>VMBQ01000115.1:31453-74212 GCA_007657795.1 Dreissena rostriformis | reverse complement strand
TTTTTTGTAATGTGTTTGGACTCCATACGGAAGAAGCATATTCAACCTGTGGTCTAACTATGGTCTTGTATGCGAGCTGGCGAATGTTGGAATTTCTTGTCTGTATGTTCCTGCGGAGAAAACCAAGAGATTTATTAGCGTTATTTGTAATTCTATTTATATGGGTGTTCCAGGAAAGGTCTTTTGAAATGTCCACTCCTAAGTATTTTGCATTGTCAACAGTTTCTAATATTTGTCCATGCAGTCTGTAATTAAAAGAAAGTTTTGATTTATTTCTGGTTATGTTTAATACTTGGCATTTACTTGGGTTGAACTCCATGTCCCAAAGTTGTTCCCATTTCATTAGTTTATCTAGATCTTCTTGTAGAGTATGACAGTCATGCATATTGTTAATTGTAAGGTATACCGCAGTGTCATCTGCAAATAAGCGAACTTGAGAAGTAATAGATTGAGGTAAGTCATTTATATAGAGAAGAAAAAGTAACGGACCAAGCACAGACCCTTGTGGTACCCCGGAAGTCACTGGTACTTCGGATGATATTTCTCCATCTAGAGCAACACGTTGAGTACGACCTATAAGGAATGATTTGATCCATGATCAAATATATTTGCAATATAGCTTGATTACAGCCATAAAATACAGACAATCTGCTTATTTAAGAAGCAATATAACAATGTAAATGAAAAGTAACGGAACCAAACAAAATCTCCAACGCTATTGGTTATTGGCCGCCTCCTATAAGAAAATACAGAATTTTAAATAGGCACAGAGACACTGTCAACACTTCAGGTCATATCATTTAAATACATCATAAATAATGTATACCTACATCCAATGTAAGATACTTTAATTATCTAAAATAAATTACAACGAAAAGCTCTTTACTCCATAGAATAACTTTAAACTGAATCCGAACAAGATTCATCCCGAAATATATATGCAGTCAGTGTGAATTAGCTAACCAAAGAAAGATTTACATTGCTTTCAGTTCAATTAGCAACAAAACCAAACTATTTCAAAATTTATATTAAGTACCGTTGCTTATTAACCCTGCAAGCGGAGAAAGCTTACATACCTATGTTTTCTAATTTAACCAATTATCTAAAAATGGAATTCATGCCTGGTTACATGTAAACAATCAAAGGGTAATCACTCTGTGTGTTCATGTATTTTAGGCTAATTTATACCATATACATTCCAGCAATGCGCCAGTGGAGACGACTAGAAATACAAGATTTTCAATTACTGACAAAATATTCGGACACTGACGTTGATTTGCTTATATATCTTCGATTATGTGGTCTCCTATTTTAAACAAAACACCTTTTTAATGCTAATATATTACATCCTTTTTCATAAAAAAATAGATGACACTGGAGGCCATAGACGAAAGACGCTCGCCGGGGATAATGTTATTATGAAATTTCCAATAATATTACTCTGGTATTAAACCATATATACCATTTTCATATAAAGAAATTTTCATTATTTTTTAAGATGATATCATAGTGATTTATACTGTAGCTTGTTGTTTTAAGTAAAAACTGAGACCTCTCAGTAATGTTTATTGATAAATCTTTGGTACTTAGGAATGGTGGTACTGAAACGACTCGCCCAATTAAATGAAACGAACGAAAATAAACTTAATGCAACAATTTCACTTGTTACTTGTTATATGTCTAACCGACTCAAAATGAAATTTATTTATTTATTAATGACGATAATTATGATGACGATAATGATGATGATGATGATGATGCCTAAGGGTATTATTATCGTACTTAGTAGTAGAAGATGATGGTTGATATGGATGGGTCAAAAGTCAACAAGACCTACTGGTTAAAAGAAAAATGTAAGTCGACGTACAATATGTACGTCGACGTACAAAAATTGTACTTCGACGTACAAATATGAAATGTACGTCGACGTACAATATACATGTACGTCGACGTTTAAAAATTGTACTTCGACGTACATATTTGTACTTCGACGTACACATTTTCTGAAAAGCCAATCAAAACACTCGTCTCTTGAGCCGCTTTTCCTTCAGACTTATTCATAACAAATGTTTAAAAAAAAAAAACTTTTTTAATTGAGGACAAAACGGATAAAAATATCAAAATTGAAAAAAAAAGTATCAACTTGACGGTATTTATTCTAAAATCGTTTGAAGTAATAAATATTATTAAGTCCTAGGACCGGTCTAGTCCATTTCCGGTTTCCGAAAAATATCGCGGACGTCGAAGGTTTTCGAGAAGAAGCAACTCGCAGTATTCACTCTTTATGTAGAAATTTAATGACGCAAGATACAGATGCAAATTTGTGTGAAGCGAGTCTAATCACTTTGACAGCATTAAGTCGGAATGCACGACGTATGTGTACCCGTTATCCCGTTTTTGAACGGTGAGATTTTAACATTTTTATAAATAAGTCTGAAGGAAAAGCGGCTCAAGAGACGAGTGTTTTGATTGGCTGTTCAGAAAATGTGTACGTCGAAGTACAATTTTTAAACGTCGACGTACATATTGTACGTCGACGTACATTTCATATTTGTACGTCGAAGTACAATTTTTGTACGTCGACGAACATATTTTACGTCAACGTACATTTTTCTTTTAACCTAGTATGTCTTGTTGACTTTTGAACCAAATGGTACGCCATAGGTTGAGATTATGGTATAAGGCGCAGTGTGGGAGCACACGCAACACAACCTGCTGGATCAGTTGATATTAAGGTGCACTTATAACAAAGTCTTAATAAAATGCATCCACAAATCAGATATAAATTATTATTAATTCTAAAATGATACATTTCAAATCACGATTATACGAAATTATTGGGTTAAACATGGTTGATGGCGTAGTGATGCGGGAAAAAATGCATGGGTTATAATACAACCATGAGTATAAGATTACGGCGTATTATTTATAGAAAATAAATTAACTCGTGCACGCAAGGCATTCGAATTGTTGAGAACGTACACTACTAGTTTAACGCAATAATTAAATAAAAAAAACAAATATAAGCTCCATTTATTTTGCTATTACTATATTTCCCAATTTATAAGAAATACTGACATGTCCCACTTAATAATGTGTACTTGTCAGAACAAGAGCGTATACCACTGCACTGGCAGACAACCGCGAGCTCATTGTGCAATTCACGTTGTGATTGACTTTAGCCCCTCATATATATGCCGCATATAATAATATGTGTCGTGTTCTGAGAAAACTGGGCATAATGCTTGTGCGTAAATTGTCATCCCATATAGCCTGTGCAGTCCGCACAGGCTTATCAGGGACGACATTTTCCGCTTTTATGAAATTTTTCGTTTCAATGATGTCTCTTCTTAGCGAAAATCCAGTTAAGGCGGAAAGTGTCGTCCCTGATTAGCCTGTGCTGACTGCACAGGCTAATCTGTGACGACACTTCACGCACATGCATTATGCTCAGTTTTCTCAGAACGCGACTCATATAGGCCATAAACATTCCTTAATTAATTGGGCTGTCCGGCTGGAGCAGTGGTTGTTACACGCGCTTCTCACCTAGGCGACCGGTTTCGATCCCCGTTCCCTGTACAATGTGAGTTTGGTTGGTGGTCACCAAACCAGACAGGTACTCATGTAAGTTGTGCTGGTACCCAATTGCAGTCGAAAAATATTGACAGATGTCAAAAAAAACGTTTTACATTGACAACAAGGTGCTTACCAGATTTTGAAATATGAATAAAAAGTGTTAGCACTGTATAATGCGAATATGGAAAAAAAAAACATGCAAACGTCGGAAATACATCATTGTTGTGATCGTTCAAAGAAAACTGCTCATTTTATGTTCTGAATGTATTTTGTAACATTGTGTTAATACTTTTAGCATAATAAGCACTTTTCCATGATTTTTTCATTAACAGTCATTGTAGTTTTACGCTGTTTTTTTATGCTAGGTTCATGCACGCATGGACTCGGTTTGATTTTTTGGGGGATTTAAATTAAGAATCTTGTTTTGTAGTAAAAACTATTATATGGTGCAATTATATATTCACGTTTTGTTTTACTTATAATTTGTAGAAATGTATTAATACAATTGATACAGCTGCACATAATTAACCCATTTATGCCTAGCGTCTAGAAAGAAAGGCCTTGGCGAACAGCGTGGACCCAGATGAGACGCCGCATGATGCCTGCGTCTCATCAGGGTCTGCGCTGTTTGCTTAAAGAAATTTATGTAAGAATTATTTTAAATATAGAAATAAATATACTAGACATCCCTACTTTTGGAAATACATTTATCCAATTTAGAAGGATGGGAGAGTCCACTAGGCATAAATGGGTTAATTGTCGAACAAACACAGTACATGCAATATTGATTTCTTATTCTAAATTCACATACTAGTGTGTTTGTTACATATTTGTGTGTGTAAACATACCGTGTTCAGTGCCAACTATAGTGAATCTGCGCCTTTAAAACGAAAGGAAAGCACCATATTTTTGCCCAACCCATTAATGTTTGATATTGTTGGTATTATTATTGAAGCAAAAAAGCATAAAGCAACGAGGGAGATAACATTTAAAAACTTGAATACAACGAGAATATAAACTGATCTTACATAAGCCGGGACAAATCTGTAATATATATGCATAGTAATTGCAAATGAACAACTTTGGATGACCATTCATGCAAACTGTATCTTTTTTTTTTCAATTCCAAATAATTGCAGTATTTGAAGAAAAAACTTCTTCATCTTATACAGATATGAAAACTTAACAAAATATATGAAACTATTGGCTGTGTTTGAATGAAAGCTTTAATTAAGTAATTTTCTTACAATTAAGGTGCCACGGTAACCTACTAAAATTGGTAATATAAACCTAATCACCAATTAAGAAATGTCTATTGATTTCGAATGTTTATATAAAATGACAGACACACTATGACACTATACAATTTAATGTTCATTAACTTTGTAATGAACTACATCTACAATCGATTGGATTGAATAATGTAAAACAGAATGTTATTTAGATATACAAATGTATCGGTAACTGAAAAATTAAGAAATCAAGACCCTTTGATCATAAAGGAAACACATGATATATTATGTGTCGCATTCTGAGAAAACTGGGCATAATGCTTGTGCGTAAATTGTCATCCCAGATTAGCCTGTGCAGTCCGCACAGGCTGATCAGGGACGACAATTTCCGCTTTTATGGAATTTTTCGTAAAAATGATGTCTCTGCTAAGCGAAAATCTAGTTTAGGCGGAAAGTGTCGTCCCTGATTAGCCTGTGCTGACTGCACAGGCTAATCTGGGATGACAATTTACGCACATGCATTATGCCCCGTTTTCTCAGAATTTTCTTCAAATCAATTATTAAGAGTGGCCTATTCAATTAAAATCAGCAACTTGTGGTCAAATTATATTAAATAATATTAGTTGTGTGGTGATAAACGTTTAACTGTATGAAGCATGTGTGGTATTTGACCAGTGTGGTAACAAGGTCACCTACTTGCCATAAACCTACTGCATCACATTTATCAACCCATTTATGCCTAGTGGACTCTCCCATCCTTCTAAATTTGATCAATTTATTTCCAAAATTAGGAATGTCTAGTATATTTATTTCTATATTTAGAATATTTCTTACAGAAATTCCTTTAAGCAAACAGCGCAGACCCTGATGAGACGCCGCATCATGCGACGTCTCATCTGGGTCTACGCTGTTTGCCAAGGCCTTTTCTCTAGACGCTAGGCATTAATGGCTTAAATGACAGAATCTCAAACGTGTGTGTGTAATTTTCAGTGTACTGATACATACTGAACAAGCAGAGCATGAGCAAAATATGATCTTTCACATTAATCTTTGCTGTTGTATGAGATGCCAATTACCAGATGTTCGTGTAATTGATGATTGTTTTCACCTTTCTACCATTATAAACACATTTATCCATCAAACATCAACCGTCATGTATGACACATATGTAAGGGATGTGTTAGAAAACTTGTGAATATGGGTGTCGTGCTCTGAGAAAACTGGGCATAATGCATGTGCGAAAAGTGTCGTCCCAGATTAGCCTGTGCAGTCCGCACATGCTAATCAGGGACGACTCTTTCCGCCAAAATTGGATTTTTGCTAAGAAGAGACTTCATTTAAACGAGAAATGTCATAAAAGCGGAAAGTGTCGTCCCTGATTAGCCTGTGCGGACAGCACACGCTAATCTGGGAGGACACTTTACGCACAAGCATTATGCCAAGTTTTCTCAGAACACGACACATATAAGGGATGTGTCAGAAAACTTGTGAATATGGTTTAACGTGTTGAGCAGATACAATAGTGTTTTGTTCTGCGCTCAAATTGCTGTTCTGTATGGGAGTTGACTGGATTGATGTAGTTAACACTTAAAGGGACTTGTTCACAGTTTATCCAAATGAGTTTTTTTTTAACTTTTTGACACAGATTCAAGAAATAAATGAACAATGTACATCAGTGTGCGAAATAACACTTATACCGCAGACTTCTCCTGAAAAAAACACTTTCGTTTACGAAAAATCATGGTAAGAAATTGATAAAATTATAAAGCGTCTCAGATGCGAAACAATCTAAAAATTTCGATTGCTTGTGTTATCGTTATATTTTGTAACAACACGTGGATAGTTATACAAGGTATAAAATAAAGGAAAACCCATGTGAAGACAGATGGTCAGGTCCGCACATAGTGTAGTCGTTAAGACTCAACGACGACCCGAACATAAACTCTGAATTAAACACATATACACGTGAAGACGGATGACTGAGTGGCTTCGGCGCCCGGCTTTTTTCTATGGGTCAGTGGTTCGGGCCATGGTGTGGTTAACTCTTTTTTTTTTTTTTCTTTTTTTTACTTTCATTCTTGTTTTTATATTGTAGCTCTTTAGTTCTGATCTTTACATTTATCAATTTAAAGCATTTAATGACAAACTTCAAAACATGCCAAAATCTGTGAACAAGTCCCTTTACAATTAATGAACATTTAATGGTCAAAACAGCGCCTTATTCAAACATGAACATTTTGAGTTTTTCTATTGAACGCCGGCCATGCGGATACTTTGATAACAGATGGCACTTCGATAACAGAGAACAACAAAAGCCATGCGCGAGAGGGGTTTCTTCAGCTTTTTGCATTTATGTTCTGTAAATTGGTTTTTCAGACACGGAACATTGTTTGGCCGATTAATGGTATAGCACTTCGTATTGCGAAGAAAGAAATTCCCGGAAAAACGGTTGATTATACGAAAAAAACGATACAATTCATCGAAAATCAGCATTCACCGGATGATCTGTACATATTTCAACAAAAAAATACTTAGACATAAATAAGAACGTGTTTTATATTCGAATTAATTGATCAATGTCTATTATTATTGCATAAACTCTATCTACAATGCCCTCTGGCGGGGTGCAAAATCTTAGTGTAACAGTGACTTTGACCTTTGACCTAGTGAACCCAATTTCAATTGGGGTCATCTAATGGCAAAGGCCAATTCACATGGGAAGTATCAATGGCATAATTATGACAATAAGCAAAATGCATCAATATCAAGAAGTCTTCTTAAAGGGACTTGTTCACAGATTTTGGTATGTTTTGAAATTTGTCATTTAATGCTTTAAATTGATAAATGTAAACATCGTAACTAAAGATCTCCCGTAAAAAAACACACACAAGAATACAATTAAAGAAAGACAAAAAAAGTTGTCGTCACTTTGGCTATAACCACTCGGCCATCCGTGCTGATAAACTTCCTATTGTATTTTAAACTTGATAAAATTAAGCGATCCACGCATGATCAAAAAATATAACGATAACAACACAACTCTCCAAATTATTAAATCGTTTCGCGTTTGTAACGCTTTACAATATTCAGATTTTTAAATCGTCAAAAGATGCATATAATGGATATTGTAGAGCATTGTAAATGTTCAGTATTATTGTTTCCTAGCAAATAACATAAATACAACGAAAAGCAAATCAATACACTTTTGTTCAATTTTGTCAATTTACCAAACTGTGAACAGATCCCTTTAAATTGTTTAAAGAGTCTTCATTTTTTGTTTATTAATTGCAAGTCAATTACCATTTTTAACTATATTTATTCATTAAATAACACTCATATCATCACTATTATTATGAACAATATACACAGTCTTCGAAATTAGCACACGCCCGATCGCCCGTGGCGAGTAAAATAACTGCCGGGCTAATAAACAAATTCACGTTTGTGGCTCGCCGGGCATGTAAATTATTGAAGCCAATTGACAGTTTATAAAAAAACACGTAAGTTTTTCTTGATATTTGCAAATCTATTTTAAAATTTTGCAAACAAACACCTTGCCGGAAGTTGTAAAACAATGAAATTCGATTGGTTTAACAACACGCACCTGCTTGCACACGTCATCGTGATTGTTTTTGACCGTTGCAGTTCGGTCACATTCGGTTCCACTCTGGATCATTGCGGTGAGAATTGCATAATGGCACTCTTTCGGAGTTGGTCGATGTATCACGATTGATTCGGTTCTTATCGAAGATTTCTCTAGACATTAATCAAGAAGATGCTTTTTGAATCGATTATTTCAATCAAGTAATACGCTTCTGTTTTCGTCAATGTAAACAAATGTCATTGTCGACATAGAGGCTATGCAGTATCTTACTTAGGTATGTTGATGGGGCTAAGTCCGATAAAGCACTTCCAAACTAGAAAAGTGACAATGATTTAGAGAAAAGGGAAGCCAAGAAATGGTACAAGGACACCAGATAACGCTCTTTTCAAGAGCACTGGTGTAACGATTGGCCGTCTTAATTCTAGTGACTGATTAGATGTCATCGTATTCGTTACTATTGAAACAAATGTTCTGCTTTACTATGTGAAGCATATAAGTGTTAAAATGTTGTGATTTGTTATATTTTTGGTTAAAAAGGGCATGTAAAAATATGTTGGGCATGTAAAAATTCTTAAGTAACTGGCCCGACTGGCATGCAACTTTTCAAAGCTAATTTCGAAGACTGTATACATTCAACATATTATCACATATCAATATATAAATGTATTTTACATTTTAAGGAGTGCAACTATGTACAGTTATATAAGGCAAGTATGCATAAGTTCATACAATTATTTCAAACACCAAACAGAAAAGTACTTAGAAACTTTGGCACTTATATATTCTATTTTTTTTTTTTTGAGTTGAGAAAACAGTACTTATATCAATAACATGCTCGATCACATACTACGGATACACTTTTAACACATGTTTATCTGTTTAATAAGTTTGTTGTAAAATATCTCCACTTTCTACTTATAAGTTTATATCTAACTTTTGTCATCCTGTTCTTATATATTGAAACGTCGTTTGCACTTTCTCCACCTATATGTTTATTATCATATACTTTGTATGTGCTGTTTTGTAGTTTTTGTTTGTAAATATGTTGTCCTCATGGTTCTTTTGACCATTTGGAACTTGTGAAAACCTTTTTTCATCCTATTCTCATATATTGTAACGTTTTTGTTTTTGTTTTCTCTTTTTGCACTATATCCACATATATGTTTATTATCATATACTTTGTGTGCGCTGTATTGCCATTTGTTGCGTGTAAATATGTTGTCCTCATGGGTCTTTTGACCTTTTGGAGCTTGTGAAATAAACTAAACTAAACTATATAAATGCCATGTACGTTTCGTTGCATAAAAATAGTCCAATTAATCAAACAATGTAAAAGTTATAAATTAAGACAATCTTTACTAAAATGCTAGCATGATTCACAGTTCAATTTGGTAAATCAATTAAATCTACATGTACTTATTTATAAATGTATAGCTTTACTTTTGAAATATGTATTTGCACAATGTAAATCATGTTTTTATTAACTGTTTAAAATCACAGGTAAAAAACATCAATTGTATTCAAGTTTACACACATGTTTATGTAATTCAAAAACAATACTTTTTTAAACAGTAAATGCAAATGAACACACAAATAGTACTCGACAAATTCAAACAACATTGCATTATTTTGAAATATGAACTTTAAATAACAAACAATTCATACAATGATAAACAAATAACGGTTTATAAATAGGTTGCTATTTCAAGTGACAACAAATTCACAACAAGTTATCATTTACTTCTCAGCCCCATGAAAATAGCTTTGATTTCACGAGAGACAAATCACTATTAGTCATTATTTAACACCAAGCCTCATGAAACAGATTCGAGTTCAAGAGCGTTATTACACAACAAGTTATCATTTAAAACAGTGCTTTGATTTCTAGGAACAAAAAATCACAGTAAGACATCATTATTTAAAAAAGATAGTTTTCATTTCATACGTAGGCAGTCCCTTTTGGATTCACATTATCATTATACTGATACACGGTGTCTTCCTCTGTTATCTCCACGGAAAGCAGCCTCCCCCTTTAGAGCCCGATAACCACCTGTGTTCCTGGAATCCCACCCGACAGTGGTTCAAATAATAATGTGTCTGTGTCAAAAAAAGTGTCAAAAAAAGTGTCACTCTCCACCTAGTCTCTATGGCTCGGTTGCTCACTGCCATAACCTTAATGCATTTCACTTTCTTTTTCATCTTCGAAATATGCTGTCCTCCCACTTTTTGCCTGATCGGCATGTTCCCCTCGCACTGGTTTTGAAAAGTCGTTTGCAGATTTAAGACAGGATTTTCCAGGTACTCGAGTATCAAGTCCCATTAGTTTTGTTGCAGGTTTATCATGATCATAATGGTCACTTTCTCTGATTACCAGCCTTAGAGACTCCTCGCTGTTTTCATTGTACATATCATCTTCGTCCTGTGAATTACAGGAATAAATCTGAAAGTCTTTCCGCTTCTTAAAGCAGAATATCCACGTTAGCATGACTGTTAAAAAGGACAACCCTGCTAAACAGCCTGTTGTCAAGGAAGCCACTTTTGACAGAGTCTGTAGATAGCTTGATAAAAATGGGTAACAACCATCAGTATTTAAGGCAGGATTGCTGTGAGAGAAAGCTTCGGAATACGGCCACCTTGGCGGTCCCAAATGTTTATTGTCACTACCCTGACATATTCGAGTGTTTGAATTTCTTCGGCAACAGCTTTCAGGTACGAAAATCAGGCCTCTGTCAGGGTTATTTTGCAGCCAGGCTGTCTTGGTGTAAAGAGCCCATGAATCGGTGTCATTTTCATGGCCATCAGCACCGCAACACTGATATTCAGTTTGCATGGCATCCCAAGCATCCGTCAGTATTTTGGTTTCCATGTCGGTTTTCAGTCCATAAATGGTCAACAGTTTGTCTTTGAAATTAAATCTGTATTCAATGCCACTAAGCTTATCAGCAAAAATAGTTGTCAGAATGCAAGATGTCCCGAATGCGATCGTTGCCAACACTAGTGCAAATGCATAGAAACCAAGACCATTTCTACTGCCGCGGCCGCCACAACACAAGCAGCATGCTACAAGAACTGCAACTCCCGATGCCGATAACGTTATATACACAATCACTTGCAATAAGTTGTCTCCTAGCATACTTGTAACATCATTTACATTTAAGTCTTTCAATATCAACCAAAGACATATTCCAGTTATGGCCATGCTTGCGAGAAACAGGATCATGTTCAGTAAATTTAGTAGCACATTTACACAGCTGGTAGTCTTGGTTTCAAATGAAGATTCATATGATCGCCAATAGTAACTGTTCAATTGTTCAAATAATTCTGCCGGTTTTGAGGCCTGTCTGTCCTCCTTATGTGCTTTAGAACTTGTGTCACTTCTTGGGGACTCTGGGCCATTGCTTCTGTTAGAAATCTCTTCTGGAGCTTGCCTCTGATTTTCTTTTGGCTGTTGTTTGTTGCCGTCCGGAAGGTCATTTTGATCCAATTTTGGATAAGCCTTTTTTTCAATAATTTGGGAATAGGAAACGTTCTCCCCCTTGCGATAAGGTGATGGGAGGAAACCTGTAAAATTTGTATCATAGTCCTTCTTGTTTAAATTATCTGCAAAACTTTCTCTCACATTTGGACTATCTAGGATCTTCATGACTTCCAGCTGTGAAACAGGCACATCCCTATTAGATGTTTTGTCATTATCCTCTGATTCACTGCCACTGACACAGTCGACACCTTCAATTTCCAGTTGTGTAGGTTTTGTTACCACTGAATTTGGTTTTTCTGAATCACTGTCCGACAGCGAGCCATTCTTTACCCTAGTTTCACTTCCTGAGCATCTTTCGTCAATGTCAGAGTTGCTTGGGAATGAGCGCACATACTGTGAAACTTTCGCATGGAAATCCTCCTGGTGTGACAATGGGTGAAAGCTTGTTGCATAGCCACTTTCGGAGCTTTCTCCTGATGCATTCTTGTCATTGGGTCCATTGTCATTCGGAATATTTCTGCTCAAAATTGAATCATGTTTGTCTTTTTCGGGAGTTTGAGTTGCAGGTCCTGGGGAGCGTTCTCTTTGAATGTTTGGACGCATTGGTTTCTGTCTTCCAACCTCTTTTTCATTTTGAATTTTCAGATTGGGATAAACTTCCCAAGGATTTTCATTAGGCTTGTGCGGAAATCCATGTGCATAGTCTATGTCAGACTGGTGCATTGGTCGGCTCTTTTGGTACATTTTTCTCGGTGGTGTGTCACATGTTGAGATGGTATCTTCCCCAACAGTACTGATACTAGTGTCATGTCCAGTTTTTTTCATGGGTCTTTGAAGGCTTTCAACAGGGGCAGAGTGCTCTATTCTTCCATTTTTCGGCGAATTATTTGGACTGTTGCAGTCATAGTATGTTGTGTCAGTGGAGTGGTCTGAATCGTTAGGGTCTGGACTGAGATTACGCTTGTTAGTCAGTGTCTCCAAATCTCTTGGACGTTCGGGGCTTTGTGGCATCTCGGTAAATGCTATCGCTTGTGGATGGGAATGAGATTGTGGTCTTGTATGTTTATCTATTGAAATCTGCCTTATTGGGCTTGTGGGGTTTATATCTTTGTTTTGAATCGGTGATCTCATTTGTTCTGGCCGCTCACTTGATGCTGACGTCTGTTCAAACGTGTGTGGTGGTATGTATGAGTTAGTTGGAATTTTTTCCTCAGGAGGGTCGAAAACATCATCTTTAAGCTCAGTTTTCATGAGGGGCAATAAAAGCTGCTCATGTGCCTTTCGAGGTGTTGAGGAGTTAGTATCTGTACTTGTTTTGATTTCGTGTGTATTTCGTCTGGGTCTTGGTGGACACTGTGTACTGGAGGTGTCAGAATGTACACCAGAGACTGCATGTGTGTCGGACTTCGGTTTTGGGGACCTGTGGTGCTTTCCAAAACTAAAGGGAAATGAAGGTTTACTGTGCAAACTTTTCCTCCTAGCTTTTTCAGCAGCGTACAATTTATATCGTTTCAATATAGGTTTTGCAATGTCCATATTTGCCGGCTGCGTACGACTTTCATTAACGGACATTGATCTTGATATCTTGACATTTCTTGCACATTGGATGGACGTTGAGGAAGAATCGATCGTTTTGCTGCGCATGTTTACTAGATCATGTGCAAAACTTTGCGCTCTTGGCCTTTTGTCCATAAATGGACTTTCTGTATCTTCCTCCTCATCATCTTCAGTATGTGGGACCATTGCCATCTGCTTTCGCAGTTTAGGTATCTTCCTTTCCTCTGGTTTCTCGTAACTAAGCCCCAATACACTGTGACCGTACGGAAAACTAAAGCTGGATGACGCCCAAGGATTCTTCTTACGTTCCGACTTCGACTTGGTCATTTCGGATAACAAAGATTTACGCATGAGGAAAGAACCATGGAAACCATAATTTCCCGCGAGATGCGGCAAGTTTTGCGACATATGAACGCCATTTAGGTTGTTGCAATAATGGCTGGAGTTACCGAAACTGGGTCCACCAAAAGCGAAACCACTTTTCCTGCCATGGCTGTTGCCAAATCCTCCAGCTGATTCACTAGCATGGGCAGCATGCCCCAAGTGGTGACCAAACATACTGTTGCCAAAATAAGCCATTGAGTATCGTTCGTTTCTCACACAGTAGATATGTTATCGTTCGTTTCTCACACAGTAGATATGTTTCTCACACAGTAGATATGTTTCTCACACAGTAGATATGTTTCTCACACAGTAGATATGTTTCTCACACAGTAGATTTGTTAAACTCCAAAATTATAGAAAATATTTGTCATGATTGTTAAAAGCAATTTTAAAAATTCCAGTTTGTACGTTGATATTTTGGATATCCCTCAATTTTTAAACCATGGTGTGAAGATTTCATATATTGAAACTGATTTAGCTTACAAAGCTTCAATAAGTCAAGGCCCTTTTCGTGTAATATCACAATTGTCGGGGAACTAAAAACCGTTCCTCAATTCTACAACATGTAGTTTGGATCACAGACAAGCTTCACGGTCATTAACCAACACTTTCTGGCTATCAGTTAAATCCTTGTTAAACAACATCATAGCCTTTAATGACTCCCTTTTTAAATCATTTTATTCACTCAAAACTAAGTGTTGGGCTCAATTATGTACTCAAGTGTATACTTAAACAATCAACTGTAACGTTAAATATATTAAAAAATTCACTGGTTCTTCCCAATTGTCCTTACAATTGTGCTGGTTTTAAACTCCTCCGTTGTTGTTGTTTGCAGTAGATTTATTAGTTTAAATCCTAAGCTAGCAAAGTCATTTATGAAAGCATACTCTAAAAAGACCAATTTAATTTTTATTTAAAGTTTGAACTTTTAGCATGTTGATCACTTTCCCTTTGTTTAAATCCCACAGTATTAGTGTCAAATCCTTTAATCTTTAACCTGGGGGAAAAGCATGATAAGCACTGTGTATTTGAAATATTATTAAGGTGCTTTGTTTTACAGTGCACATTTTAATGTTTGAGCAATAAACTGGCCTTGTGTCAATTATTTCAAGTTTTTATAAATTCTTAAAAATAAAATGTGTAAAAAAACATCTTCATTATTCAAAGTTTAAATCAAACCTATCTCCTTAAGCTATTATCCAGATCAATGCTATGTTGTCATTGCAGTATAAACTTCAAACATTTTGGTGGATTTATTAGTTTATTGCATTACTAACCATTCACATGTAAACATACATGGAATAAATATCTACATCAACTTTTAGGAAAGGTGAATGCCCTTATCAACTGGTTGGAACTTTTCTTAACAAAAAATTCCTCATTTAGTTTCACAAGAGTTTATGTAAGATAGCTGAAAACCAATACAAATTTGTTGTAATTCCAATTGTCATTATTTTCTTAATTTATGTTGCAAACTTCTAAACGCTCTACTTTCATTCTAATATATATATAATATATGTGTGTGTGTGTGTGCGCGCGCGCGTGCATCGTGCGTGCGTGTGTGTGTGTAAGCTGTGCTTAAGTTGCTGGATAAGCAGTTTCTATTCCACAATTAACGTCATAGGCATGTTACGGTTTTTATCAACAGTAACCCTTAAACATCTGAAAGTCTCAAAAACATTGAAAGGTGGTCACCCAATCATCATATATGTGAAGTTTCTTTAATTTCTGTTGATGGATTTAGGAGTAGACTTAAAATGAAAAAGTTTTAAGTTTGAATGAAATCCATCTAGCCATTTCTGAGAAACTAGCTTACAGAAAAAATTAACCTGTCTATATACATGCATATGTAAATTCCTAAGTGTAAAATTGTTCCAAATGTTGACTAATTTCAAACTATTGGTTCTAAACTTGGTCTTTGGGTTGATTATAATATGGGGAATACAAGTTTTAAGTTTGAAATCCCTCACGCCATTCCTGAGAAACTGGCCTTTCGAAAAACTTCAGCCTAGCTCGGATGTTGACGTCGACTCCAGGACCAGTGGAATAGCTTGCCTGTTCTTCAAAAAGTGTCCAATTATTCGTAACTTAGATGTCACTGTATTGCCCCATAATAAAGATATACAAACAAGTGTTTATTAGTTGTATGACAATTTATTTGCTTACTGCAACTTAAACAAATAACAACATGAATGTTAAAACATAATGGGCTTAATTGTAAGCACTGTGTTCAATAAGCTTTAATATAATGATAAAATAGGTACATATTCAAACAGAATATTATCATGAAACATTTACTTGGCATGATATAAAGTATACATGATTTTGTCCAGATTTAGTCAACAGAAGGTGAAACTAGGCATGTTCCAAAAACAACACAAAACAAGATACATAATGAAAGCTTATAGCAGATTATATCCGTCAAAAATAAATAAAACAATAACCAAACTGAAAATAATGTTAGATAATATACAGTGTAATCTGCATGAAAAGTTTTATTGTTGTTGCTGTTGTTGTTTTTCGTTATTGGTTTTAATCAGACAGGTTAAAGGGATGAAAGTGAAAATGTTACAAAATGATTAACACGTTAAAGGCATGTTAAGTGAAAATATTACGTAAAGAATAACAAAAAGGAGCTAGACAATTTTATTGAAAACTATTATTGTAAATCCACTGATTAAATTGTGTCAGTATAAAATAATATTAGAATTTATATTAAGATTAACTTGTGTCATGTTCAGAAGTGTATATTAAGAGATATTTTTAACCAAAATAATACTTCCTAGTGCACAGCATTCATGAACACAAGTGAGATCCACTGAGGAGTATTGGCAGTCCTTTCCAATTCAACACAGAATCTTACCTTAGCTGTAAGATAAAAAGCTTGTACTGCCCAAAAACCTATGCATTTCATTTTCTGATAAAATAAATGGTGTTTGTCAATGTTGATTTTTTTCGTGTTAGAGTTTGTTTTTTGTTTTTTTAGTGTGTTAAATTACATGAAACCAATTTATATAAACTGTTGGGACAGTCACTTCTTAAAGAGGTCACATGCATTAACTAATGCAGTCCTTAAATTTACTTTTCTATAAAAAAAATGTTCAATTATATTGAATCTGACGGTCAAATTTCACTGTACATGTATTAGAAAAATATCTGTTCACTTTATGCATGGACACAGTTTTTCAGTATCTAAACAGCAGCAAAATAACCATAAGTTTTATAGAGAAGGTTTCAAAAAATTGTAAAAAACAGTTAATAATAACATTCTGACAAGAAACTAACAATCCTTTCTGTGTTTGATGTATTATTAAAACTGTAAAATATTTGATTGCTTTTACATGTTATTGAAGCAATGAAAACATGCATAACCAGGAGCTGCAGTAAATTGGAAATCTTGAATCTTGAATATCCTAAACAAACATTTCTGACAAATCTATGTATGTAGTTGAATGACAAAAATATCTGTCAAGTATGTCAAATTACATTAAAAATAGTACTTTTTTGTAACCCAATAGTTTCAAGTACATAATCATTTTCTTTAAGTTGTTGAGGTTACATCTGCACATTCTTCCAACTCCACTAATGATGTGTCACATTTCACTTTCAACATGTGCAACTATTTTACGAGTGTGCTTTTCATCAAGTGAATTAATAACTAAATACATCTCAATTAATGTACATATTAACTGTACATGCATGTTAATAAAAACATCTTCAAACCCCCAAAAAGTAGCACTTTGAGTCATAATGACACAAACAATGTGTTACATTTCTTATAGCACAATATCACTCAACTAACTTTAAGAATGACCGTCTAATATTATTATCGTACACTGGCAATAAACGAAAAACATACGTTGGTCCGAAGCCTATAACAAATGAGTCGTGTTCTGAAAAAAACTGGACATAATGCATGTGCGTAAAGTGTCGTCCCAGATTAGCCTGTGCAGTCCGCACAGGCTAATCAGGGACAACACTTTCCGGCTAAACTGGATTTTTGCTAAGAAGAGACATCATTTTAACGAAAAATTCCATAAAAGCGGAAATTGTTGTCCCTGATTAGCCTGTGCGGAGTGCACAGGCTAATCTGGGACGACACTTTACGCACATCCATTTTTTCTCAGAACACGACACAACTGGCACAACAACCACATAAAGAGCAAAACATTAACAAGGTTATAATTTTGGGATTTTCAAATAATGTAACAACTCAAACGTACCGACAAACACATAATGCAGAGTTTGATTAATGGAATAAACAAAATTGTCGAGATTGGTGTACAAACAAACAATACCAATATGCTCCATAGAAGTAATGTTATCAACACTCAACTCGCATAAACTTTTAACAGTTCATTTCAGAGGGATACCAACAATTCTACATGAAAGACCAATCTTCCTAACTGTAAGGTCCACATCAAACCAAAGTTGCGTATCCGAATCTGGCTAGCACCTCGTCGATACAAATGTCAAACTTTTCACTGGAAGTATCGATGAGACGCAAATCAGCGATTCCCGTGGCAGAGTCTAAATCCCGTACTAACGCTACCAGGTCGTGTCCCTGGGCTAGCTCGATGAACTTGTACTTGGCTGCTTCAAGCCAGTTGGGGGTGGAAGACCTTATGCCTGAAAAACATAAATCACATGTTCTAAGCTCGTATTCACCAAAAGTTCTTGAATTCAGATTAAAGAAAATTCTTTATTCTGTTCTTTTCGAAGAACATTCTTAGGTCAATTCTTGATTGGTATTCACAAATTTAAAGTTTTTTTTTTACAAGCCCAGATTAACCTTTTAACACTCAGATTCTCTTTTGACCCATTTTTAGTCCCTTAGAAACCAAATTAAATTAAAGACCCTTCTTAATAGATTCAAGTTTTAACCCTTTGCATGCTGGGAAATTTGTCGTCTGCTAAAATGTTGTCTGCTAAATTTCTAAAATAAGCATTTTCTTTTATTTTTTTCAAAGAATACTATCAGAATAGCAAACAGTTTGGATCCTGATGAGACGCCACGTTCTGTGGCATCTTATCTGGATCCAAACTGTTTGCAAAGGCTTTCAAAATCCGGTTCCAGCGCTCAAAGGGTTAAAGGCTAAATTTTCAAACCTTAGATACTCATGAGCAGCAAACAGCATGAAACCTTAACAGACTGCGAGTCACTCCCAGGCTGTTCTGGTTTTTATTCTGTTTGCATATAGCCATTTTCACTTTGCTTCTGAGCGGGAAAGTGTTAAGCACCTTTGAACTTTTAACTTCATGTATTGATTAATTACAAATTCAAAAGTTTCTGCGCGATTTGTATTATCTAGTTTTATTTAATCTTATGTTTTCATACATATTTATTTGTGTAATTACTATCGAACAGATGTATCTACTGTGGTTTCATTTATTTTTGCTAACATGAAATTTCATGGAATCTAAAAATCTGGCATGTTTGTAGGATCTTATATAAATAAATAAATAAATTGAAAATATGTGGATTTCAAATTGATAACAAAAACCTAAAAAAATAAATTTTCTATGTGTTTTTGCTTGTTATTACACCCCTTAAGCCCACTGAACATATGCACAAACAACAACCTGTCAATTACCTCCAGTGAACAATTCTTTTTGTCTAAATATTGTGATAATATGGTCTCTAAAGCTAATAAGGTGGGTTAATCCATACAAAGAATATACTAGCATTGCAACTAACAGTTTATTTAGTGGAAATCATCTTGTTTTATTTCATTGTAATAAAAAAGTGCTTCTATTTATGACTGTTTGATAAGACTCAGATTAAGGGCATGACAGAAACATGTTGACAATAAAACAATCTGTACCTTTCAGATATTCTTTCCCTTTCCCACTCAGAAGCAAAGTGAAAATGGCCTATGCAACCAGCATAAAACCAGAACAGCCTGCTAGTAACTCGCAGTCTGTTCAGATTTTATGCTGTTTGCTGCTCATCAGTATTTTAGTGTTGGAAAAGAAGGCTTTAACACTTGAATCTATTAACCCTTTGAGCGCTGGAACCGGATTTTGAAGGCCTTTGCAAACAGTTTGGATCCAAATGAGACGCCACAGAACGTGGCGTCTCATCAGGATCCAAACTGTTTGCTATTCTGATAGTATTCTTTGAAGAAAATGCTAATTTTAGAAATTCAGCAGACAACATTTTAGCAGACGACAAATTTCCNTTAGTAAAGATACATGTACCTAACTGTTACTATTGTGTGTGTCTTTGGTTTTGTTGCTTGATTTAAAGATGCTCAGTATACATGTGAAAGCCGTAGGCTTTACGGAAAATAATGATCCCTCATCCAAGCTTTAGTGAAGGATGAGGGACATTATTTATAGTAAAGCCGGAGGCTTGAGCATGTATACTCCCTCCCTTCTTTATGAAATTATATTAATTGGTCTGAGATAGTTATTAAAAAGATTGTCTATGGTTGATTGGAGTTTATCAACTCTTTTTTCCCTACCCTTTGTGCTCTTGTGCTTTTTTGAAGCAACAAAACTTTGTTTTAAAGAATGGTAAGAAACGGGTTGAACATCCGGGTGAGTCACGTGGTGTTTAAAGCGTTTGTTTAAAATGCGGATCACTTGATATCGTCATCCCGATATGCTCAGTATACATGCTCAAGCTTCCGGCTTTACTATAAATAATGTCCCTCATCCTTCACTAAAGCTTGGATGAGGGATCATTTTTCCAACAAGATTAAGTTGTGGTTATTCAAAAATCTCTCTTGATGGAACTATATATATATATATACACTTGTTTAAATAACCAGCAGGTTATAAGTCAGTAAACATTCATGATGTAAGAGTATTCCCATAGGTACCATTTACTGTATAACTGTGAAATGGCATTGCTGTTATAATCGCAGCAATTAACGAATTGTGAGTATAATGATTTCTCAAAAAATAAAACATGTAATATTGCAATTAGCTATTGGGTGCCACCACATGTTTAGCCAACAATGGCCATTTATCATAGCAACCACCCTTGGGAACCAGCATTAGCAGGCAATCATTATCACAACACTAAATCATACTGAGCTGTATGGTCTGCTCTGTTTCTATACACGGGTTATTACAGAGTTATCTTATCTTGCCTGTCAGAGTTATCTCTCACAGTCAGGAGTTATCTACCTGTAAAAGCAAGCTAATATGTAGCTAGAGATAACTGTGACAAAAGTCATTAAGTGAGTGTTTTATTATTGCCCCTGATGTGTTGGATATTTGTATGATTGATAACATAAGTGCATGCTCTTTTGGTGGTTAAACATTTAACATATTGACTTGAACATGATCAAAGTGATTGAAAATGGGTTGCTGATTTATTTAATATGATGTAACACAAAATGATTTGATAGAGGTTTCTGAAAATTGTGTTAACTTAAAGTAGGGTGGAATTATGATCAGCCAGTAAGGCTGAACAAGAAAGTTTTTTTTGTTCTCTCTGTACAGACTCTTTACTTTTGCTTTAACACAAATATTTTTGGCAAAAAAATAATCATTAAAAGACATTAAATGACTGACGTAAAACACAAACAACACATTTTGAGCTTGAACTTCCTTTAATGACCATATGAAATGACCAGTTAAGACTTGAACTTTAAAAAATTACAAAAGTACTAAATAATAATATTATCACGGAAATGTCAAATTGACAAATCAATACACTACTGTCACTACATCATTATGTGGCATAAAATGAGTCCAAGCAATATCTCAACATCGAACTCAATATTCTTGCCCTTTATGACCATTTGATGAGCCTTTTATTAGTCTCATTTGTTCCAATTATTACTTATGACCACATTTTATTACCTCTGCGAAGAGTTGTTATTGTCAACAATGTATTCTGGTTATATTAAAACACCATCAGTGTAAGTCACAAATCCATCACCTTGTCAATATACACATACAAAGGTGAGTTTCAGGTGAGTTTTTATTGATGAACTGTTTTGGCGTTGTAGATCAGACATTTGCACCTGGGTTCGTATTTTGATTGGTAGGTATTATTATGGCAAATAGTGTTCTTTTCCTTTTGTTATAAATGATTATTATGTTATGAGCGATTTATGATAGTCGATGTCAATATTGAAGTATTCTATGTAATTTGACAGTTGTGATGTATTCATGTGTGGTATTTATTTATTAAAGATGTGGGTTTACTAGATCATGTTTTTTTGCTTTTTTGAGATATTTGTGGTGTTTTGGTGGTTGTGGTTTGTAAAGCTGAGATATCTGTCAGGATTCAAGAGTGTTGGATTGTGAGTACCAATATTTAAATAGTTAAATACATAAAATGCAAGCCACCTACACAATATCAACACAGTTGTTTTAAGAAGTGTCATGGGTATCACCATATTTTTTTGGACTATTTGGAAATATCTTCAATGGTAACATTTACAATTTAAGCAAATTTTCTAATACAATTGATAACATGTAATTTTGTTAAAAAATAAGCATTGGAAAACCACTTTCAAAGTATGTTACAATAAGACATTTGCAATCAATGTAAACAGTAAATAAATAATGCATCTGTGTTTGTTTGTTTGTTTTTAAACAAAATTATACAAAAATACATATTCTTAAGTCATAAATACACAATGTCCAATAAAGTTAATATTTATTTTTGCATTATGGTGAACATTCATGTGACACCAAAACCAAAAGTATAAATTTATATATCTGCTATTATTTTGTTCTGTATTTATTGATTATTAAGTTTATTACATGTAGTTCATGATGACAGTTTAATCAAGGGTAATTAACTTTAATTATAGCATTACATTGGAACAGAAATACATGCTTGGAACACAATTAACCATGATGGCTGCCTAGCAACTAGCTGTTTTACTGATCATTTTACTAGTAATAAACTGCATAGTTATGTGACTGATGGCACATTTAAAGCCACACACCTTGAAATGAAGTACATGTTAATCAATACATATAGATGCAATTTGAAAGTGTGCAAAATTGTCATTAAATCTATAGCCTTGTTAGCAAGTAATTTATTTTTTTCAAACGGTACCAAATATATGCACTGCTTTTAAAACCGAATTAAAAGTAGGATTTCTATACGTATGCGTCCATTTCTACAACGGCGATTATTTTTAAGTTTTAAAGCGCCAAAAAGACGGATTTCTACCTTGAAACCACCAGATATATTCTCATTGGCATAGATAAAATTAAATCTATAGCCTAGTTAGCAAGTAATTTATTACTTTTCAAACGGTACCACTTTTAAAACCGAAAGTAGGCTTTCGACAAACACGATTATTTTTAAGTTTTAAGCGCAAAAAAGACAGATTTCTACCTTGTAACCACCAGATATATTCTAATTAGCATAGATAAAATATGTTTCTTATTTATACTTAAATTTACTATGCCGAATAAGGTGTGTGGCTTTAACAGTTTATACATTATATATTATAACTTTAAAGAAATGCAATATGTATAAATGAAGTTTTTAAGATTTGATTACATTGTGATGGTTATTAAGGCCATGAACATATGCCTTTGACATAATGCCAGTGTTTTTGCCCTGTTCATATAATAAATTGTTGGTAAAATAATAAGTGTACACTAAAATTAGTTAACTGTTCCATGTTAATAATATACATTTCCAACATTTCTAGAAGGAAATCCCACCCTGTTCACTTTCTGGCAGACAAATAACATGATCTTCCTGACAAAGATAATTATTATTATTATAGTAAATAACTTATGGCGCAATTGTCAGTTGGAATGTATAAGTGGTAGAAAAAGGTTTTTTGGTAGTTAAGTTCATGTTTTAATGAGAAAAACTGAAAGGGACAAAAAACAGGTAATATTTTGCTGTTATTGTGTATGTTGTTAAGTGCGGTATAATCTTCAATATTATTCGACTTGTAAAACCATCGCCAGACTGGTTGAATTAAGAATGCCAAAGATTGTTTTGTTCATTTCAAAATCTTGGTCATTAGACACATTTGAGTTCTTTTGTGTGTGAGTGAACAAGTTCAGCAAAATCACCAAATTCTATGCAGTTTTACTTGGGTTTACATTGGGCCGGCTCAGTTGGAACAGCGCTTGACTTCAAATCAGAGGATCACAGGTTTGATCCCTAGCCTGGACACATGTGTAGCAATTAGTCATGAAATCTGTTCTATTTCTATTCTCTCCCTACCTCTGGTTCATAAAGGAAGTTGTCGAGTATGCTGACATAAGTATGTGCGCTCATGAGTACAGGTACACCAGCTAACCCAGGAAAGTGTGAGTTGGTTAACCCTTTGCATGCTGGGATATTTGTCGTCTGCTAAAATGTCGTCTGCTGAATTTCTAAAATTAGCATTTTCTTTGATTTTTTTTCAAAGAATACTATCAGATTAGCAAACAGTTTGGATCCTGATGAGACGCCACGTTCTGTGGCGTCTCATCTGGATCCAAACTGTTTGCAAAGGCCTTCAAAATCTGGTTCCCGCACTGAAAGAGTTAACTGACCGTGGTATGTCTAAATAAAAATACTGTTGAAAAACTTAGGGATACATCCAAAAACAAAACAAAAATTCTTGTCCAGGGATACATCCAAACACAAAACAAAAATTCTTGTCCACACAGAGTCCATGAGGCGACTGTGTTAAAGATGTGACACTGATCATGCTTCTTTGTCTTAAGGGTGTCAGGGTTTGTGGCAAAGACTTCGGGTCATTTTGTTTTTTCTTTGCACAGGTAAACATAGTTTTCTTTTTTTACATCAACATGGTCATGAAGATGTCTTATCTGATTCTACAACAAGGAAAACAAAGTATTCTGAAGTTTAAAATTCCAGATGTCAAACTTCCGTTTTCATATATTTCAGAACACAATTAAATACTTGCCCACAACTTGGCAACATGGAAATAAAAGCACCCATTTCCCCATTGAAAGGGAAATAACAGGCCAGATGGTGGCTAAATGCTTCCTGTATGCACTGCACTAGAAATTGTATTTATTCAGTAATTAAGCTGCCACAGTATTTATGGCACATATTACTGGCCCAAGAATGTGTCAGAGGAGGAAACTAATAAACACAGGGGGAAATGCAGTTTATTGAATATTAAACAAACCAGGGGTGATAAGACTCACCTGGCATAAGTATCTATTGGACCTCTTGCCAAGAATCCAAGAATCAGGCTCCAAGTCCTGGATTTTTATGCTCCCCATATATATATATGGGGGAGCATATAGTGGCCGCTTCGTCTCTCCGTGGGTGTGTGTCCGGAAATTTGTCCGGGCTATATCTCAGCAACTAATGACCGGATTTCAATGAAACTTTATGGGAAGCTTCACTACCAAGAGGAGATGTGCATATTATCAGCGGGTTCTGGTTGGATGATTTTTCACAGAGTTATGGCCCTTTGAAATTTTCCATTAACTGTACATATAGTGCAATTTTTCTTGTCCGGGCTATTTCTCAGCAACTTATTACGGGAATTCAATGAAACTTTATGGGAAGCTTCACTACCAAGAGGAGATGTGCATATTATCAGCGGGTTCTGGTCGGATGATTTTTCACAGAGTTATGGCCCTTTGAAATTTTCCATTGTACATATAGTGCAATTCTTGTCCGAGCTATTTCTCAGCAACTTATTACGGGGATTCAATAAAACTTTATGGGAACCTTAACTACCAACAGGAGATGTGCATATTATCAGCCGGTTATGGTCGGATGATTTTTCACAGAGTTATGGCCCTTTGAAATTTTCCGTAAACTGTACATATAGTGCAATTCTTGTCCGGGCTATTTCTCCCCAACTACTGACTGGAATTCAATGAAGCTTTATGGGAAGCTTAACTACCTTGAGGAGATGCGCATGTTATTAGTGGGTTCTGGTTAGATGATTTATTTAGAGAGTTATGGCCCTTTGAAATTTTTAAGTTGCTAAACCATCGATCGTATTATTTTGTCCAAAGTTATGCCCCTCAAGATGTTTCCTTTTATCTGAATATATAGTGCAATATTGTGACAAAAAAAAACTTTAGGGAGCATCACCTGTCTCCGACAGTTTCTTGTTGTTACTGCTCACATAATGCAGCTTTAGGTGACCTCTTTAACTTTGAAACACAAACACAATATGACGCAACTACTTTAATTAACTCTAGCATTGTTGATTCATCGTACAATTTACCCTGAGGAACATCTGAGTAATATTGTTCCCATACAGTATTTACGTATTTTTGTTGTTAATGATCAAAGACATCACAAGATTCATTTTATTGGACACACTGGTTATATTGCAAGAAAACATTTGGAAGCTCTCACACTTTCTTTGCTTACATTCATAGGTTCATTGTACTTTTCCTTTGAGTACAACCAGGAACATTTTTATGACTGTTGGAAATTGTTACCTTAGTCAGAAAACTTCATTATTGTCTTACAAACAACTCTTTGACAACCTTAGAATTTCTTTTGAAGTTCTGATGCTTCTGAGTCAACCAGCTAGTACATAACATTACCATGACGTTAGATTGATGGTTCGTTTTGGTTATGATGCTGCAAAATGTTGCATAGAAATGGTTTTCTGGGAACCTTTTCTATGCAATGTTGTGAAACAACAAGATGCTTATTCTTTCAACGAAAAAAGTATAAAGTTTCGATAACATTCTATAAAAACTTTTTTCAGATGTTCAAAATGTACATAATAACAGAGGTGTTTTAAATATGATGTTATACAATTACAATAGGTGTTGTGTAAAGGTCATATAAGTAACAGCATGCGGTGTAAATCAATACTAATTACGTTTAGCACTTTTATACTGTATATCCATGCTTATTTTATCCCTTAATAAAATATTATTTAGAATCTCTTAGTTATGCTACTAAATTTCATTATATTTTTTTGCTGAGGCTTTTTAACATTCCATATCACATCTTTAAGAAGTCGTAGTCTGAATATAAAGAATATGTTGATAAATTCAGACCTATGGCACATTTTCACCAACCTTAGGTGTGATCTCTCATAATACATGAATGACACCACCCATGTCCATTTATTAATTAATGAACATTGCCGTGCTTACAAACTGATATATGACAAAAATGCTTTTGTATATTGCAAGTATTGATTGATGTTTCTTGCACAAAAGAGGCTTTGCCAGAACAAAGAGTATTTCACCTGAGCACTGACAAAAGATCTGGCTTAATTTTCCAAGACATCAATAGCTGTCCTTTAATCAATCAACACAATTCATGCATCCATAAACGTGTTGTCATTGTACTATATAAATAATAATATATTGCAGCCTCCACAGGAGGCATGGTACCCAATCAATCAAATGTGTAAGCACGCTTCTTTGAACTTTTAGATGCAAAAAATGCACTTACAGATCACTGGAAAATCTTCACTTCATATCATATATGACAGTCTGTTTGTTGAAATTAAGGGTGAAACTATAAACACAGAAAGAAAAATCACTTGGTACATAAATGTGGGTTTTGGTAAGTTGGTTTTTAGTGGGTTTTGGTAAGTTGGTTTTTTTGTATGTTTTCAGTAAGTAAGTTTTTTCTGTGTTTTAAGTGGGTCTTTTTATGAACTTGGTTAAAACTGAGTAAAACACAGAATAAACTCACTTGGTACATATATGTGGGTTTTGGTAAGTTGGTTTTTTGTGGGTTTTGGTAAGTTGTTTTTTGTGGGTTTTGGTAAGTTGGTTTTTGTGTGTTTTGGTGTATACGTGTATCTCAGATATGGAAAAGTATTACAGATATCAAAGTTCTTCTAACGGGTCACAATAATTCTAAAACTGTTGCAGTGAAATTGTAGATCCTAAATGATGGAGCCTAAATGGTGGCTTGACATAATTGAAAACCTTATAAATAAACTGTTTTTTTATAAAGTATCAGGAGTAAACATAAGCGGTAGTCCAATTGTTCAGGACAACCAAAATATAGTTCCAGACAAGTGAAAAAATAAACTGGTTGTCCCAAAGGATAAGTGAAAAAATTTAAGGTCTTCTTTTTCTCTAATATTTAACAAGCGATAAAATCAGTTTACAAAATCCTGTAATTTGTCTGGAATTGACACATAAAACTTGATGATGACATTAAAATGATAAAACGTGAAGTAGTCGTACTCTGGTACTTACTCAATACATACTGCTGTTATGGAGATAAATTGCAGAGTTCAATTCACAACATTGTTGCAGTAAGTTCCGAATATTTTATTTAACAACGTTATTCTCCCTTGTGGTTTATTGACGTCAATTGTTTTTTACATGAGTTATAGTTGACACTAATTTCTAAGTTTTAGTCAGTTTTGTTTGTTTATTTATGAATATGTTTGTCATGCCCAATAAATGGCTGTTTAACTATTAATGCTTCCATGGCAATTGTTACGTCATTGTGATCTATATTAGAGTAAACTGAGGGTTTATAATATCAGTTATTTCGCTTCATTGGTTTGTGTTGCTTATACTGACAGATTTAGTTTCAGCATAAGGAGACACTCTTATATTTGTGTTCTTCGTCTGTTCACTGCACATAATTAACTCCTACATTTTGCTTTCTCTATACTAATTTTATTCCCTGAAAATAAACTGCTAAAACCATATAGGAAACATATGAGCCACGCTCTGTGAAAGGGGGTTTAACCCTTTGCATGCTGGGATATTTGTCTTCTGCTAAAATGTTGTCTGCTGAATTTTTAATATCATCATTTTCTTCACTTTTTTTCAAAGACCACTATCAGAATAGCAAACAGTTTGGATCCTGATGAGACGCCACGTTCTGTGGCGTCTCATCTGGATCCAAACTGTTTGCAAAGGCCTTCAAAATTCGGTTCCAGCGCTCAAAGGGTTAATGCACGTGCATAAAGTGTCATCCCAGATTAGCCTGTGTATTTCACACAGGCAAATCAGCGATGATACTTTCAGCTTTTATGATATTTTTCGTGAAATTAAAGTCTCTTCTAAGCAAAAATCGATTATCAGCGGAAAGTGTCGTCCCATTTAGTCTGTGGGGATTGCACAGGCTAATCTGGGACGATGCTTTACGCACATGAGGCTCATAAAGGTAGACCGATCCTGTACACTTTACCTATTTACATTTCCTTGCCAAGGTTTAGAGGTCACTGTCTTGAAAAGTTTGAAATGGCCAGCATGCTAAAGTAGAAGCAAAGAATATTCAAGAAATATGAAATGGACTTAAATCATTATTTGACAGAAACCAATGCATCAGTCTGTGCTTTCTCCGACACATTACCATGCATATGTCATTTGGCATGACACTTTCATAGTTTTGTATTGGAGAGTACCGGGTAATGTTACTATGTATGGCAGAGAGTGACAACACAGACTGTATCATCCCAAACCTTTTCCCAATTTCAATTATTAATAGTGTCTAATTATTATTATATCTCAATTTTATTTCAATTACATCGAACAAAGTATATAACTAGAATGTATATGATTGTATTCTTATAATTTGAATTATTATATATAGTCATATTGAATTCCTTTTTTTCCAAATCAGTGGTTTTTTCGCATGACATAATCCCAATCCCGAAAGTGCATTTTTCCCAAAATTGCCAGGAAAAGGATCGGTGTATAGACGTACTTTTACTTTAAAAAATAGTGGTCCTTGTAAGTGCTACGGCATGTATGTGTATACATGTACTTGTTATTTAGTTTTTTTTTTTTTTTNTAGAACAAATTTTCGCAGGGGAGATATACTGAGAGCTAAATAATGAAGTCCTGAGAGGGGATTCTTTAATTTAGATCCCTAGCTCTGATAGTGTAATGACATTTCCTTTACAACATTAGCCCTCTCTGCTTGGAGATTGGTCTTTCAGTGCCCCATGTTAAATTAGATATTAAATAATGAAGAAGTCCAAGAGAATGAGTGTGATCTACCTGTACATGGCTTGGGGATATTATTGTCTGGAACAATCAGTGCCCCATGTTAAATGAGATATTAAATAATGAATAAGTCCACTAGAACGAGTTTGATCTTCCTGTACTTGCTTGGGGGTGTTATTGACTAGAACAATCATTAGAGAATGCTTAACGTATGGTAAACTTGTACTTGAATATTAAATGGGTTTGAGAGAGTTCCAATGTTAATATATTATGAGTCCATGAAATGTCACAACCATAATGCATATTAACCCTTTCAGTGCTGGAACCGAATTTTGAAGGCCTTTGCAAACAGTTTGGATCCAGATGAGACGCCACAGAACGTGGCGTCTCGTCAGGATCCAAACTGTTTGCTATTCTGATAGTATTCTTTGAAAAAAAAAACGAAGAAAATGCTTATTTTAGAAATTCAGCAGAAAACATTTTAGCAGACGACAAAATTTCCCAGCATGCAAAGGATTTACCACTGGATAGAAATGTATAGCCACATCTGTCAGCTGTTTGTCCAAGGATTTACAGTTGAACAATCAGAATTTGCAATATGTGCTTTTATTTATCAATAAAATAGATAATCATGTAATTGGTAAACTCAAGGCTTTATATACCACTGTCTATTGGTCAATTAATATGAAAACAAATTACATAAAGAAAGAATGTTTAAAGTGTTCGAGGCAAAAAAACTGGAAACACCTTATTATATATCCAATGACAGCAGAAATAACAGTGTCAGACAAAAGAATTTCATCGGAAGAAATTGTTTGGTGTTTACCTTTAGAGGTTGCACCTTGTCTCTAAGTGCTTAATTGCGAGAAGTTGCCAAAGCAATAACTGCCATGTGTGAACTATCAGTCACTGGGCCTTCGATCTGAACAATTACCAAATAATCTCTTTTCTGACATGTGATGAATGTTTATATAAACAATCATTGGATGTACAGCCTGTTTCCTGGTCATTAGAGATAGGTAACATTTCGGTTAAACCTGAGTTTTGACTGGCTTAACATATTGCTCATTTAGGATTCTGGATAATTGCCCTCTGTTTGGAACCAGACCAACAAGAATTGTGTTGATATTGTATCATGTGTGAATAATGGTGCTTTTGTAAAGAAAGATCTCTGTATTGTTTAACAGAGAACAAGAACTAACATTCCAGTCATGTCTTATAAAAAAGAGGGTCACTAGATCTTATACAATTATTAAATTTGTATAATGTTTAATTTGTTATCAGAAGTTATGATTATTTGTAAATCTAATAGGTCATGCATGTATTTATAAGTTTCGTTACCGAACATATTGCGTTTTCTAACTTAAATATTAAATGTAATTCCATCTTTGGTTCATTTATCAACACTGATTTAATCCATTATGTAAACTGCTTAACAATGTATTTTGATCTATCACAATGATTCAATATTCTAAGAATAAATACGAGTCAAATATAAGTGTATACCAAAAACCTGTATTAATTATATAACTTCTCTTCAAAGAACACACACGTTTTAATATTTTACATATTTATTAAGTTGATTTTCATTGATAACAATGTTTACGTATAAAGTAAATTATAGTTTTGCAATTTGCCGTAAGTTTGACATGAGATCGACTTCATTATTTGACACATAACCAATCATATAGCTACTCGAGACATTGAAGTACCTGGTTATTAAGCATGGCATATCAAATACAAAAATATCGCCATTCGAAACAGTCTTAATTAAGATTTGAATGGAAAATGAAAAATAATATCATTTAGTAGAAAAAAGTTCCTTTAATGAATGATGAGTCTTTCAAACTTGAAATATAAAACAGTCGATAAATGTAAGCGATGCTAAAATATAGGCCTGATCCAATATCTGATTTTCAAATAATCTCCGAAAAGATAAGAATGAAAAGTATTGAAGGATCTGCAATACTCTCAATAAGCTGATGCAGTCTTCAGAATTATTCACTCAGATCTACTGGCGGGCAATTTCTCCAATATTTTATTGTCTGTTGATAATACTGGGCAAAACCTTGGTTAGAAAGCTACACCAAAAAATGACAAAAATAGAAACTATGCTTTAACTAAAAAATTACGATTTTTGTCTTAAAACATTTTTGCAACTTTCAATATACACTGCATAAAATCCCTTTTTACAACATTTCTGAGCATCACACATTTAAAATACTGCAAACAAATGTCAAAGGAGAGGTTTTGATGAAAGAACATTATTTTTAGCTCACCTGATTGGTCAGGTGAGCTTTTGTGACCGGTCTTTGTCCGTCGTCCGTCCGTCGTCCGTCCCTCCGTCCACATTTGTTCGTAAACACTCTAGAGGCCACATTTATTGTCCGATCTGCATGAAACTTGGTCAGAAGATTTGTCCCGATGACATCCCGATCGAGTTCGAAACTGGGTCATGCTGGGTCAAAAACTAGGTCAATAGGTAAAAAAAAAGAAAAACCTTGTAAACACTGTAGAAGTCACATTTCATGCCCAATCTTCATGTCACTTTGTCAAAATGTTTGTCTTAATGATATGTTGGTTGAGTTCAAAAGTGGTTCCGGTCCGTTGAAAAACATGGCTGCCAGTGGGTGGGGCAGTTTTCCTAATTTGGCTATAGAGCAACCTTGTAAACACTCTAGAGGCCACATTGCTTGTCCGATCTTCATGAAACTTAGTCAGAAGATTTTTCCCAATGATACCTCGATCGAGTTAGAAACTGGGTCATGCTGGGTCAAAAACTTGGTCACTAGGTCAAAAAAAAGAAAAAACCTTGTAAACACTCTCGAAGTCACATTTCATGCCCAATCTTCATGTAACTTTGTCAAAATGTTTGTCTTAATGATATGTTGGTTGAGTTCAAAAGTGGTTCTGGTCCGTTGAAAAACATGGACCAGGTCAAAGCTTGAAAAACCTTGTTTATCTTTAACCACAAAGCACGAAGCTTTGATATTTGATATGTGACAAAGATTGTTCAAATCATACCACTGGGCAAGCTCATTTCACAGGTGAGCGCCCTAGGGCCATCTTGGCCCTCTTGTTTTGAAAGGTGGCCAAGATTTCATAGTTTCAAGGTAAACTGCACCAAGATATAAATTGATTAGTTTTCATGCAAATCACTCAGGTGGGTGCTGATGGAACATGAAAAGGTGCTTTACTTTGTCATTTCTGATATTGATCATGAAATACCCTGCATGACAGGTGTTAAACATGTTAACTCAGTGTTTCCAGGAGTGTTCCCAGCTCTGAGGTGCTGACCATTTCCTGGAGATATCATCTTGCTGGTGCTCTGTACAGGTTGATGGTAAGCAAGTTCAAGGAGGTGGAATCTGGGTGGTCATTGAATAGAAAAACTGTGAAAAGAAAATCAAAATACTGATTGAAAGACCATTGGCACTAAAAGTAATTAAATTAATGTGAATTTTGTTGGAAGGGAAATAATAATGTATTATCACAAGGAAAGATTGTTACCCTCTTAATTGTGTTAAGATTTGTGATTTATTTAAATCCTAAGAAACAAAAATTCAGATTTTAAAGTTTAAGTTATATTGAGCAGTTAACTTAAAATAATGTAATGTTCACAGTTTGTAAGATTTATATTCATTATGATTGTTCACAGATTGTCGAATTTATCTTTTGAAATGATATAATGTTCACAGTTTGTAGGATTTATATTAATAATCATTCCTTAGTTATAATACATGTCATATGTGTTGATATAATGTCTCTTTTAGATTATATTGTTATTCACAGATTACAACCATGTTAGTACATGTCAAGATAATAATTTGTATATAAGGAAAATAATGTTAACATTAAGCAGATAGAAACTTACGGAACTCCGTGATAGAACATTGTAAATTTATATGTACATTTGTTAGTTAATATACTGTTACAACTTTAGTTTGTGTTTGAGCTAATTCCCATAAAGAAGTTTTCTTCAATCACAAGGACTAGGAATTTCCTTTGTGACAGTATCCCTGAATGCTCAATCTTTAACCCTTTGAGCGCTGGAACCGGATTTTGAAGGCCTTTGCAAACAGTTTGGATCCAGATGAGACGCCACAAAACGTGGCGTCTCATCAGGATCCAAACTGTTTGCTATTCTGATAGTATTCTTTGAAAAAAAATCGAAGAAAATGCTAATTTTAGAAATTCAGCAGACGACATTTTAGCAGACGACAAATTACCCAGCATGCAAAGGGTTAATAACTCTGGAAATATCAGGATTTCTTTTAGGTACTAATTATTTTAGGAATCCTAAAACCGTACAATTTATACAACAAATCAATACATCATTGTCAGATCAATGTTATTCAGATCTTTTAAATGGGTGTATTTTGCTACAATTGGAACTCTTTTATTGATTTGATCTTTAAAAACAGTGGTCAAAAATTAGAAATGTTTCAATTAATGTAATTGGTTTGTTATTTATTGTCACACTTTGAAATTCAATACAAAGCAAATACTTCTTACTCACTTAAGAAAGACATCGCCTGATACTATTTGATATGTCTTATTAATTGTCATACATTTTTAAAGGAATGTTTGCATAGTATTTAAACAAGAGAAATAATATTCTTTATTAAGATTTTGTTTTTAATTATTCGTTCATTAATGGTGAATCAACTTTCAAACTCGTTTAAATAATAAAGAGTTAGTAATGTGTTTCCTGGATTATTTTGAAAATACATGTAGTACTCACATAGAGTTGATATGTCCCTAATAAGTATTAAAACCTGCGTGGCGCAGTGGTAGCGCTCTAGCATTTTCTTCCAGATGTCCTGGGTTTGAATCCCAGGGAAGGCAATATTTTTTATTCAACTGTTTTCTTGCTATTCTAATAATTTAAGCTTATTCAAAACATTATAGAATTGTAAGTGAACCTATTTACTGAAAGTTTTCAAAAAATAAGAAAATTAAGATATATATTGTGATTGCACAATACAGTTTACAATTAAGTTAACATTGACCAATCGTTATGGAACTTTGAATAATTAGCATGCTTGCATCAATACCTAGCTTGGGATTGTGTTTGGGGCTAAGTTGGGTCAAGGTTGCTGTTATAAATCAAAGCACTGAAAACACTGGTGGGGCGATTTTGCTGGATTTGTTATAGCCATGCACTACACATTGAAAACTTTAAATTGCTTTATTTTAATAAAATGTGCATTAAATATATTCTAATGATTCATCAGAGGTACCAACAAAATTCTGCAACAGCAAAAATATTTGCGGAGAGGAGTGGGTTGGGTGGCTTTTTATCTGCAATATGGGCAAAAAGTATACTATTTTTGTGGAATCTTACCAATATTCGACCCAAAAAACTGTCAAAATGAGGTCATAAAAATGATAAGACTTTAAGGGGTATTCCAGCTATTTAAAAAAGGCAGTAAAACGGACCCGATCCCAAACCAAACGGATCCGATCCCAAAAAACGGGTTTTCCCAATCAGCAATTATAACTTTTTTTCAATTTTGGAAGAAATAAAGTATTTAACAAAAATTATGTTTCGTGGGTATCTTTTTTTCACCAGCATAAAAATTTCCCCTTCTGAAATGCTCATCAATAAATCCAGTTTAATCCAGTTTTGCCCATCTTCACGGTGTTTACACACTCATTGTGCGACAAACACCTTTGGATTGTAACAGTTTGACATCATCAGCGTACCATCCATGGTAACGTCTTTTCACTATTGCATTATAGCACCCGAGTTACACGCAGTCCTCATGGAAGGTGTATACAGCGAAAAGTACTTTGTCCCCATGACACATGTTCAATTGGTCACGTGATAATGTTTGTGCGCATTAATACTAATACCATGCAATCGGAGCTATTTTGTTTGCGAATGCAGAATCTGAATGCAAAATTAGGTTAATTGCAGTAATGGACTTTATTCTGAAACTGATTCTTCGGTATATGTATACTATGTTACCAATGGGGCGAATTGCACAAGGCAATCACCCCAAAAATGGAAAAACTATTTCCACTCAATAACTTGAGTTACATGTAGGATGGAGTTATTAAATGGAAATTTTGTATATATATTAGGTAGCTTACATGCAGACATTGCTTTTTATTGCATTTGGAGTCAGTCAGGTAAGGTCAGGGTCACTGTTACTAACCCTTTGCATGCTGGGAAACTTGTCGTCTGCTAAAATGTTGTCTGCTAAATTTCTAAAATTAGCATTTTCTTTAAAAAAAAATTCAAAGAATACTATCAGAGAAGCAAACAGTTTGGATCCTGATGATCCTTATCTGGATCCAAACTGTTTGCAAAGGCCTTCAAAATCCGGTTCCAGCGCTCAAAGGGCTAAAATAGAACACAATATTTATTCCTAATTACGTTAGTTTGGATGGAGATATTGTGCTGAAATGTTGTGTGTAGGTAGCTTTCACGTATACCTCGCTTATGATTCCATTATGGGGCCAGTTGGGTCAAGGTAACTTATATAATAAATACTGTTTCCACTCAGTAACTTGAGTTTGGATGACGGTTTATATTGCACTGCAATTTGATGTATAACTAGCTAAAAGTAGACCTAGCATTGATTGAACAATTATTTCAATCAAATTAATAACTAAAACTTTAAAAACCTAGTTTCATGGCATTGATATGTTTCTTATTAACCGGATATAGATATTAAACTATGAATTTAAACCAATAATTCAATCCAGGGAATTACAATTTTGCAAATTTTAAGATTTTTTTTATAGTTTACCCTTAGAAGCTTTGTGCCCACATCCCATAGGAAACATAACAAATGGGTACAATGCATGTTCAAGTTCAAGAGATCCATTAAAGCATGCTTTGTCTCCAGAACAATTCTAATCTAAAGGTAACTTTGAGCAAACTGGTAAATTACAAATGTGCTATAGTGCTGGCTTATTGTTAGGCAGTCCCAGGTGGTGCAACTCGTGTCTAGTTTTAATGGATTTAATGATTGAAGCTATTAAGTTTTACATAACTGAAAGTACCTCAGTACTAGCATAAAGCAAATGTAAAGTAGAAAATAATACTTACAAGAACAGTATATCAAAGATATATATAGATGTTCTGAGAAAACTGGGCAAAATGCTTGTGCGTAAAGTGTCATCCCAGATTAGCCTGTGCAGTCCGCACAGGCTAATCAGGGACGACACTNAAGAATACTATCAGAATAGCAAACAGTTTGGATCCTGATGAGACGCCACGTTCTGTGGCGTCTCATCTGGATCCAAACTGTTTGCAAAGGCCTTCAAAATCCGGTTCCAGCGCTCAAAGGGTTATGTAAGGATTATTGGAGTTCCCTGAGTACCAACTTTCAGTTTCACCTAGCAACCATGCTTATGCACATAAATGTTTAGAGAGAATGCTTGTCATGAGGCATTTTATCAATATATAACATCTGGTTGATTTTCGGGCAATCTTGACATTGGCTTAATTTGTATTCACCACCACCATAAGCATGATGTGAGGATGGAAGAGTTATAAACCAGGAATTCCAAAATCTATAAAATTAATGTATTATATTATTATTTTAGTGACCACATGACTATTTACTTGTAATAGCACTTAGTTTAATAAAAAAAATCATTAGTTTTACTGTTTTTTGTTTTCTTCTTTTAAAAAGATTTTTGGCATATGTTAAATTTTGATGCTCACAAGGCTTATTAATTAAGTTAAAAAATACATATTTAAAACAGTTCAACTAATAGAATAGCACACATTACTCAGATTGTTATGAGATACAATTATGTACCGAGAAAAATCAGTCTTTATTATATACCCGAGTATAACGGCCACCTGCTGTAAGTGGCCATTAGCTAGTATTTTTCACACTGAATACCATTTTTTATGCTCCCAACGGGTCAAAAACTAGGTCACGGGGTCAATTAGTGTGTTTTAAACATTCAGCATGGTGTCTGCTTTCTTATTCAAGTAGTTTTCACCAGATCTTCACCAAAGTATTCCTTACCCTCAAACAGGCGTATTTTGTGACAGTTGTTTAGCATTGTCCACTCTTTAAATCAAAGTTTTCATTTGACTTTCATCAAACTGTATAAAAATTTCTTAGGCATACAATCCTTTACTACTTTAGCTGTGTTAACCTGTGCGTTAATCCTGGGTTTCATCCAATTGTATGGAACATTTACATGGTTATGCTTTTTAAATGAAGTGACAAAGTTGGAGTTGGATGCATCGGTGTCGGGTGGACACATTTCTTGTTTCCTGACGAGTTAAGCGGCAATAGGCAGTAATTTTAAGGTGCAATTGTTAACACTCAACTGGATCTACCTCTGACCACATAGCATCTTTCGTGTGTCTTTTATTTGCAGCTAAAGAGTCTGATTGGGGTTATCTGTGATTGATATGATAATTATGCCGCCCTCTGTGAGATATCATATTATAGGGTGTTGAGAAGATTACTTTTACTAGGCTAATAACGTGTAAATCTTCATTATCAATTTTATCAGAGTATATAACATGTTTAAAATAGATAGCGCTAATTAAATGACCACAAATTAGTACTTTTGAGCTTGTTTCGTTGAATGTGAATGATACTTTAAATATAATCAGCTGACTAACGATTCAAAAAATCACCTGACTATAGCAGCCACCTGCTTACTGCAGCCACTTTGACCACCTTCATTGCCTGACCACTGTACACAGGTTTGACTGTATTGTTAACTTAAACCCTTTGCATGCTGGGAAATTTGTCGTCTGCTAAAATGTCGTCTGCTGAATTTCTAAAATTAGCATTTTGTTTGATTTTTTTTCAAAGAATACTATCAGAATAGCAAACAGTTTGGATCCTGATGAGACGCCACGTTCTGTGGCGTCTCATCTGGATCCAAACTGTTTGCAAAGGCCTTTAAAATCCAGTTCCAGCGCTCAAAGGGTTAACCAAATTCAAAACAACCAAGTTTACTCCAATGACAACACATCTACTTGTTTTTGTTGTAGAACAAAAAATTGTTTTCAAGTGTCTATCAATCTGCACCGAATAGTGTTTCTTTTCAACATATCTTTTGTACATTAATGAGTTCTTGAAAGTATGAAGTAGAAAACTCTTTCCAATTCTATAACACTTTAATTATGTTGATTTTTGGGTACCACTTCTTTTAAATTTTAATTGAAGTTTTTTATTCTGATCAACATTTTATCTGTATTCAAAAAATATAACTAAGATTGTATATACTTCGTTGTAGGTATAATGGAATAAATTGTACAAGATCTAATTTTTAACTTATTATCCACACTATTTAGAATGTCCCTTTCAGAACAAAGGTAATAAAGTTTCAAAATGTGTCATAAAATCTCGAAAAAAAAGTAACAGTGACATAATTATAATATTTATGTTGTTAATCTTATTTAAGTTGACATTACGGAAACTAAGCTACGTATTTTCTTGTTATTTAATACTGGACTAGTGTCTATTATATCACATAATAATTTCCTGGTTTTATGATTTTATTTATAAATTAATGCGTTTCTTCTCTTGTTTATAGATACATTAAGCCATATAAACAGATTATTTTGGAGGAAACAATGACCTTTTTGTGTGTACTGCAGACAGGTTCTGTTAACAATTAAACACTGAAAAAATCTTAAATTCTAAATTAATGGTGACAGTAAATGCTACCAATTACCAACTTTATTGTACAAACCAGAGCCTTTGTAATTGTTTTTCAAAATCTTGAGACCATTAATTGTTTCAAGGATCAATAAGTTTATGTGTTTCAAAGTTTATGACGTCCGTCCGTGCCTCAGAGGCAGCATGATGTGAAGACACAATTTGGGATGAATTGTGAACATAGCAGTTTCTTTTATACCTAATGATAAAATATGACATTTATGCAGTGAAANGAACAAATATCCTCTATATCTAGCTATTTATTTTTACTGAAAGATTTTTAATTTTTATGCGCTCTTGTGCTGTGGCAGAAAGCTATTTTACGTAGCAAACCCCACCTGTCTGGTATAATGACCAACAACCAAACTCACATGAGCAGGGATTGAACCTGGGTTGATGAGGCGAGGAGCGCATGTGCCAACCAGTGTGCTTACCAGGTAGACATGAGATCAATTAGTGATGTCTTAAGGTATACTTTAACTGGCAACCTGTGTCTATCATTACAGAGAAAATCATGATAGGCGTGCTTTGGTGTTGAAATAATTACTAAATTCATCTGCATTAAATGTGATTTTCCCATCACAAATAAATTGAACAAAGAGCTGTAGGAAAAATCTTACTTTTTATCTTTGTCAGCAAAAACGTTTCTTAGAACCCGTCATCAGTGCAATGTTTTTCATGTATTCAATATCATGAAATAAAGCATTTGTGCCATTTATATGTTTAGAAGTTATTGGTTCCTTGTATAATTACCTCTAGTTGTACCTTTTTATGATTTTCATTAAAAATTGTGTAATCATTTCACCATTTTATTCTTGTTTGACGAAACCAATTAAACCAATTTAAATGACAAATACTTACTTTTGTTGATTCATCATTGTGTCATCTTTTGAAGCGGTGAATACTGACAAAAACACCACATGAACAATATATACTGTTTAATGTGAAATTTTAAATGATTCAGCTGAGGTCATGCAGTATTAACTCTTTGCATGCTGGGTAAAAATTTGTTGTCTGCTAAAATGTCGTCTGCTGAATTTCTAAAATGAGCATTTTTTTCGATTTTTTTCAAAGAATACTATCAGAATAGCAAACAGTTTGGATCCTGATGAGACGCCACGTTCTGTGGCGTCTCATCTGGATCCAAACTGTTTGCAAAGGCCTTCAAAATCCGGTTCCAGCGCTCAAAGTGTTAAATTCAAATTACAACATCATAATGTGAAAGATTAATTAGTTTACATTACATCACTGATGTTAGTACATGTGCATGAAAATCTCATGAAACAAGTTTACGATCAATTAATTGATCAATTAATTACTTTCCTGGGACACTGGCTCTATGTGTGACACTGATGATATTCAAGGCTGTCTGGAAAACTGTGATAGCTTCTAAAAAAATAAATGAAAAGGTTTTCAATGTTTTACTTTTTTATGTACTTTAAAATTGTGAACCCACAAGCTAGGTGTGCATGTAAGCTTACCAACACACAAAATGTCAGTTCAAAATCTCAATCCAAACCTGCCATACCTAAATCAAATATCTGTTGTTTTTTTCAACTTCCTTGAAAACATATATGGTTCAAATTTCATCTTGATAAATTACATTTTTGTAAATATGAAGTATTATTGTAACATATTTTTAAAGGGACTGTCCACTAGATAAAGCGTCGCGCGATGCGAAACAATATTTTGGGAACCTACGAGGATTGCTTATATAGCTAAAAAATACATCGGCATTAAACATGAGCGTCCGTGGTCGAGTGGTCTAAACAGGTAGCTTTTTACTGTAGGACTCCAGGAATCCGGGGGTAAGTGGTTCGAGCCCTGTTGAAGGTTACTTTTTTTTCCTTTTTTTAAATTGTTTTCTTGGTTTTTACTGGAGATTTTTAGTTCAAATGTTTAAATTTATCAATATAAAGCATTTAAAGCATTTAATGACAAGCTTCAATACATGCCAAAATCTAGTGGACAGTCCCTTTAATGTGGGCATCATGTTGATACAATCTTAACTTGAGTTGCTATTGTGTGAGTATGAGTAGATATGAGCTTGTGGATACCATGTGATTGGCTGATACTAAACTCTGACAAGAATGTTACACAACATCTTTACGTGGGAAGAGTCCCATCTGATTGCTTAGCAAACCTCAGTGTTGACAGAGGGCTATAAATCCTCCTGGAAACCCCATAGTGAGTAAACATGGTGTTGGCTTGTTCATTAATTATTAATCAATCAATCAATGATCAATATTAAATGAGGCGCCAGTCTGTGTACAACCTTGGTCTTGTACAAACAGTGGAAACATCTGATTTCTACATGGGTCTGAACAGGTCATTAATGCCAATGGCAGGCTACTAATAAGGAACCAATTTGTCATCAATATCTTCAATGATTGGAACAGGAGTCTGGCAATTAGTGAAAAATATTATACAGAAGAAAATGTTGTATTTCAAGCTACTTTATAAGTAGTTAAGTTTAATTAAGGAATGTTAAATATGTTCTTTGCAATTTTATTTTATTAAAAAATTATGTGAACAAAGTATAGTTTATGTCATGGTAGTTTGTCCTACCATGCATAAGTGGATCATCGTTGGAGTCATGTTTGTATTTGACTTAATTTAAATAGCATCTCCTCCGAAACTAGTCTTATTTATAAGACGTTGCCAAGAATTTAGAGATACTTTTTATACGGGCTAAATTCTTTGGAACGTCTTATCGGCGAACGATTCAATTTGTGGTGGATATCAGAAAGTTTAAATTTTCATCAATATGCTTAAAATTGCAAAATAACATTACCAACTCATACAGTTTTAGTTCAGAAGTCCATTTATACCTCAAATATCGTCAAATTGAAGTTAGAAAGGCATAAATTCTTCAGTTAAACTTCTGCTTAAATCGCAATACAATCACTGACCTTTCGCCATGTTATGAAACAAATTTAAATCAGAAGCAGGCATTACGGTGTAACGTGTATGCGTATTTTTTTCGCTTTACGATATAACGCTCTGCGCTCACAACAGACGAACGCAAGATGTGTTTTCCGCCGTATATTCTTCACATTTAAACCACAATGGTTAACATCGAGGCTGCGTTGTCGTGTAAAATCTACCAGCTGTACACAGCGGTACACAGCGAAAGATATTAAAAATTTGAACAGTGGTGTGATTTAAATTAATCAGGCGTGCAAAATTCAAAGTGTCTTTACATAATTCTTACGGAACATTATCGAGAAATGAATTATCTACAAAGGTATGTAAATATTATTGAAATCCGTTGATATTAACTGTCTGATATCGGGGCTTGAATGTTGCGCACCAAATTCCTTGCGCAACAATATAGACAAAGAAGGAAAACTTTCCACCACATTTTGAGTCCTTCGCCCGTTGTACGCTCCAAATATTACCCATATAAAAAGTAGCTTAATATTTGAGAGCGTCAACAAGTTGGACTACCCAACT
>VMBQ01000115.1:3494-31038 GCA_007657795.1 Dreissena rostriformis | reverse complement strand
TCCGAAACCAGTTAGCAGATTGTGTTGCAACTAACCATGAATGCCCCTAGGGGTGGTTCTCTACCACAGTTGCCCAATGGTTCAGGTCCCTTGCACATGTCTGCTGCCAGAGCTATTAAGAGAACAGAATTTCAAATGAAATTCCTTGGTAAATTTGTAATTTTAGAGACATGATCTTTGTGATCCTCTACCAAATCAATGAAATGATTCCACTTTAATGTGAAACAACATAGAAACTAGGTGATGAAACTAAAGGAAAGAAGAATATATCTAATAACTCCGTGGGTAGAATCTGATCTGATTGCTTAGCAAATCTCAGTGTTGACAGAGGGCTATAAATCCTCCTGGAGACCCCATAGTGAGTATAAACATGGTGTTGGCTTGTTCATTAATTATTAATCAATCAATCAATGATCAATATTAAATTAGGCGCCTGTCTGTGTACAACCTTGGTCTTGTACAAACAGTGGAAACATCTGATTTCTACATGGGTCTGAACAGGTCATTAATGCCAATGACAGGCTACTAATTAGGTACCACTTTGTCATCAATATCTTCAATGATTGGAACAGGAGTCTCGCAATTAGTGAAGAATATTTTACAGAAGAAAATGTTGTGTTTAAAGCTGCTTTATAAGGTGTTAAGTTTTAGGAATGTTAAATATGTTCTTTGCCATTTTATTTTCTTATGCCCCCCTTTGAAGAAGAGGGGGTATATTGTTTTGCTGGATGAAGGTCGGTCGGTCAGTCTGTGTGTCTGTCGGTCTGTGTGTCTGTCTGTCCGTAGACCAGTTCATTTCCGATCAATAACTTGTGAACGGATTGACTGATTGGCTTCATACTTCACATGTGCATTGGCCTTGGACTAGGTCAAAGGTCAAGGTCACTGTCACAATAAGTGTAAAAATCATTTCCGATCAATTACTAGTCAATGAATTGACCAATTGGCTTGATACTTCACATGTTCATTGGCCTTGGAAAGTAGATGACCCCTATCGAGATTGGAGTCACTCGGGCAAAGGTCAAGGTCACTGTCACAATTAGTGTGAAAATCGTTTCTGATCAATAACTCTTCAACGAATTGACCGATTGGCTTGATACTTCACATGTGCATTGGCCTTGGACAGTAGATGACCCTTATTGAAATTGATATCACTAGGTCAAAGGTCAAGGTCACTGTCACAATAAGTGGGAAAATTGTTTCTGATTTATAACTAGTCAACCAATTGACCGATTGACATTATACTTCACATGAGCATTGGCCTTGGGAAGTAGATGACCCCTATCGAAATTGGGGTCACTAGGTCAAAGGTCAAGGTCACTGTCACAAAAAGTGTGAAAATCAAGGCCCTGTTTTGGGGGCATATGTCTCCGACCGGGGAACTCTTGTTTATTCTTAATATTTATCCAAGATATAAGTTACTTTAGCAAATAGATTTTCACTAATTATGCCCCCCTCCAAAGAAGAGGGGGTATATTTATTGTCTGGATGAAGGTCGATCAGTCTGTTGGTCTGTCTGTCTGTAGACCAGTTTGTTTCTGATCAATAACTTTTGATAGGATTGACCGATTGGCTTGATACTTCACATGTGCATTGACTTGGAGAGTAGATGACCCCTATTGAAATTGGGGTCACTGGGTCAAAGGTCAAGGTCACTGTCACAATAAGTGTGAAAATCGTTTCCGATCAATAACTCGTCAACAAATTGACCAATTGGCTTGATACTTCACATGTGCATTGGCCTTGCACAGTAAATGACCCATTTTGAAATTAGGGTCACTAGGTCAAAGGTCAAGGTTACAATAAATGTGAAAATCGTTTCCGATCAATAATTCGTCAACCAATTGACCGATTGACTTGATACTTCACATGTGCATTGGTCTATGACAGTAGATGACCCCTATTGAAATTGGGTCACTAGGTCAAAGGTCAAGGTCACTGTCACAATAAGTGTGAAAATCGTTTCCGATCAATAACTCTTCAACATATTGACCAATTGACTTGATACTTCACATGTGCATGTGCCTTGGACAGTAGATGACCCCTATTGATATTGTGGTCACTAGGTCAAAGGTCAAGGTCACTGTCACAATAAGTGCGAAAATCATGGCCCTGTTTTTGGGGCATATGTCTCCAACCGCGGAAATCTTGTTTGAAAAAATATGTAAAACAAGCATAATTTATGTCATGGTATTTTGTCCTTTCATGCATAAGTTGATCTGTGTTGAAGCTTTGTTTGTATTTGACTTCATTTAACATTTGTACAAATAGTCCTAACGGATCGGTCTCTGCCAAATTTGCTCAGACGGTCCTGCTCCGTTGAAAGTTATTGCCACCAGGGAACAGCGTTATGTTTCTTAAAATGGCTATATTAAAACATTTTAAAATGTTCATGTCAAAATGAAACTGCTTGGTCTTTAACATAATGTCAAAGAAACGTTACTGTAATGGGATTCTCCACCGGAACAACAAACGGTTCCTCTCTGTTGAACAACATGACCGTCAGAGGGTGTCTTGGATAATTATAACCTATAGCCTTTATATATATGCAGATGTGTGTCAAAATTCGGCCCCATTACCCTTCTCAAAAGATATATTTTTTCCCTTTCAATGTTAGCTCTATTTGAAAATAATACTATATTTTGATGAAAAAAGAAGGTTCTTTGTATATGTTCCTAGCTATTTTCATCAAATCAAGTTTTAGCGTATTGTTATTTAACATTTTCAGCAGAGTTTTTTATTAATGTTTTATAGTAAACTAGAATATAAACGTACTATCAATCTTATCAACGAAAAAGCGGGTCTAATAAGCCTTTGGTAGTAAAAGTCCCCATGTGAAAGGGCCCATCCCACCACCTTTCCCCCAAACATGAAGAAAAAACATTGACCACATTTTACCTTGTTCACTATAGAGTGTGACAAGCAAGGTATTGTGGTCTCATTAGTTCACATTATGACTCTACATTAAAGTATACGGATGCAGATGCGGAAGCAAATTTGAAGCTAATTTACACTGTTTAAAAATGTGTTAAGGCCCATTTTTGCATGATGCCACTCATTTGCAGTATAACTCCTCTAAATATATGGAGGCTTTTCCAAATTCAGGTGAATTTTACAAGACATTTTCAAAAAATGTGACCATACATTTTTTAGTAACAACAGTAAAGTTGTTGAACGGGTTTTAAATATTACACTCAAACTGACTGTATGGTAAAACGCCCTTACAAAAAGGGAAGCGGACACCTACAACGAGCAAGGCCTGGTATAAGAGAGATAACCTGGGTTAGGGTAAGGGTTAGGGGTCGGGTTAGGGTTAGGGTTAAGGCTAACCCTAACCCTAACCCGTCCCATAATCCTAACCCCAACCCTAAACCCTAACCCTCTAACCCCCCCATGGGCATTACAATACCAGGCCTCGCTTGTTGTAGTTGTCCGCTTCCCTTACAAAAAAGTCCTTTCATCTTTTGCCTTCATTTATTTGTCTGAATTTAGTTCTAAAAATTAACTCCTTCTAAATTTCATGTTATGACAACTATTTAAGTGCTTCTATTGTTCACAGGGCTTATTACCATAGTAACAATAGTTTTATGTCATTTAAATTATTTTTTGATTGCATAATTACCATACAAAGCATAATGAATTGGATGTGGGACTTAATAATTATACCATATTTAACATAACATTCATTATGTAAACATATTCCATTCATATAGGAATTATTGTATTAAAATATATCAAATATGATTATTAAGTTGATTTTTTTACGCCTGTTTAAAAAACAGAAGACCTGCGACAGACAGACATAAAGGTGGGGTTCGAGATGATTTAAGCGCTTGAATATTTATTTTTAGGTTTAATCAGATTATCATGAAACATGGTGAAATTGTTTGTGGGCATAATATCTTGGCCAAGTTGGAAAACTAGCCAGATTACCTTATTATAATAAGTACTTTTGAATGATGGCTCTTGAATAAAACAAATTGCCAAATAATTCTTGTCTGCTGTCCAACACAAAATGATTTTGAGTATTTCATTATCGTAATTGGATACCATTTACTCACTATATTTAATTGTATTTAATCATCAAACTTAGTGACTATTTAAAAAAAATCCAATCTCCAGTAAGATTAATAACAAGCCAGATCAGCAGAAGGACTTCGAAATGATGATCCTTGTATTATCCAAAATTTGCCAAATAACCTTATCAGCTCTCTAACTCCAATAGTTTTAATCATATCATCATTAAACTTAGCAACACTCTTTGTCACCAGCAAGCAATCTTCCAAGTCCAACAGCCAGAAGGCCAGAAGCATGCCTGAATTTAATGACAGGCTGCGAAACAACCTTTTTTATCTTCATAACAAATGGATCTATGAACTTTTAACATTTCCTAGCCAGAGGCAATTCTCATGGATGAAAAGAATTTTAATTATTTACATAAAAGGACGACATATAAATAATGTATGAATATTATTGCAATAAGAGGGTTATGTTGTAAAAAAAGTAGTAATGTTCTCATTTCTATTCCATTCTTCCCTTTTTTACAGTAGTAAATCATACTTTAACAATACATGATATAAGACCTACTCTGACTGGTTTTTAGTTTGAACATTTTACTGATTCGACCTTGACGGACTGCAAAAACAAAACAAATTTTATTTCTCAGCAGACGGTATCATTCTACATGTAAATCATTTAAATAACAAACCAGGTAAGGATCATTTTGTAATTTCGAAGCTTTCAATCACATAAGTCAACCTCTTTAGTAACTAAATAAAACGCCTATAGCACTATTATTTCTTTTATAATTTATCGACAATCAGTACAAGTAAGTTAATCAAATGTGAGACATTATAAGTCTGAATGCCTCAAGGGGGATGTTACCTTTACCTCTAAGAACTAAGGAAGATCAAGAAAGGAAAATAGATTGGCAATATTAACCATCTAACATTAATAAATGACGAAAAAACCCTTGACTGTATAAAACAATAATAACAACCAAGTAATAAAATTTGATATGTTTAATAAAGTTAGGATGGTTTTGTAAATGCCATCTTATAAACTATCTTCAGGCCACTAGCACCTGTGACAAGATTAAAATTGTATTATTTTTGCTGTTAAGGTTTTGTTAAATGACTTATGTGATTTCTTCATATAATATAAGCTAGTGTCTGAGTAATTCCACGTCATCCTATTGCCAAAGCATCATGATTTCTTTGTGAATTGCAGTTCATGATTACATGAATATTTCGATCAATTGTTAATGACAAGTTAATATATGTGGTTCATGAACTTGTATACATGAACTTTACCCATCATGTGTTCATGAACGGGTGGAGAACATTAAGAATTCATAAACCTTCCTTGATTTTCCCCTGTGAAGTGCAGTTCTTGATTACATGAGTTGTTCAAGCCAACTGTTCATTAACCCTTTGCATGCCGGGAAATTTGTCGTCTGCTAAAATCTCGTCTGCTGAATTTCTAAAATTCGCATTTTCTTCATTTTTTTTCAAAGAATACTATCAGAATAGCAAACAGTTTGGATCCTGATGAGACGCCACGTTCTGTGGCGTCTCATCTGGATCCAAACTGTTTGCAATGGCCTTCAAAATCCGGTTCCAGCACTGAAAGGGTTAATAGCTCCACATTTTTTCTTGCATGTGTATTTATTTGGATAAAGCCAGTTCTTGTTTTACGTTTTATTTGAGTTAGAATGTGCTCTCAAATTTGATGCTTTAGCAAATGTTATTTGTTATACATGTACATTTTGCTTACATATCGGTGATATGTCATATGACTCTTTTTTGTACTGTATGAAAAGGGCGCTATATAAATGTGGTATTATTATCATTATTTTTATCATGAACTTTGACATATGAACAGTTCTTAACAATGTTTATTAGGTACACTATGAATTGATAATGAACATTTTATAATTTATTAACTGCCCTTGATTTGCCCTGCTGAGAAATGCAATTAATTATTTCATAAGTATTTCAAACCAATCATGAACCATTAATGAAAATCTCTGGAATTATTCTTGAATTTGTATCATGAACATTTACACACAAACTGTTCTTAAAATGTTTATGATAAACACTTAAATAAAAGGAATCAAGGGTAATTGTAAAATTATATTACTCTTCTTAATCAGCCACTTGTAAAATGCTGTTCATGATTTTAAGAGCATTTTAACACTTTGAATGCTGGGAAATTTGTCATCTGCTAAAATGCTGTCTGCTAAGTTTCTAAAATTAGCATTTTCTTCGATTTTTTTTAAAGAATACTATCAGAATAGCAAACAGTTTGGATCCTGATGAGACGCCACGTTCTGTGGCGTCTCATCTGGATCCAAACTGTTTGCAAAGGCCTGCAAAATCTGGTTCCAGCGCTCAAAGGGTTAAACTAATTCATAAGAGCCTTTAGAGTATATTATTACCAGCTGTACCAGGTGTAACAGATTTGTTTTATTATTATTATTATTATTACAGGTATTTCAAAATCATATTCATGAAAATGAATCTATTCGCGGAAGTAGTTTTAAGTTGAGTTAGTTTACAAGTACACTGTTGCTGCTCACCAGTCATGTTGGACTAGAATTAGGCGAGTGTTTTTGTTGAGCTTACAGAAAGCTCTATATAGCAGTCACAAAGATTGAGTTTATGTTTGTGATTGTGTGTTTAACATGATTGAGTTTATGTTTGTGACTGTGTGTTTAACATGATTGAGTTTCTGTTTGTGACTGTGTGTTTAACATGATTGAGTTTATGTTTGTGACTGTGTGTTTAACATGATTGAGTTTATTTTTGGTACTGTGTGTGTAACATGATTGAGTTTATGTTTGTGACTGTGTGTTTAACATGATTGAGTTTATGTTTGTGACTGTGTGTTTAACACATTAATTAAATAACATAAAAAAGAATTGTTTCACTCTTGGATTTGTATGCCCCCTTTAAAAAAAGGGGGGATATATTGTTTTTGGCCTGTCTGTCTGTCTGTCTGTCTGTCATGCTGTCTGTCCAAAACTTTAACCTTTCTTAAAGTTTGGTCCTAACTTTTGCAATATTGATCATAGCAACTTGATATTTGGCATGGATGTGTATCTCATGGAGGTGCACATTTTGAGTGGTGAAAGGTCAAGGTCAAAGTCAAATGTAAAAAAAAATAAAAAATCAAAGCGGTGCAGTTGGGGGCATTGTGTTTTTGACAAACACATCTCTTGTTTTTTTCTCTCTTCCGACCTTCACCTTTGAGGAAGAAAATCTGAAAATCTTCTTATTAAAAAGAGAATTTTGTTCATACACTAAACATTTCCATGAGGTTCATGATTGTTAAATTAGACAATATAATTATGTTACATGTTTTCATGAACTATGTAAGGCCATTAGCTCAGAAATGGTTCATACAATTTTATAGTTGACTTGTTCATGAATCGTTAATGAACACAGCGTTCAAGAACACTGGTCATGAACTGTATATATAAAGATGTTCTTAACTTGATCCTGATTGGATCCCCAGAAAGTTAATGATTGCTAAATTAGACAATACACGTAACAAAATGGTCATGAACTATTCTAGAACAACCTTTTTCATAAAGCTTGATTGGTCATTGTCGGCTTGGGTACTACTTAAAAGTTCCCCGGGTACTCTTAAGTATACTACAATGTATCGCGGGTACATAGAATATACTTAAACATACCCGTATACTAACGCTAAATTGGTTGTTGTCGGCTCATTCTTTAGCTCGTCTGTTTTCGAAGAAAACCCGAGGTATTGTCATAGCCCTCTCGTCTGCCGTGTCGTCGTTGTCATGGTAGTCGTCGTCGTCCAAAAACTTTAACATTGGCCATAACTTTTGCATTATTGAAGATAGCAACTTGATATTTGGCATGCATGTGTATCTCATTGAGGTGCACATTTTGAGTGGTGAAAGGTGAAGGTCATCCTTCAAGGTCTAAGGTCATTTTATTTTTTTATTTTTTATTTTCATGTGTTTTTCATCGACCTGCACATTTTGAGTGGTGAAAAGGTCAAGGTCAATGATGACCTTCAAGGTCAAAGGTAAAAAAAACAAAATCCAAGCACCCACAGCCGAGCGTTGGCATCCGCTCGACGGTGCTCTTGTTTCAAATTTATTATGTTCATATTTATATAAATTTTCTGTAAAATGGCCTCTTTATTATCAAAACTCATACTAAAAAGCCAATATGCTGTGGCATATTTTGTTCAAAGAAAATTCTGTTTCGTAATTCGGTAGCCCATTTAACATCGGATTTTTGGCGGGAAAAAAACTTGGGTACAGTCTAATATTGGCCGGGTGCCTTTAAGCGTGTTTTCCGTACCCAGCTACATTGTAGCGTACTTAAGAGTGCCCCTGGTATTTTTAAGTAGTACCCCAGCTGACAAAGACCAATTAAGCGTTCATAAACAGCTCATTAACTGTTCATTAGTTGTTGTGAGAAACAAGTTAAACAATTATTTTCACACACACTGTGTATTGGGTTCTCTTTTTATTTGATTTCCTCTTCTGTTTAGTTCATCATTCTCTTGCCGACTTAATGTTTCATTCCCTCTTGACAGTAGCTGAAGAAGAGAGGCAGTGAATAGATTGGTTTACATGATGGCTTATATAGCGGCAGTGAATATCTTCCCTCTCAGGTAGGGAGCCAACAGTATTGGAAATAGCTTTACTAATGAAACATGTGTTCTAGCATTCAGAGGCTGTGTGCTTAGAATACCTTAGGATGTTAGAAACAAGGGATGTACAATATTTCTACTTTCTACTGGGTGTTTTTCAGTGTGTGATGGTGAAAATAAATTAAGTTTCCCAGGAACATAAACAAACTGTACATTTTGTGTGTGTGTTTATTTTTTTCGAGGATGTTGGATGTTTAGATTCTATGATCTTTTTTCAAGATGTGAATTTAGGATTGAATTAAACACTTAATGTGTCAGTTATTAAGTCTAAAGAGTATTTGGTGTTTGGATGTTTAATGAATTAATGTATATAAATTATTGTATTACTGATGGGATTTGGGAGTTTTTATAGAGCTTTATACCACTACTTTTACCACAGGTAATTATTAATTAATTATTATTTTTTGTTCCCTATAAACCTATTTAAATGAAACTATTTACATAAAAGCTATGACTGAGTGAATAAGTTTTCTTTTTGCCTACATTTGCATACATATTTAAATTAAACTTAATGTTTCTGTCCATTTTATGTACAATGTTGTAATGTTGTATACTACTCTTGGACATATACAGTATGTATAATGTATTATGAAATACTCTAACACTTTATTATTTTAATTATTCTTATTAAAAAAAAAAAATCTAATAGTCATTGTATTACATTTATTGTGATTCACCTATAATTTCATTAAAACACCATTATAAAATAAAAAGAAAATGTATTAAATAATTAACCCTTTGAGCGCTGGAACCGGATTTTGAAGGCCTTTGCAAACAGTTTGGATCCAGATGAGACGCCACAGAACGTGGCGTCTCATCAGGATCCAAACTGTTTGCTATTCTGATAGTATTCTTTGAAAAAAAAATAAAAAAAAATGCTAATTTTAAAAATTCAGCAGACGGCATTTTAGCAGACGACAAATTTCCCAGCATGCAAAGGGTTAAGAAGCATCATTGTAAAAAAACAATATACAGCTAAACGTTGCTCAAAATATAAAAATATAAACAAGACGAGAAAAGAACATTTAAAGCAGATTGATTGTAAAGTGTTTCATATCATAATTAAATGCTATTACCAAGGGCCCATGCAGGTTCAAGCTGTAACAATAATAATGTGTCCCTTTAAAAACAATTAATATAAGGAGCCATAAAGCTTAGTGAATTTTTGATCACGTAGGTTTAATAAGACTCTTAATTGAAGTCTTAAATCACTTTCAGCGACGTACAGTGTTCACTAATTATAGTAATAGGAATTTTATCTCACAAATTGATAATAATTGGCCATATCTTTAATGCCCCTGTGTTGGAAATTGTAGATGGAAATCTAATTTCTTGTGAAAATCAAAGAATTCATGCTATAGAAAACATTTTATTTTGTTATGGCTTTGTTGAGCTTTAATAGTGCAAGGATTAACATGAAATCCACTTTTATGAAGATTCCATACATTCTATTAAGATTTTGGCAGTTTGTTTTTAGGATTTTTAATGATTTCTCTTCCCTTCTGTTCGTATGCAACGTGTATAAGGATTTAATAGTTTAATTGGGCCATCTGCTTTTTGAAGCATCTTTTTTTGTTTGAGTGTTTGAAATAAGAAACAAACACTGAACAGAAAAGACATCAAACATTTCTTATATTTAATGCAAAATTCTGGTAAGTAAAAATTCAAACCAACTAGTTTGCCCAACTGTTCATGTTAATGCTCACAGTATACTAGTTACAGTTTTAATATTCTTAAAATTAAAAATAAAGCTATGTGAGACTTAGTATTATTTCATTATTTGTATCAAAAAGTTTAATTCTTTTGTTATAAAGAAACAAGAAAGATACTATACACATTTCTAACGATATGGACTTAAATATGGAACCTTTTTATTATTAAAAGCATGGCTAACTGAATTTAATTGTTCCACTCTGCCAGTCATATGCATTCATCTTTATCGCTCAAAAATGTTTAGATATCCTCACGGTAAATTGAAATGGAATATAACCCTTTGCATGCTGGGAAATTTTTCGTCTGCTAAAATGTCGTCTGCTGAATTTCTAAAATTAGATTTTCTTAGATTTTTTTTCCAAGAATACTATCAGAATAGCAAACAGTTTGGATCCTGATGAGACGCCACGTTCTGTGGCGTCTCATCTGGATCCAAACTGTTTGCAAAGGCCTTTAAAATTTGGTTCCAGCGCTCAAAGGGTAAATCTATTTTACCTGACCAAATCTAGCATTGAAATTTTGGCAAATGTTATAAGGAACACTGATTTTTTATGGGTTAACTTTATTTAACAAAATATTTTACAAAATATTCGTTGATTTTGAGTGTTTGTGGGGCTTTAACTAATCCCCTGATGCCAAAGTACCAGACACAAAGAGGCAGATTTCTTTAGCAGCTGAGTTTTTAAATGGTCAATTGCCCTAATTATGATAAAACGTTCCCCTTTCTTTTCTTTTTTGAAATTTCTTAAACATCTCAGTTGACAGCTACTAATGCAAGGTTTATTCAGTGCCAGATTAAGCACCAGGAGACCCATAGGCAGTGAAACTTTGACTGGGGCCCACGCCCCAGGGCCCTAGTTGGCCCCAACGCCCCAGGGCCCTAGTCGGCCTAAAGTGCCTACAAGAACACCAGTGCCAAGTGGATTTCACTTGTTTAAATTAGCCTACCATGCCATTATTAATACCGTAATGCCAATACAACATTATAATTATTAGATTAAGAATTTAAGAAAACAATCACTGTGGTCTGTATATTTATGTATTTAAATTCTTTAATCACGGTCTCCGGATGCCCCTAAAAGTGACGGCCTCTGCCTTTATGGCTAATCCTGGACTGGGTTTATTATTAACATTCTGACAACTTACCTACACACCCTTTATTTATCATCACTAGATTTGAATTAGCAGGCTGGAAATATTGATTCATTATTTTTAGTGCAATTGAATCAAACACAGACACTGCATTTCTATCTTATCTGAGTTCTTCATCATTTCTCAGAATTTGATTTGCAATAAACATATCAAACTTAGATTGAGAATGCTTCTCTGACGTTAGTATTGGGGAGTAAATCATTATTTTATCTACCAATCAATCACAGTAGATGATCGTTGTTGAAACTGACAGACCATGAGGCAATAAAACATTTATATTTGTTTAAAATGTCTAATAGACTGCTACAACAGCAAAATATTTTATCTTTTCTTGTTAATGAAGTTTAATATGAAAGCAATTAAAACTTTACAAAATGGTTTGAGAATTTTGGCAATGTTGTTTGTGGAAATTGCATTCAGCTGATTCTGAGAATTTTTCTAAAGAAATTTAAAGTGCTCATCATAGAAATGGTTGCCATTTTTCTGTTTCTATTTGGATGAATAAAAAAACTATACAAGTTATATTTTAAGAGATTTATTCACATTTTGCCTTTTTGGAAGTTGGTTATTTAATGTTGAACATTGATACATGTAAAAGTCCCAACAAAAGAGCTCACGTGTACAACAAGAATAGAATTTGAGAAAGAAAAAGTCCCTGTAAAGAAACACGCTCATTGCAAAGTACCTGATATGCATACTCATTTTTCAGTTTGATCACGCAATTACCAATTACATTGTCCAGTGAGTGCATTAAATATTATCGCTTAACATATGTTATGAGGAATATAATGGAAAATTGTGGCTCAAATTATAGTAATCTAAGTATAGACATCCCCATTATAAATGAATAATTTACAATTTGATGATATGCCGACGTGACATATCGGATGGACACAATCTGAATAGCAGGATTTGTCAAATGACACCTCTAATGTGCAAGTTGAGACTTTAATGACTGCGGTCTCATGCCGTGGATTTTTTACGATTATTTACAAGTTTGTGTTTGCTTCAAAACACTCGGTGCAGACATACATGGATAAGAAGCCTGAAACTTTTTGAGCCTTGCTCTGTTAACAAGGGGTGTTATTCATGTGCGTAAAGTGTCGTCCCAGATTGGCCTGTGCAGTCTGCACAGGCTTATCAGGGACAACACCGTCTGCGTTTGTGATATTTTTCGTTTTATAAGAAGATCTCTTGTAAGCAAAAATCCAGTTTAGGGGGAAAATGTTGTCCCTGATTAGCCTGTGCAGACTGCGGAATTATTTTATGTTCTGAATAATTTTTTGCTACATGCTCTATATTCCTTAAAATTAAAAGTATCATATAAAGAAAGGATTTTTATGTATGAGTGGAAAAAACCCAGCTTTGGTTTCGCCTTATATAAACAAATGAAGGCAATAGAGCACTTTGGCGCTGAACCCTCCAGTTAGTTACATGCAGAGACTTGAAAGATGTCACAGTGATGTCACAGTTGGTTTTGTAGGACTTGCTTGGAATTGTTACTGCTTTTAGTTTAGTTTAAACCTATTTATTGTAGCTCGATTGCATCGAAATTTGAAACGCTCTTGAGTTCGTTTCCTGGGACTAGAACCAGTTCTTGGTGTCTTTGGGGGAGATTTCAAGAACCCTCCCACTGTGGGGATTGAACTGGGTTATGGTATCCTCCCGATTGTAGGCGGACACCTTATCCACTATGCCAAGGCGACCAGGAAACTTTTAGAATCCACACTTGGGAATATTTGTGTAATTTGAAATTTGGAATTGTAACATTATAGCTATAATGATTGAACAATATTGTTGACTTTAATTTTAGACAGTGACATCAATTGAAATAATAATGGAAGAATTAACCAAAAGGTTTCTAACAAATGTAACACTGAAGATAATTGACTAATTTCTGCATCAATACATGAAGTATATATTAATGTGTCAATCTGAGCTATCATTTTTGCAAAGCAGTAAATTGGTATTCACAATTTTTCATAAGTACCATTTCAAAATCATCCTAAAAAAATAATTTAAATTAATAATAATATTTTAGCAAACATTTATGGGACATTTATTTTACTCTTTATTTTGTTATTCGAGCAAAATGATGCTCATCAAAAGTAGCTGTTTGGCATACTTTAGATTGTTATACTATAGGTGTGCAATTAAAATCACATAGACTTATATTCACAGGATGGAGCCAACTAAAAAGCCAATCATATTTAATTACTGGAAGAAGGTAATATTAATCTCATAATGATCCTTGCTCACGCATGAATGAATAAGATCTGTATGGATCAGAATTAATTTGCATCTGCTAGAAAGGTTGAGAATGTCTGGAAATAATTAATTTTCAGATATCTGCCATAACTGTGTGATTTGCTTCTCACAAAATATTTGATTAGCATGTAATACAGCAGACAGAGAGTGAGTGATAAGCTCTTTTAGCAAGAACAGCACCTTTTGAATCTTCTCCAAGGAGTTTATTATAAATAAATTTGTTGCTTGTATTACAGTTTGTTTCTTTGTTCATTATTTGATTTTTGATTATTAAGTTATACTTGAAATAATGGGTTACACAATTAAAAATAAAATTGCCAGTATACCATATCTTACCACGTAAACCGCGCCCCCATGTATAATGCGCACCCGATTTTTTAAAGCCAAAATGGAGAAAAAAAAGAATTTAAGACCAAAAAAACAATCAAATCAACCGAAAATGGCCACCATTTTACTATTGCGCAATCAATAATCCGGGTCATGGGAAAGCTTAATTAAATTGTTTAAAAATTTAAACTTAATGAAACACATTCTCTGAAAAATGCTTTGAACTTTACAGTACAATTTATAATGTAAAATTACTTTTGTATGTTATTAACAGTTAAACTATGTTAAGCTCTTTTTTAGATAAATCTTTAGCTTACAAAATGCTTATTGCTAGCTATTGTGGTCATTTTTTGATCACTTGTCCTGAGCAATGTGCTTCATGTGTCATCAACTTTTAGCTTGTAACCACTCTTTAGGCCACATTTTAAGCACATCAGATCACAAAGTCCTGCATAAAACTTGGTCAGAATGTTTATCTTGCCAATATCTTAAGACAAGGTTTGAGTCCGAGTCATGTGAATCAAATACAAGGTCACCAGGCCAAATTTTATTTAAAAAAAAACATTGTTACCAATCTACCGGCCACATATATGATTCAGTTTCGATAAAACTTATTTAGAATGACCCATCTTACAAATATCAATGCTGTGATCGAATCTGGGTCATGTGTGTCCAAAAACTAAGTTTCCAGGTAAAATAAATCTTATAAAAACCTTCTTAGTATACCACTCTAGAAGCCATGTTATTGCCTCACCCATAATGAAACTATGTCAAAATGTTTAGCATGAACATATTTACGCCAATTAAGTTACAATCCAAGTTAAGTGCTTCCAAAAATGAGGTCATCAGGTCAAATTTTTAGAAAAAAAACAACATATTATGACTCAAGAAGCTAATTTTATGACTCAAATCTTGATGAAACTTGGTCAGAATGTTCATCTTGACAAAATCAAGGCTATGTTTAAATATGGGTCAAGTGGGGTAAAAAATTATGTCACCAAGACAATTTGTGAACAATTAACTGACAGGTCAGCGTTTATATATATGGGCCATCATGGCATTCTTCTTTAGATGTAAAAACATAAACACATACACACGCACATACTCAAATGAATATAAAGTATTGTTAATCGGTTGGCTTATAATGTTTTAATTTACATTATTTGATTTGCTGATGTGCAAACCCATCTTTTAGGTTTCATGTGTGAGAATGTTCACAAACCAACTATCAACATATTTTCTTAAACTTCGAGTGATTGTCTTACAGGTTTACAATATTTATTTGAATATAAGAACACATTATCCCACATCTGCTGATTTATTGACTATTAAATGTAGTAGTAATCATAGCAATTTAGCTGTTAAAATAGTGAATGCATAATTTAACCCAATCATTTACATTCCAAACTTTGATAAAGAATGATTTAAGTTTAAAATATTAAGAAACTCCACTTTCAAGTTTTAAGGCAGATAAGATTTTAACACCAACAGTCACAGTTAAGAAATAAGACTATTTTCAACACCTTCAAACAATACAAATCTGCAACCATAATGGATCGAACATTACATATTTAATATCGAAAATTGAAATAGGCCAAAATAAATTATATAACAGATTTTGCAAACAAAACACTTGTTAAATGAATTATATTGTTATATTAATTTTAGTATTACTTTACAAGATTCCTCCACATGAAATGATGACGTGTCAAAGAGAGTCAAATTTAAAATAAGATTACAATGAAACTTGCATTTTTAAAATAGTCTTCAGTAAATAACATAGGTTCAAACTTCACAATGTGTTTGTCGGAGGTCCCGGTTACGCGTAGTGGGTATGGCATCTGCCTATCAACCGGGAGGTCACTGTGAGGTTCGATCCCCATTGTGGGAGCATTCTTTAGATCTCTCCAAAAGAATTACCAAGTACTGGTTCTATCCAGGAAACGGACTGGAGAGCGTTTCAATTAGCCTTATGTTTTCGATGCAATCGAGCTAAAATAAATAGGTTTGAACTATAACTTCACAATACTTGGGAGGGCTAATGTAATGTTTTATAATCAGACTTTTGCCATGTTTTACCATGTATTCCTAATTACCCATAGCAGACAGTAAGTCTAGTCAGGTTGAGATAATGATTTTATGTTTGGATAGACTTGTTTCAAGTGCTCAAGCCTAACAACATAATTAATTTCAATTTTCTGTTAACAAAAAATCTTGGTTGTGTTTTAATTTGGTTGTCTAAGTGTACAATCTTGTTTCAATGTTTACCAAGTTTAATTATTCATAGCTCATATACAAACATTTGATGTGAAGTGCAAAATATGGTATTCATTAAAATTTGTAATAATATCAAGCATTTTTCGAACAGATTTCTGTTTGGGAGCTCTCCAAAATCATGCAGAAAAAGTAGTTAAGGATATATTTGAACAACAGTTATTGCATCTGTTAACAGTTCTGTACCATTGTTACCCATCTGTTTTCATTAAAAAAAATTAAAACAAATGTGTTCCTTTAATTAAAAATTGCTTGCAAGGCAATATATGAAATCTGTTTTGATTAAAGAATAGATAAACCATCCATGAATGCGTCATAACTAACTATTAGTTTCAAGACTTGAGCATTTCTCTTCATATTTTTAAGTATTTAACAAATAATTGTCTTCAATAAATCATTTATTCAGTGAGCTTATTAAAGTGACTTGTTCACTGTTTGGAAAAATTTGTCACAGATTCAAAACAGAATGTACCGGGTATGCATACAATTCAAACAAGCAAAATCCTTAGTAAGAAATTTTATTAAAATATATTAAATCAACAATTGATATTGGAAACTATAATAAAGGGTTTGTAATGGTTTTATTGATAATGTAGCAAAAACCTGTATTACTGGTAGTGTTAGGTTTTGCTGAGATTTTTTTCCCCTTTTTAAATACAGTTATTTAAAACAATTCCAATTTTTTTTGTCTAAGTTAATTAATTTAATTACATTTTTTAAAATACTAAAATCTGTGAACAAGTCCCCTTAAATAAAAATTGGCATGCAGACTGGCCTATTTAAAAGAAGTTAACTTATTTTCATCTTCAGTTTTTGGCACGCTGTTAATTTATATTGTTGAGTTTCCATTGCTCATGAAAAGGTTGACAGGTGAAAAGAGTTATGAGAGGATAATCATGTTGAAATTGATGATGATATATTATCAGATAAAGTAATTGATTGCTTTTGAAATAAAAAAATACAAACTAATTATTATACTCAAAGCAAGAGCATTATTTTACCTTCCTCTCTAATATATAGATTGCCATCATCATAATAAATGATATCTTATCAATGTGTAAATATCAGCTAGAATTACCAATATCATGATAATTTATCTATCATAAAATAAACAGTGTATGAAGTAACTTACATGGTGAATGTTGTTTTTTTTGAGAACTTATACTTGTTTGTCATATTTTGATGTTGAATAACCCACAGTGGAAAGTTGTGATGTGGAAGTTGTGATGTGGAAGTTGTGATGTGTGGGAGTGAAATAAATTAATATGAAGCTTGATGTTATACCATGGATCTCAACTTCCCGCCTTGAAATACTTGACATCAAACTTTTACATACAAGTATTGTTGCGAATCCCACTTTATAATTATCCTCATTTGAATCTTAAATGTTATATCCAATTTCTTAAAAAGCTCCGCCCATAATTGTCAGCTCATAATTGTCAGGCTCATATTGTCAGCTCATAATTGTCAGCTCATATTTGTCAGCTCATATTTGTCAGCTCATAATTGTCAGGCTCATATTTGTCAGCTCATAATTGTCAGCTCATAATTGTCAGGCTCATAATTGTCAGCTCATAATTGTCAGGCTCATAATTGTCAGCTCATAATTGTCAGCTCATAATTGTCACATACATGTATGAGCTGTTGAAGATTGCACATAGAAAAACAGTCAAATGGATGAATTTATCTTATTTAAATTCAATTTATTGGGAGCTTTTACGGAAACAAGAACAGCAACCATTGTTTAAAGTTAACAGTGTATGACTTTATTAATCAATGCACCATTAACCACAACAAAGAACTCTCACTTGCAATTAAACTGCACACCGTGGCTTCATTCATAACAGACCATTTGTTGTAACTGGGTGGTCATAGATTGAATTTATGAATGATGTTTATATTAGCAATTTAACACTTTTGGAATTGACACGTGACTTTCATTGATACAAATATGATTTTCACTATAGAGATAACTGTATCATCTCAACTGTTTTTCAATATGTATTATGTTGTATAAAAATGAAGTTGATTACAAAATATACCCAGAATGACTAAGTTAAACAAAATACACCACCACCTCTTCTACATGTACAAACTCAGAACCAATGTGCATGCTGGACAAAGGTTTTTGTTAACCATTTACTGAATTCTTCCACAAGCTACAGGAACACTGTCATTAAATGATGTCCTCCAAAAATCTTTCTACTAATAAAAAATTATATCAGAGAACAACATGAACAATTAGCATCCCTCTTTGGAAATTTTAATGGGTGTTTATTACAGAATAATATGGTACATTTATAATCCTTCATTCATTATTGTGTACCTGTATTAAAACGAGAACCTTTAAAACAGAACCAATTAAAGAACAAATGGCCCTGTCACTCAAGTGTCAGACGGTAGATAAATGTCAACCTTAAATAATTCTCTTCATTAATTAAATTTAAGGATTCATCAAAAGATTGCATAATATATCATTTTTGACTAATTATAACAATTTACAATTTTGACAAAAACCTAATTAATGTTGGTATAATAATTTTCTCTTTCAGAATTGACATTTGGAAATATTTAGACTGCACATTAAAATATATAAATGCATTATTGCGAACGGTAACTTAATTTTTTATACAAAAGCATAAAATTGCATGACATATGCTTCTGATATATGTGTCATAAAATTTAAATTGATTGTCATATTCAAATTGAAAATTGCCATGTGTTTAGTAACATGTACAGGTTTTAGGATGAAGTGCAGAAAGTTTACATTTTTTGTTTAAATATGAAGATTAAAAGTTATGGCACTATAATTTATCACAAAAGTTTATTTTCTGATGTTTTACATATTAAAATAAAAACAAAATTGCATCAAGATAGCATTTTTTTTTTTTATTAATTTTGTTATTTTTGTTTGTGTTGTAATTAATGTCAACGTATGGTGGTATGTTGCCTGTAATTTCAATAATTACCTCCCTTGGATTAAAATTTGTCACTTTAGTGGCAGTTAATTAAATGATAAACAAGTGGATTTCATGGGTTTAATTTGTATTAAATACTCTTCAATTTTAAATTAAATTACCGAAATGATATTTCATGTATTGCAAAGACACTTCTGATATACTTGCTGCTGTCAGTTAATGGAATATTGGGTTGTCATGGTAAACTATTTCTTGTACATAACAGTCATACATATTCTGGTTCCAATGTTGACGTGTTTAAGTTTTAAACATTCAAGACATTAGTTTTTATTAATTTAATTAATTTATGATATGCTGCAAGTGAAAACAGTTTACTGTATAATTAGAGATACATTTGTTTTATATTCGCTTTGCCTTAATGTGTTTAGAATTCCGTGCAAGTGTGCAAATATATTTTTTGTTTGACTGTGCAGGACTGAAAATACATAAAATCTTACAGAGAAATCAACAAATATATAAACCCTTGTTTTATAGGTCAAAACCTTAATATTGACTTTTTTCTATTGTTTCAGATAATTCTCCAGAATGATTCAACCTGAGTGAGAGCTTTTCAGGGTGCGTTAACATTTCGAAAAGTCATTACTTACTTTGTGTCTTGTGAAGCACTGGTGCTTGTTCTGCTTGGATGTTGTGCGATTTATGTAAAGAATCAAGCTCTTAAGAGAATCATAACACTATGTCAGAAAGCAGTGAAAAAATGTCTGATCATAGTGAAAGTGGAAGTGAGAGTGGTAATATTAACGATATTTGTCGGGACTTTTTACGCAATGTTTGCAGACGTGGTAAACGATGTAGATACCGACACCCAGGGGAGCAAGAAACGACTGAATTTAAGAAAATATCGGAATACACATTCTGTCATGATTTCCAGAACAATGGTTGCCGAAGACCGAATTGTAAATTTCTCCACTGTACGAGAGAGGAAGAAGAGCATGCTAGATCAACCGGTGAACTTCCGCCACGCGTGCTGCAAGCTGCCTCGCTTGGCATTGGTGTGAATCATGCAGAAATGGTGGCTAAAGGTGGTGTTCCTATATGTAAGGATAATTTGAAAGGTACTTGTCAACGTGGCAATCAGTGTAAATATCGACACATATCAAGCTCGGAATATGAATTTTTACAGCGAAAATCAGAAGGACGGGAAGTTTTTAATAAAGAAGTATTTAATAAGGACCCGAGATTTGATAGGTTCGAGTTTGAGCCTGAAGTGAGCATAAAACGCAGGAGACTTGATCCAGAATTTTCAACTGATGGATTTCGATCTTTTGAGAGTAGATACCCACAGCTTTCACCAAATTCAAAGCCACTCAGCTATCAGCTGCTTGAAGACGAGAATGCAATGTTGAGGAAGAAAGTGGATGAGCTGAAAAAACAAGTTGCAGACCTCACAGCAACCAACGAGGTACTCTTGGAGCAAAATGCACGCTACAGAGTGAGTAAAACCAGTATATTGCAGACATTAAGTTCGGCCGGTGTTCAGGCTGCACTGCAAGCTTCATCCTTGAATCATTTAAATAACAGCCTAGCACAGCAAATAGCGTTGAGCAGTGACTTGTCCACTTTAACGCAGCAGCAGCATCAAGCTTTACAACAGCGAATGGTTCGCGAGGTTCTAGCGGCTTCGCAAGGCCCGGGGGGGCCGTGCAGCATTGCGGCACCTCAGACGCTCAACACCGCTACCCTGTCAATGAACCCGCCTGCGATTGTACCCATCTCTCTCCCGCAAACAATGTCTGGCTTGCAACCGTCCAATAACCAGAGCCTAGCCCAGAGTACATGTATCGATATAAACGGCTCGCTGGTCTCCTACCCCATTGTTTCGCAAGGGCTGCGAATGACAGCGAGTAGTCTAGCCCACTGACAGTGACTGTTCACTCTGTAATGTTGCCTGCTATGTGAGTATAAGGATAAGTGCTTGTAGATGTAGCTTTTGTTTTTATGCTCCCGATAGGGTGGCATATAGCAGTTGAACTGTCCGTCAGTCAGTCCATCTGTCTGCCCGTCCGTCCGAAAACTTTAACATTGGTCATAACTTTTGCAATATTGAAGATAGCAACTTGATATTTGGCATGCATGTGTATCTCATGGAGCTGCACACTTTGAGTGGTGAAAGGTCAAGGTCATCCTTCAAATTTAAAAACACAATCCAAGGGAAGTTATAAGCTTTAAAGGGAGATAATTTCTATACCTGCCAAATGATAAATAGAAATTTTATTTCAAAGCGGCGCAGTAGGGGCATTGTGTTTCTGACAAACACAACTGTTGTTGTTAGCAGATTTTAAAATTAACCATACTTATTTCTTGTTGTCCCATGTTTGTTTTGTTTTTTAGTGGATATTTTAGCTTAAAAACTATGAATAATTTATCTAATTTAAGATAATGCTATGAACAATTGAGACAATTCCACAAAATAAACTTGTCATTTGCTATATTTTATGCCTCATTTTCAAATAATTTCTAATCATTCAAAAGCGATAGTCCTTTTTTTGTCCACTTAATAATTAATTGGGTATGGGGCCAACCCTTGTGTGCCATTTCCGTCCCACTCAACCAAATTGTTTTGACTCAAGTATGTTTCTAAAAGAATCGGCTTGTTTTTTATTTATGTTAATTCAATTTTTCTTTGAGGTAAATACATGGTTTTTCCATCATTTTCCTTTAGGTTAATAAGTAAACTGATTTGTCAAGAGGCTTTCTTATAAAAGGTAAAATCAATTGAAGCGTCATTGTGTATTGGATTTTTACGATAACTGATTTGAATTCGGAGTAGATTTTTAGTGGATAAAATAAAAGTAAAATAAATCCATATCCTCAATTTTTTTCATTGTCTTTTTGATTAATTGGCTGTAAGGATTTGGGAAATTTTATCATTCAAATTGGGAAAATTGTAAAAAAATCTGTTTTTGAATGGCCCCTTTTTCTGTTACCTTGAAAAAAAAAAATTGGCAAAGAACTGCCTTGTTAAAATTAATGTCTGCCTTATCTTTTAATCTTTATTTGATGGATTACATACATGTATTTTTTATTCTTTATTTGATGGATTACGTGTGCATCTTTTCATCTTTATTTTATGGATTACATGTGCACTGTAATTTCATATAAATTTATCAGAGTTTTAACCCTTTGAGCGCTGGAACCGGATTTTGAAGGCCTTTGCAAACAGTTTGGATCCAGATGAGACGCCACAGAACGTGGCGTCTCATCAGGATCCAAACTGTTTGCTTTTCTGATAGTATTCTTTGAAAAAATTCGAAGAAAATGCTTATTTTAGAAATTCAGCAGACAACATTTTAGCAGACGACAAATTTTCCAGCATGCAAAGGGTTAAGGTATGTTTACATGCAGACATCACTTGTTAAACAAATCTCAGAGTCTGATTAATGTTGAGATGTAGATGGATGAATAAACAGGATGGATTTTGAGTGCAAGATTTGTATCAATTTGTATTTAATGTATAAAATATTATTGCATTGCATATGTATGAAAATTAAAGGTCCAAAGAGATGCCTTGCTATTAAAAGACTCTGCTATAATACTTTGAAGGTTAGGGTGTTGTTCATTAGGAGGATAAAGTTTGGAATGGACTATTTATGGTTTTTAAATATTTTTTATTTAGTAACATTGTGTCGTTTGCAGTTTGTATACATTTGTACATACAGATTCAAACGTTGTGTCAGGCTTTAACTATGCCATTATACATTAAGTTTCACGTCCAAACAATGTTCAATTTTCAGGCGTTGTCCTAGCGTATCTACAGGTCCGTTAAACAGACCCGTTCCCAAACCGAAATTGTGAAAAAAATATCCCAGTTTGAAAACAAATATTCCCAATTTCGATTTTTTTTTTTTTTAAATAGAGTAACCCTGGGTTATATCGACACCCTCAGGAAAATTGCTGTGTTTTGTAGTGACGTCACGGTTTAGTTTGGATAGCTTTTGTTTTTATCGTTAAACCATCATTGTCAGAGAAAGTGCAATAACTTGTCCGATAATAACCGAGGCATTAAACAAACCATTTACATTTAAATATGTGTTGGTGCACTAGGGGTGGATCGGACACTTCCTGGCTTGTATCGGACATCAAAAGGGGTTTATCAGACGACTATTTTTTCAAGGGGTAATCCATTCTGTAGCAAGGGACTCCTCCGTCCAACCTTCAATTTGTTCAGTTGGTATGTCCACTTTGTACCGAAAGGATCGTCAGACACATTGAAAGCATTTACAGATTTACGTGTCTTGCTTTTTACGACGACCATAGGTGGGACGTCTGTCCCAGCCGCATTGATACATGCCGTTACTATGATGGACTCGCGTGAGTTCTCTCAGAAGAGAAACGAGACAGAAAGTACTGAGAAGGCCTTAAAAAGGGTTGTTTAGTACAATTACACCAGGGGATATTCGGACACTTTTATTTTTCAATTTTTATGACGATTTATCCAATTTTCTTTACTATTACAATATTTAATTCAGTTCGAAAAACAATAAAACACTCCACAAGTTAAATACACTTTATATGCAATTCATCATACAGACTTAAAAGATGTCTTTAAACTTGACTTTTTGAATTTCGCGCAACGTTTTTTAATCCCGGTCACGGAAGGGACGCTTCTCTCAGAAAATAAATCTCTTCCAATCAAAATTGTCGATACATATTGTAAACAAATCAAATAACCTTTTACAAATCACAAATATTGTTTTGTCTATGAGGTAAACAACTACCAATAGAGTATAGTACAGCCGATCAATACGTGTATTTTGGCTTTTATTGCGTCGTCCGAAAAACCCCATGTGTCTGATATAACCCAGGGTTACTCTAAGTGTCTGATGATTGTTATATCTCAATTTTTTATATCAATTACATCTAAAAAAGTAAATTACTACACTTTATATGATTTTGTTTTTCTTATTTGAATTATTATAAAGAGTTATATTAAATTAGCTGTTCTCAAATCAGTGGACCATTCGCGCGAAAAAAATCCCAATCTTGAAATTGCATTTTTTCCCCAATATGGCCACGAAAAGGCCTGATTTTAGTTTATGATAACCATCTCAGAAAACATTCAGTGTGAGAGACCAGAACTCAGTAAAGCATCCATTTTTTGTATGCTGAATCTTCCCTTATTTATGTAAATAAAAACCTTTAAGAAACTATTCTTATACTATGTTGCTTAGGGGTACCCAAATCTTGCTCTATGGTTTCCTATTAGCGTAATGTTTTACAATAAAGTACAGTTAATTGAAAACTGGTGTCAGCTAAGAGCCTTTGTGGCTAAATTATGGCTTTTTAAACAAATGCACCAAGTTTATAGTTATAATTATTCACTTAGTGTACTGATATTTATTGCAACGTACCGACTGGTTAAATTGATTAATAATTGGGATATATTATGTTATTCAAAGGGTATTATTTCTCTCTGGAGATGGCATGTATTATTCTAATGTAACGACAGCCTAATCTAAAGAAACAAAGACAAATTATGGACTAGGATGCCTTTTATTAAAATGGACTAGCAATGTTCAGCAGAGATTTCAGTTGAATATTTATGAATGCAGATTGTCACGAGAGTTATGGTAATGGAAGAGCCTGACATGAAATGTGGCAATTATTTCCAGGCATATATTGACAGGTCTGCTATCAATGAACATTACCTGTGTTGTCTATTGCTTTTTTCTGGTTGAAAGGTTCTAGTAGAAAATGGGCTGCTGACAGAAGCTTTGGTTTTTTATTGTCTCCTTAATCATTGATTTCGCCGCTTTTCTTTACTCTCATACATGTTCATGCAAATATATTGTACTGCGTGATTATTACAAAATTTGATTACATAAATTCCTAGCCCACGTAGATTGGACATTTTAGTACACTTCATCATGGTTTTCAAGCTAATAATGTGTTTGCAATTTTGTGGATGACCAATAATGTAGATTGTGGCGAGTTGAATGAAATGCACAGAAAGTAGAGGGTGTTTCTTTCATGTGGTTAACCATCACTCTTATGATGACGCAATTGCCTTTCAAAAGAAGTGCAGAAACAGCTGGTATTATAAATGCTGCAACTGATCCAAATCTGCCAAAAAGTACTTTTATGGGTCAATGCTTTCAGGAACTTTCACCCCTGGTTGTGTCTGCATTTATTTGTGTGTCTGTACTTCCCCGGACTTACCCTACAGATCTATTCCCAAAATATTAAAATATTGTGGAAACAAGCTTTGTTACATGTATAAGATATTGTTTTATTCGCATTCCAAATGCAAATATTAAACAGGAATAAACTCATGCCATATACGGTTGAGTTTCCTACATTCTGAGCTTTAGGTTACAAAACACACATTTACGTCATGAGGAATAATGTTTCACTCACACTTTTTGTGTCAAAGGTTGTTTTTTTTAATAATGAAAATGTCTGTCAAAGTTAGATGTATGTTGGTGGCATGTCAAATTTGCACTGACCTATTTCTGTCATGTAATAGAGATGGGATTATTTATGTTTTTTGATAAGGTTTAATTGCAAAACGTTCTGGACTGGGATTTTGCCAACATAATGTACAAGTTAAAGGGGCATATCAACAATGTATGACATTTATTCAATTATTTAATTAAGAAGTTATATACAAATCATTGTTTAATTATGGATTAGTGAGAATTATAACTGGATAATAGTAAATTGAAAAAAGAAGTCAATTCAAGTAAATGGATAACATATATTTCAGCAATCTAGCAATTAAATGTTGCATTTCTTAATAAAAGGAATGTTTTTAATATAAATAAACAATTAATATTTGCATGCACTGGTTTTATTCAAGATATGTTATTAATTAAATTCAGACAAATGTTCACTGCATACAATTTACAATTGGTAATCTTTGCGTCTTAAGATTATATTATTTGCCATTGAGATTAGAGAAGAATATCGTTAAGGTTTGGTATAAATTCTGTTAATTCTTTTTGTGCATTTATAAGATAAGAAAACGAAAAATGCCTGTTTAAATAAATATCAGCACCCGTTTGCTTCTAATACAAATTCCTATATTTATGTGAGCGGCATTAAATGTTTCAATTATTTTGCTATCGTTTGATCAATACATTGATTGTTCTCAAAATCTTACATCATAATGAATTATATTTGATTGTTCATATCATCTAAGCGCAGGTTGTTAACATGAGACAAGAGCTGCCTCTGTGAAACTTTCAATACTCAGAGATGCTCTGTTGTCATTTTAAGCTCCACTGGCCAGAGGCCAGCAGGGCTTATGTCATGGTCGTGCGTGCATCCATGGGTGCGTTAATTTTTTCTTCAAACATCTTCTTCTCCTAAACTACTGGTCCAATTCTGATGAAATTTCTCAGGAATGTTCCTGGGGTGAACCTCTTTTAAATTTGTTCAAATTTTGCACCTGGGGTCAAATTTGACCCTGCCCCGGGGGACACAAAATTGAAAATTTGCTTATATAAGGCCTATTTTATGAAAACTTTAAAAATCTTCTTTTCCATAACCATTGGGCCTAGGGCTACCAAATTTGGTATGTAGTGACATCTAATAGTCCTCTACCAGATTTCTTCAAATTATGCCCCTGGGGTTTAATTTGACCTTGCCCCGGGGGTAAAAAAATTGAACATATGCTTATATAGGGCCTATTTTGTGAAAACTTAAAAAATCTTCTTGTCCATAACCATTAGGCCAAGGGCTACAAAATTTGGTATGTAGTCACATTGTATAGCCCTCTACTTAGTTTGTTCAAATTATGCCCCTGGGGTCACATTTGACCCTGCCCTGGGGGTCACAAAATTGAACATATGCTTCTATGGTGCCTATTTTGTGAAAACTTTAAAAATCTTCTTGTCCATAACCATTTGGCCTAGGGCTATAAAATTTGGTATGTAGTGACATCTAATAGTCATCTTCCAAATTTGTTCAAATCATGCCCCTGGGGTTAAATTTGACCCTGCTCTGGGGGTCACAAAATTGAACATATGCTTATATAAGGCCTATTTTGTGAAAACTTTAAAAATCTTCTTGTCCATAACCATTGGGCCTAGGGCTACCAAATTTGGTATGTAGTGACATCTTATAGTCCTCTACCAAGTTTGTTCAAATTATGCCCCTGGGGTCAAATTTGACCCTGCCCCGGGGGGTTAAAA
>VMBQ01000114.1:384179-406880 GCA_007657795.1 Dreissena rostriformis | reverse complement strand
TTTGCTTGAATTGTACGGACTTTACATTTAGTAAATATTTGAGTAATGCCGATTCAAACGCATTAAAGGTACTGTTAATGTTCAACAAGTCAAATGTTCGGTCACTTATTTTAGAAAGTAATGTTCTACAAACAAGCGAAATACTGAAAGTCCTTCAACATTCCAAGCGTAGTCTTAAACGCGTTGCGACGACAGTGACTCCGGAAATTAATATAGCATTACAACAGACAACCATACAGGAGCTGCGCTGTATTGGGATAATGGACGTATCATCATTGTGTTGTGTACTTCCGTCCCTGTCTCAATTAACGTATTTAAAAATAGAAGACTCAAGTTTTTCGGAAGACATCAATCTTCCTTACACAATACAAATCATTGTTTTGTTAAACTGTACATGTACTGCCGTGTTTCTACGACGGTTACTAGTGCACTTATCGTCATTAAAGCACGATATTCGTTGTGATTTGTATGGGATTGTAACTGATTGTAATTCACACCTATTTCAGTCAGAACTATTGTTAAGTGACATGAAAAATATTCATCTAAATGTGGCACTGGGCAATACTGACTTGTACGGATTACTGCATGGTACATCTATCGGGAAACTGAGCCTGAGAACCGCTTGTGACACTTCATTAGCATCAGAGATTCTTCACACGCTCAACAAGCTAACAAAGCTTTATTTGTGGAAGACCTATACGGGTAGATGTGATCTCAGGCTGCCTTCTTCATTGCAGTGTATTAGTCTGCAGAGAGTCGAATGTTCATCTGAGTGGCTGTACAGCTTGTTGATCACGCTGTCTTCATTAGATCATTCTGTCGAGTGTGAGCTGTTGGATGTTGTATTGCAGCCATGTGGAGAAGCTCATGGAGATTATTCTCATACACATGTATCTGACTTGCGATCAGAAATATTGTCACGTGACCTGTCCAATATTGATTTATCAGTGAACAACGGAAGTACGGAACTCTTAGAAATAGTTCGTGATACAAGTATAGGGATCCTAGAGCTGACAACTCATGATTGTGTCTCATTAGCGTCAGCGATTCTTCACACACTCAACAAGCTAACAAAGCTTTATTTGAGGGGGACCTATACGGGTCGATGTGATCTTAGGCTGCCTGCTTCACTGCAGTGTATTAGTCTGCAGATAGTCGAATGCTCATCTGAGTGGCTGTGCAGCTTGTTGATCACGCTGTCTTCATACGATCATCCTGTCACGTGTGAGCTGTGGGATGTTGTATTGCAGCCATATGAAGAAGCTCATGGAGATTTTTCTCATATACATGTATCAGACTTACAATCTGAAATGATGTCACGTGACCTGTCCAATATTGAGATATCAGTGAACAACGGAAGTACGGAACTCTTTGAAATATTTCGTGATACAAGTATAGGGATCCTAGCTCTAATAACGGCTGATTGTGTCTCATTAGCATCAGAGATTCTTCACACGCTCAACACGCTCACAAAGCTTTATTTGTTCGGGACCTATACGGGTCGATTTAATCTCCGGCTGCCCGCTTCATTGCAGTGTATTAGTCTTGAGAAAGTCGAATGTTCATCTGAGTGGTTTTGCAGCTTGTTGATCACGCTGTCTTCATTAGATCATCATGTCAAGTGTGAGCTGTGCGATGTTGTATTGCAGCCATATAAAGAAGCTCTTGGAGATAATTCTCATATACATGTATCAGACTTACAATCTGAAATGATGTCACGTGACCTGTCCAATATTGCGATATCAGTGATCAACGGAAGTATGGAACTCTTTGAAATATTAAGTGATACAAGTATAGGGATCCTAGCTCTAATAACGGCTGATTGTGTCTCATTAGCATCCGAGATTCTTCACAAGCTCAACAAGCTAACAAAGCTTTATTTGTTCGGGACCTATACGGGTCGATTTAATCTCCGGCTGCCCGCTTCATTGCAGTGTATTACTCTGCAGAAAGTCGAATGTTCATCTGAGTGGCTGTGCAGCTTGTTGATCACGCTGTCTTCATTAGATCATCATGTCAATTGTGAGCTGTGCGATGTTGTATTGCAGCCATATAAAGAAGCTCTTGGAGATTTTTCTCATATACATGTATCAGACTTGCGATCAGAAATATTGTTACGTGACCTGTCCAATATTGAGATATCAGTGAACAACGGAAGTATGGAACTCTTTGAAATATTTCGTGATACAAGTATAGGGATCCTAAACCTGAACACTCCTGATTGTGTCTCATTAGCATCAGCCATTCTTCAAACGCTCAACAAACTCACAAAGATCTATTTGTGGGGGACCTATACTGGTAGATGGGATCTTAGGCTGCCTGTTTCACTGCAGTGTATTAGTCTGCAGAAAGTCGAATTTTCATCTGAGTGGCTCTGCAGCTTGTTGATAACGCTGTCTTCATTAGATCATCCTGTCAAGTGTGAGCTGTTGGATGTTGTATTGCATCCAGGTGGAGAAGCTCTTGGAGATTATTCTCATATACATGGTTCAGACTTGCGATCTGAAATATTGTTACGTGACCTGTCCAATATTGAGATATTAGTGAAAAACGGCAGTATGGAACTGTTTAAAATATTGAGTGGTTCAAGTGTTGGAATTGTGAATCTGACAATATATGACGAAAATACACTGGTATTAGCAGCATAAAGCGAATTAACAATGTTCAAAGAAATTGGTTTCAAAGGGATTTACACAGCAGGGTTTAATATCAAATTACCAGCTTCTCTTCAATGTTTTATTTTAAAAGACGGATCCTGTTCATCAGACTGGCTTTACAGTTTGTTGAAACACCTTTCAACGTTAGGTCATTCCGTGCGCGTGATCCTGTTTGAATATGTGGTGTTACACAATCGATCGCATTGTAAAATAGAGTCAGAACCGCCGTTTACGCAATGTGCAGATTTGTCGAATGTTAAATTAGAGATTATGAAGGACTGCCCTGGATTGTATGAATCATTACCCACAATGGAGATAACCAGTCTGAACATGACACAAATAGACCACGTTGACATGCTTTCCCGGACGCTGCCTCTTCTGACCTACTTGGAACAGCTGAGGATCTGTTTACATTACTATCATATGGATATGAGACTGCCTGGATCTATTAAGTATGTGTTTATCATTTTTAAAACATTGTCTCCTTCCTTGCTACGACATTTCGTACAGAACATGTCTACTACCAATCATAATGTTCATTGTAAATTGCTGTTCCGTGTTGAGGAGAATGGAGATGAATATACGCAAATCAAAGCAGAATATTGTGAACATGAATCAATGGAGGTCCAACTGTTTGAGGTTGTGGACAAACGACATTCTTTTGGTGGTGGCGTTGCTGCTGCTACACTTTCTGCTACCGCTGATGATGCTGATGACGAGTATGATAAACATTTACTTCGAAGAGAGGGAAACGTTGATAGGGAGCCGTGGGTTCACTATTGTAAAATTTGTCTTAACTTCTCGTTATCATACAATTCTTTGTTTGCCTGTTAAACTCGTGCATGTTGTTCAGCTTACACATATATGTTTATCGAATTCCCTAAATGTAAAGGGTATGTAAAGTGGTATTTTTGTCAAGTTAATATTCATTTAGAATAACCAAGCAAACAAAATGTTAAGAGCGTACATACATGTACATAGAATGTAAATGCCGTTTTAAAATTGTTTTTGTTCATGAATATGTTGGTATTAACTGTATGCATCTAAATGAAATGAACTTGTTTTAGATTTAAAATTGAAGAGATGCCTCGGATCAAGTTATAATTGTGCACTTTCAAAGAGGCAAAGCTGCATTTTAAAATGTCTTTGTGCACATGTATGTTTGTCTTGTTTAAATGATTTACATCTCTGAATGCAAATGTGTGTTTATTTTTTTTGCATGCCGTTATTGTTATTGGTTTGTTTTCATGCTCAGTGTGATCATATAAGTCATATATTTATGTAAATTACACGACCGTCTTCCTTCTCAAATAATTATGAAAAACATTTTAAAAATGGTTTTCAATCTGATTATAGAATGTAAAACTTCATTTAATTCTTCATGCATAAATAGAAGTGTACATACATATGTTGTTATTACCTGTTACATGCTGTATATACATCATACATTTAATTGTTAGTTGATTGTTTTAGACAAGTAATGCCAACATTAGGATCATTTCAAATGTGCATGTTCTGATGACTAAAAACCACTAACAAGTACTCAGTCGCTTCAGTCACATTATGTATATATCAAAATATATAAAATGCCGTTGAACAATATATAACTGTGACAAATCTATACTTCTAGTACATGTTTTGTTAACGCGTTACACCGTAAATGATGTACCTTGCCATGTTAAGATTCAGTTTAATCCCAATTTGTATTGGTTACGCATTTAAGTTTTATAAGTCTTGTGTTAATGTTTCGTAACTTCTTTTAAATGTTAAATGCCTATTTTGTCACATTTGTCGATATCACATACTTGTAGATTTAAACGCTTCTTTTAAAATATAAAAACGTATTAAATTGTCTCCAAGTATAAAACAATTAACCATAATGAATTAGCTTATTATGTTTTAAATGTATTGTTTGTTAGCTCGCCTAAGCACATAATGCTTATGGGAGCTTTTATGATACCGTGTTGTCCGTCGTCCGTCAGTCTGTGCGAGTTTTCCTAACCTTGTTTTCTTCTCCTTCAGAACCGCCCGGCATATTTTAAGGAATCTTCACAAGAATGATCCTTGGGTGACCCATTTTTGTTCAAATCGTTCCGGCCCATTGCATATATACCGAAGCTAAAAATAGATTTTACAAATAAAAACTTTAAACAATCTTTAACGAGCTTTTAAAAGCCATGACAGTATACTTAGTGAGTAATCTTCAATTGATTAAAATTGTTTCAGGTACAACAAATAATTTATTTTGTATTGATACGTTACAATATTCATGCATTAAGGTCAGTGTCAGGTTAATTTTGGCGAGTATTACAAAATGCGACTCTAACGTGACACTCGCATAGCTTATGTTGATAGTTATTCACGAATAAGAAGCACTGCAAAAAAAAAATACAATTGGTTTTGATTGTATTATATGTTGTCGTTGCAATTTATTTTTTCTTTATGAATATTAACATTTCAAATATCGTTTCAGCGAATGATGGTATACATTCTCAAATGCGCCATTTTGATACATTTACCGAAAGTTTATTTGAAAATTTGATTGCATGTTTATAGATAGGACAAGTTGTTTGTGATACCATCATTCCTTTAGTTGTACAGTTTGGTATGTAAATATTTTCTTTTAATTTCAACGACAAATATATCATTTACTTTTGACAAGCACGCTAACAATGTGTTGAATGTCGAATTATTAATTGAAAATTAGACGAGTCAACAGCCGAGTTTGCTTTATTTACTATTAGCAACAGTATTATGCTCTAAAGATACATAAGGAAAATGTGAATATATTTGCATATAAAGACAAATACTCTATGTGCATGTTTTTTTCGTGGAATAATATTAACTATTTTTGTATAAATCTTGAGATAACAACATCCGAATTGTGTATTTTTATCTATTTTTTCTTGGATATGCGTACACACGTCCATATGGAATTCTCAATTTCACACTGTGAAATAAAAATCGGAATACAACGGATAGCAGTAGTAAATTCTTTGGCTATCGTATATTCAAACACGATACGCCGCTTGTTTTCTTAAGACAAAGAAGGACATCAAGTGTGGATTATTCTGCGTTTTTATGTCCACCAGTATATACTGGGGGACATATTGTTTTTGCCCTGTCTGTTGGTTGGTCTGTTTGTTGGTTGGTTTGTTGGTTGGTTTGCGCCAACTTTAACATTGACCATAACTTTTGCAATATTGAAGATAGCAACTTGATATTTGGCATGCATGTGTATCTCATGGAGCTGCACATTTTGAGTGGTGAAAGGTCAAGGTCAAGGTCATCCTTCAAGGTCAAAGGTCAAATTTTTGGGTCAAAATCGCTAAAAAGTGGACATAGTGTTTCACAAACACATCTTGTTTTATTTTAAAAATAGTGAAATAGAGGTGCTAAAATGCGCTCAAATCGTAAAAACCTTACCGTTTCTGTCCAACGTAATGTATCAAAAGCATTACATTCTGTAGTACAATCTAAACTAATATTTATACAAAACGTTACAGTTTTTTAATTTAACATTAATTTAGCTTGTGAGCATGTTACATCAATAATAGTATCCATTAATATAACGTCACATTGGTTCTTTGGTTTTGTATCATGACTCTGACGTCATTCGCTCAATTGTAAGAATGCAATTGACGTCAAAGTGTTTTGTAATGCTAAGAAGAAAGATTGACGGAGTGTTCAAAACTTTTGTTCTCATGCACTTGTGATTGTATTTTTATGTATCTATACTGATGACCGTTGGATATCGAACAATGATCGAAAAATATTATTTCTTTATTAATTGAATGTTGGGTATATTTCATGATATATGTACAAGCAGGTTATCATTTTTCATGTTTGTTTTGTACATATAAAGTGTGTAATATATAACAAAATTCACCAAGTTCAATTCGCTAAATTTTCACAATATTTCTTGAGACAATATTTTTCCAAGTATTTTAATTTGTTTTTATTCATACCAATACGTATATTATATAAATTTGTGTGCGTTGTTATCATTTTATAAGAATAGACAAGAAGCACAAGAAAATAATTCTGCATAAGTAGCATGCAATTAACACATCATTATTTGTCCGTCTCAAATAAGTTTAGTTTGTTCTTTGTGTTTTTTTTTTAATTGAGTTTTATTGAAAGCTTTACACGATTTTTGAATTAAAATGACGTCACACTTTGTCCATTTTACATACTTTGTGTTGATAAGTATTGTTAGCTTCTGATGGAAGTTAATATTGAACTGTCGTATATTTAAAACATACATGCGTTGTCAATGTTATGTTTAAATTTTACTTAATTATATTAATATCAAGTTTGTTTAAATGAATTTTAAATGTTTTCATTTTTGCTATGATTATGTTCTTATGTTTTGCGCTTGAAATGAATATCATTTGACTGTATAAACATCACCCCATGTTTCCATTTATTTCTTTTGCATTCATGAAGTCGTTCGTGTGTACATGTCATTTTCTTATAGTTTATAGTTGACATTATTAAAAACAAAGTAAACGTTGTTAAATATAAATAATGGAAGTATACTCAGAAGTACTCGAATCGTTTGAAGTGGAGTGTAACAGAAAACACGTTGTGTAACAACGCAGTGTTGTTTGTGTTTAGCTCTCTGGATCACGAAGTGCTCCACGTTAGCTTTTGTGATCAACCTGTATTCGAAGTCCGTCGTCGTGTGGTGTGAATCGTCAACGTTTACCTCGTTACCAATCCAGGGGCCACACGTTTCATACAATCTTGATACAACTTAGTCATAATGTGTACCGAGATAATGTCTAGGTCGAGTGTAATTCTGCGTAAAATCATGGTCCTCTTGTTTTACTAGCTCTATTGAGTACATAGTGCTCAAAGTGAGCTATCGCGATCACTCGATATCCAGCGTTGTGCGATGGTGTGGTGTGCGTGATAAACTTAGAACTGTTTATCATTCTAGAGGCCACATATGTTGCATTCAATATTGATGTAACATTAGCCTATATTGACATTTTGAGGCCGAGATTAACATTGGTCATGTTCGCCCAAACAACTAGGTCACCAGGTTGAATCTTAAAAAACAACAACCTTTTTTTTCCAATCTAGAGACTACATTTATGATGACTCAGTATTGATCAACTTGGTCAGAATGCTTAATTGCACAATATATATGCAGAGTTCGAATCTGAGTTAGGTGCGTCAAACAATAGGTCACCATGTCAAAGCTTATAAACACGATATTGTAACCACTATAGAGGCCACATTTCTGACTCATTCTTGTCATATATTTATTTCGACAATATCTAGGCCAAGTTTGAATCTGGAATTAGTGCATTTAAAACTAGGTCACCAGGTGCAATCTTAGGAAAAAACTTGTCATCTATCTAGACAATATTTACGTCAAGTTCACCTGGTCAAATTTTCAACAATTAGTGTCCATGAAATAAGGTTATCGCTTAAAGGACATCATTGTCCTCTTGTTGTATTGACGTTGCGAGCATGAAGGGCACTACGTTGGCTATAATGATGTCCGGCGTCGTGAGGTGAGTAGGTGCATGATGAACCTTTAGCCTGTTACCACTCCACAGGCCACAATTGTGTCTTGTTCATTTAGGTCTGTCCTATTGTTCACCTCATTAGTTCGTGCATTCTCTCGGGTGAAGTCTTAAATAATTGGAGTCCGTGAATTCAGGTGAGCGCTTTAGGACCATCATTGATCTATTGTATTTATTCAAGAATAACGCTTACTTAATAATGATTCATGCTTATGTTGCATGGGAAAGTTGAGATGTCATATGCTATTTAAGTATTTCATACTTATTCATAAATATAATAATTTAATAAATGAATAATAATCGATGCGTTCTTTTTCAGTCGTCCCATGTTTTGTCTACATCAGACTAGCTTGAACATCATAACACTTTCTTTCTTGCTTAAACAGAGTTGGCGAGAATGATCTCCTGGTCGATTTAAACGATTCAAACATTGCTGTATTTAATGATAGCATTTTATGATAGTATTACACCGATGAGCATTCACCTTTATATAACCAGTTTGACTTACAAGTACGTTGGACACATAGCTTAGTTATACTATTAATAAGCTTAATAGTATATTGTACATTATTTCAGTTTTGCTTCGACCCTCTTTTACCTGGCTCCACTTTAAACTTGACCCTCCCTTACCAGAGTTCATTTATGCTTTGACCTTTAATATCTTTGCATAGAGCTGTAGGCTGTGGGCCTCCAGTGATTGGTTCATCCGAAGGGCAGCTCTATGCTTTTTCTCCATCATGCTCTGTGAAAATTATTCATAAAAGCTTTGCCTCTAATGCGTTAGTATTAGAGAAATATATTAAGATAACGGAGGGACAATTAAAGAGATAAAGAATGACAACAGTGAGACAAATATGTTTATCAATCAATGCGTTTGAATGTTTTTTTTTCTATATAATTATTGATGATACTTGATAACATGAAATAGAAAGAACATATGTGCATTATGTCTTACGAGACAATACACATATATATTCATCAATGCAAAAAGTAATACCATGACAAACACAACATTAATTTTTCTATTTATGATCTTGTTAATCCGGAAAACTGTACTGGTTATCCATTTAAGCAAAGCCTTGGTATGTATTTAGGTAATGTATGGTGGGTGTTTACTTGTCAATCAGGTCGGTATTTACATTCTTATTTTAATCTAAGAAGTTTTCCAACTAAAATCTTAAAGGTTTCTCATTTAAATGTTAGATTAAACAACAGTTATAGAACATCTGCACATTGCAAGATATGGGTGGGCTGCGGAACACACACTTATTGATCCCCTTCTTTGTGGTTTGCATTGATCTTCACGAAAACATATACCTTGATAATGTTTAAATGACTAACCTTGATTAATCTTGTTTTGATGGCAAACCTTGATCGAGATGAACACACATACATTTGTCTTGTCCTAGTTTTAAGACTATATCTTAATGTAAACACATAATTGGACCTCGTTCTAATTACTAGTCTTGGTATTGATGTAAACACATACATGGATCTCGTCCTAATGACAAGTCTTGATCATGATGTACATATATTATATAAATAAATAAATAAATATAATATATACATATAATGTATAATAAATTCTATAATAAATAAATATAATAAATAAATAAATAAATAAATAAATATATATATATATATAACTGAATAATTTAAACAATCTGTTCAGCTATAACTTAAACTGTAAACACATATATTATAGATGCACCCTATATTCGGGTCATTTTGAGTTATATACCTTGTTTTATATATAAATTTGATAGTGAATTATTTTTTTCAGAGAAGTCGATTTTTCGTTATATATATTTTTTTTTTTTTTTCCAAATGATGTTTTTACTAATTAATAGCATAGCCGCACGCTAACCACCTATGCACAAAAGGTGTTTTCTTTACTTATTACTCAAATTCATCATACACATGTATTTAAAATTCAAGTTATCTGGGAGCATGCTCACTTCTAAGTGAAAAACTCTTGACTGACTAAAGAATGGACATGACGTTACAAATGTGTCGAAATCTGTCCGAAAAGTGTTCGCAGCCCACAGGCCTCAAAACGACCACAAAACGACGGCCATGCAGGGGTAAAAAAACTGTCAACGCTACCAGCCCAAAATCGGTCATAAAACGGCCATAGCAACTAAATGGCGGAGAATCGAACGCTCACCTTTTCTTTACGTTACTCCGAAGCTCGTAGAACATGATAGCCTTTACATATTGACATAGCCCACACTCTTTATATCCTTTTGACGTCAGTAGACGCTTCTAAAGTGACGTATAAACCACTAAGCCATCATATTCAGGTGATATTAAGACATAGTTATTGTTAAAAACTTTTTAATAAAAAGTTATCTTAAAATGATAGTTTGAATAAAAGAATATCTCACTATTTCATAAATTAATTAAAAGAATTTGTAAACATGCTTATGGCTACATTATTTTTAGATAATTCAAATAATTCATATTGTAATTAATCAAAGTGTGGAGTATCTTAATTTCGAGAGAGCCAGTGTCAAGGGTGGACCATTATGTCAGGAGGGCATATACGCGACTCACGCTCTATATCACACCGCTTTCCCGTAACACAGAAATTATATTTTATGATACAATAAATTAGTAATTGTGTACGTATCAAAACTACCTACGCTTTGCGATATTTGCAGGTGCGCGCGGCATGATGCTGGCGGTGATGATGTCAGCGCTGATGTCATCATTGACGTCAATATTCAACAGCAGCAGCACCATATTCGCCATGGATATCTGGACCCATATCCGGAAGAAGGCGTCTGAACTGGAGCTGATGATGATCACATGTAAGACTGGACCGCTTAACTTGCCAAATACTTCCTTGCGTCAGACTACATGATGAATGTGTGAGCAGGATAAGATATATGCGCGTATAAAATTCATTGGTGTCATTGACAAAACGCATCAAATTTGATTCGGAATGGCCGTATTGATTCAGATATACTTTGATTATATACCATATTCAGATGGGTCCAAACAACCATCTGAACATGCGAGGCATCTGAAAGGCGCGAACGTTAAACTTGCTCAACACAATCTATGGCAACAACCGTAATGTAAATCTGTCAAACAGTAGACGATATTATTTGAATATTATCTGTGTTCGCATAAAACATTATGGAAGGAATCTATTCATGGATCTTTCCCATGACAAAAGCCTTGTACTTGTGAATATGGGTAACTCCATTATGCAAAATATTATTTTGCAATATCAAAATAAGTTGTTCAGTACCAAATGTTTTTAATAAACGTTCTATTTCGAATACATTTGTCATTTAAAGTTATGTTTGCCAACGTCGCTCTGGATCATCAGACGATATATGCATCAATCAATCTATGTATCACGATTGTGCTAACGTGTGTTCGAGGGTGTTCGTGATTGTCCTCGTCGTGATTATTATCATCTGGATCCCGGTCCTGCGACTGACTGGTACCGAGCTCTACGTGTATATACAGGAGGTGTCCAGTTTCCTACAGACACCTATCTGCTGTATTTTCCTCCTCGCCATATTCTGGCCTCGTCTCAACGAGCAGGTCCGTATGTTTAGACCTTTNGGCTGCTACTACAACTTATAGCCGATATAGGGGCATGCATGTTTTACAAACAGCCCTTGTTATGCTTGCAATAATATGTTCATGGTATGTTTTTAGTAGGGATGTAATCGATTTCGACAATATATCAACGATATGCAATTGCCGATTCGTTTTCAATATCAATTTTGAAATATTGAGTATCGTTTATCTAATTACCTCACAGGTTGAAATTTTAACATAAAGCAGGCTGTTCTTTGTTTTTATATAGATTCCACTATATTATGACACAATTTCATTATTTTAATAACACTATTTAATTTACCCTGTACATGTACATTACATCTAACAACTTAAGAATAATGCAGTTATATTTAGGTTTTTAAACATAATAGCCAAGAGTTAATGTATTTTTATAACTTATTTTAAGCGAGTCATAGCACCAAACACCCATAAATCGATATATTGCTGTATCGTCGATATTTCCTTTCACAAATAGGATGATCTATGGGTACCCTAGATGTATCCACCTGATTGTCATTTTGATCGGACAATTTTTGAAGGAGTTATGGCCCTTTGTTACTTTTAACTTTATAGAAGATATAGGGAGAAAATCTTGTTATCACAACTCCTCTGAAACTACTTAGAGGATTTTCACATTATTACTACAGAATGACCTATCGGTGCCCTACTTGTGTCCACTCAATTTTCATTTTAATTGGACAATTTACCGGTATGAAGGAGTTATGACCCTTTGTTACCAGGTGCCGTGTGAAATAGGTGAGCGACTCCAGGACCATCATGGTCCTCTTGTTAATATTTGATAGGGTGTTACCGGATATAGTTGAGCCGAGCTCTGGGAAAATGGGGCTTAATGCATTTGCGTAAATTGTCGTACGATATTATTAATCAGGGGCGACACTTTCCGCCTGAACTGGATGTTCGTTTAGAACGGAAAGTCTTTGAACGAAAAATACCATAAAGCCGAAAGTGTTGTCCCGGATTAGCGTGTGCGGACTGCACATGCTTATCTGGGACGACACTTTACGCACATGCATTAAGCACCGTTTTTTCCAGAGCGAGGCTAATATTTTTTTGTACAAACAGGAACCTCAGACCTCGTATGAATAGGTCAAAACTAGCTTGGCGCCATCCGTTTGTATATTTATATGGGAATTAAAATCATCGGCGATTTCTAGAATTAGCTAGTCGCGTGGCGATTTATACATATTTAGTTATTTATATTTATTCAAACAGGCATCGGACAGTTTCTGCTGACTGACTTCGGGAACAAGCATTTTCAGCATCGGTCAATGACTTGCAGTATTGGTCGGCGACTGACCGAATACCGGATGGACTTGTGAATCAAACGGTCGCCGCACAGGATAGTTGATCGTTAGAACTGAAAATAATACTTCTTATAAAATCGCTGGTCGACCGGCCGCCGCCCGACAAAACAGACGGCCAGGGGCATGTGCTGACACTTCCCGACATACTGAGGATAACCGCACATCGCTCGGAGACATTCGAAATCGAACTATCCTTTTTAGAAATATTTCAGTTCAATAGTTCATTATATAACACAGGAACAAAAACTGAAACATATAATGTAACTGAGACATATAACCACTAAACCCATCCCAGAAAAGTGCGAGTTTTCAAACGAAATGTTCCATGCGATGAGATTATTTTATGTTACTTCAACGAGTGAGAACTATCAACATACACGAAAAAGGGCAACAACGAACTACAACTCGTCTTAGCATCAAAGCAGAGGAAGAACGTCAATTTGTCAATAATAGCACAATCTTGAGACAACCCCTGACCGTAAGCAATACGTTCGACGCGCTTGAGTGGTTACAGCGAAAACCAATATGAACTCATCGACCACTTGCGCAAGTGGCGAGTAGTTCCGATTGGGCGAAAACCTGACCACGGTAGCTATCTAGTTAATGTTTGTATAACCACTGGTCCGTGTAAATGGTCAGCTAGCATTTAATATAAAACCCCGATAAAGTGAGATATGATAGTGCATTTATTCCGCATAATTAAGTATCACGTGGTCGTGTGTTGGCATCTATTCATACAATAAGAGCCTGGTTTAAACTGGAGCGAATTATCATATTATACAGCGTATGATAAACATGATGTGATTAAGCGACTACTTTAAAATAGCGAAATATTTACTTAGCCTGATTATGGGCGAAATACATGTATATGTAATGAGATAAATTCTGAGAACGCCATTGTTCGCGCATCGGTTTATCCTGGTGAAATTCACACTGGCTGCATCGACATCGAAAACGGTGCGCTACGGAGTATTGATTATTTATATGCTGATGCCAGCTTATGTCAGTGATGTTTGCTGATGGATTCGTTATTTGTTAAATACATGGGAATACCATGCGGAGGAAAGAACGACAGAAGACGAACACTTCTTTTGCCGTAGTTTGGACGGATGTTTTACATAAAGGTATTTTAATTGTGTTTTTTTGTAACGCGATTTTGTATTATTATGTCATTAAGCCGTTGAACGAATGAGTTTTTAAGTATGTGGCTAAATAAGAAATGCGCATATTGTTATTAAGAAAATACCTAAGTTATTGCTCATATAGTAAGCATAAAGCGTTGGTCGAATATTTGTCCACTTACTCAGTGTAGCTAATTATTTCGAATAAAAATGCAAGCTTTTCTACTCGCCACGGGACTTTTTAATCTTAGAATGTTGCATACAAATGTGCAGGTTTAGGTTTTTCGATAAGCTTATTTCTCAAGAATTGCTTGAATGATATCGACTAAGACTTAGAGTACGAGAACGACTACGAGTCAAAAAGGGGAGATAACTTTGTAAAATAGGGGGGGGGGATAAATCTGTAAAATAGTCGAGAAAACTCTGTAACATAGGGGAGATTACTCTTTCAAAAAGGGGAGATAACTCTGTAAAATAGGGGACAAAGCTCTGTAAAATACCAGAGATAACTCATATTTAAATGACCCCATAGGCCAAGTTGGGTTACTCTCTGTTGAAATTTATCATATCAACGGGCCTTTTTACATCGAGGAAAATTATATATAAGCTATAACAGACAGTCTACAGCTCATTAAACTCAGATGTTTTCATCAAACTTCATTTGTAGATACCTTGTACCAAGACGCACCCCTTGGTATTGCGTTTCGGGTAAGTGGGAGCAAGGTCACTGTTTGCCAAAAGGGATTGCACGTAATTTCTCGATAAGAAAATGGTTTATTCTCACGAAACTTCATTCATAAATACCTTGTAACCATGTATGATGTGATTAATCGACTACCGGTACTTTAGCGTAGTATTTACTTAGCATGGTTGATCATGTGCGAAATAATCAGAAAGCAAACTTATAATGTACAAAAAACAATACAGAACGAATGCCGAGTAAAGTTTTGAAAGATTTCGGTCATTGAAGATTCTTATTTAAGTGTGAAAATTATGTTGGTAACATGAGTGGAAAAATATTTTTCCGCCTGATTTAAAGTTTCGAACTGAAAACCACCTACGGTGATGATTGATCGAAACAGTGCTGTTCAAATAAGATGTTCAAGCCACACGAATTCATCAGAGATAGCAAATATCACAGATATGCGCCACGCTTGCCACTGTGTACCTAGCAACGAAGTCTGAATTTAAGGGACTCGTTCACACATGAGCAAAATTACACTTTTGAAAAAAGTAATATCAAAGACGTAGATAACATCTACGTCTCTGCTACGTCTTTGGTAATATATTCCAACGAAGTGTGTATACATGTGGCACATTGTATACATGTAGTGGGGCTCTGGTCTCACTTCGCGTTTAAGACTAGTATCATTGATAACTTGAACTACTTATTAACAATATTGTCTCGTTTATTGGGCCATCATGAATCGAAATCGGTTAAATGTTCTTGCTAGAGTGTGTAACTCTTTTCTTTGATAATACGTGCAGGCAATACGGCATTCATTGGTAGCTCGTTCGATTTTTCTCCCAAAGCTCCCGGGTTCGATTCTCTAATTTCTCTGTAATATATTGTTTTAAATTAAACATACTATTAAATCTTTGTAAATATATGTACTTACTTTTTTTCTTCAAAATACGACGCTTACGAGCATCTGCACCAAGACGTGAACACGTCCCTTTAATAAGTCATATGTGTCATAGTTATCACACGTTATGCAACCTTTGTAACTTGGTCAAGACGATAGTACATGTATGCTATCGACGATAACACGCGTTTGTCTGTGCTCCGTATTACAAAGTGACATGATCTTTAAATAGATGAATGACATGATCTTTAAATAGATGAATGACATGATCTTTAAATAGATAAATGAATATTCTCTTAACATGAACGCGAAAGCCTCTGCTGTTGATTGCTTCCGGAAGCATCGAAATAGAACTTCAAACTGAGATAGCGTCAGTTAAGCCCACGTCTACAAGTTCGATCACGACGATACAATTAATTGCTATCTCTTGTTTTTCTTCAGAAAAAGAATAATTCACCATCGATAACTCATACATCATTGTAACGTGGATGTGTAAATTACTATTTTTGATGACTTAATTTGGTCAATGAAAGGTTTCAGTCTGAGGGGATATGGTTTTGTTAAGTGGAGTGAAACGGTTACTTTGTAGCCACGGGGGAGTGATGATTTATTAAGGTAAACTATGGTCTCTCTATCTCTTTTTCTATTGTTTATTGTAGTGATTTTAAAACCAGTACAGTAGTAAACTATCAACAAACGGCATCTTTTTATGATTGTTAAACCTAGGACACTCACATGGCATGCGCATGCTATTTACGCATGGTTAGCGTTCTTATAACGGGATGTTGTAATTGATGTCCTTCTTAAACATTGCAAAATACGTTGTGTATTTTCGGTTTGTTGGGTTTGGGACAATAGCATTCTTGAAAGGTAATACGTGATGTTCGCCAAAATAGGTGCGACAACAGGATGTTGTGGTTATAGGGGCGGATTAAAGGATTTTGTGGTTATAGGGGCGGATTAAAATATGAATTATTGTGTATAACACGTTAAATAAAAGATTGCATTATCAGTAATTGCACTCTTAACGTTCTGGATGTGCGTTAAACTATTTGCAACACACCATGATATGTGATATTAAACTTTAAGATTGTAACCACTCTTCGCTAAAGGAAAACGTGTAAGTACGTACTTATTGATACATACAAAGACTCGTAAGATACAATTTCCGAGAGGGGACGTTTGCCGTCCCATCTAGAATTTCGAGCATTTTAAAGATGCACTGCTCTAAATCCAAATCCCCCTTATTCTAAATATTCTCATCCTAAACCTATTCCGAAGTATGGCATCCTTATGACAGAGGGTGCCACACCTTATTCCAAACCGATTGTTTTGTAGTTTTCTTCCCTGAAAGTGAGTTTAACTTTTAATTCTTAACCTCTAATCGGGGGTCTCAAATACATTTTAATAATTTCTCGGAAAGGATAGGACAGTGTCGCTTCCGCCCTCGAAACTCCCAAAAAAATAATGTGACCCGCTGTTAATCTGTTAATCGCAGTCCGGATGGCGCACTGGTGGTAAACGCGCTTCTCACATTGGCGACATAGGGTTCAATCCCCGTTCCCGGCGCATGTGAGTTTGCTTTGTGATCACCATACCGGACAGGTGGGGTTTCCTCCGGGTACTCCGGCTCCCCCATAAAACCTCATCAAAATCGGACTGCACAGGCTAACTTCGGACGACACTTTACGCACATGCATTTAAGCCCCGTTTACACAGAGCGAGGCTTATATATAATCTATTTACAATCGGCATCCAGCATGATCTTCGTTTACAGGGCTTTTTTTGGCCCGATTTTATAGCCGAATAACGGCTATGTTCCCAATGGCAAAAGGTATACTTTTTTCCCNGATTTATATGATTTTAATTTTTATTATTATACAGAGTTATATCAATATATATGGTTGTACTAAAGTGCTACCAAAGAAGGCTTCTGAATTTATTTTCCCAATTTCTTGAATATGCCGATAAAATGCCCAAATCCAAAGCCATGGGCTATCTTCCCAAAAAGGGGAAAAAAAGCCCTGGTTTATACGCATCACCGTGATCACTGAAAAACTTCAGAGCGAGCGATTTAACATTAACATTGATTAAACATTTACATTGATTAAACATGAACATTGATTTAACATTAACATTGATTTAACATTAACATTGATTTAACATATTTATATTGAGTTAACATTAACATTGATTAAACATTAACATTGATTTAACAAATGAGCATCGTATGTGAAGACTTCTCTCATAAACATCTGACTGCTATAATGGACAGCTATTATAGTTTTATGACCAGCCTGTGCGGACTGCCTCATTGGTAAGCGCTTTATCGTGTGCCGCGTGTTTCAGCATTTACAATCGATCTGTTGGCAAAACACCGCAGATCGCTGTGGCTTTCTGCTTGACCTATCGGGGGGTTGTTAGTCCGTGGCTGTCAAGTTGAATGATTGAAGTACGCAGACACGGCTATTGTTGACCACTGAACATAAACCCAAAATTGGCCATTGACAGACAGGTTGCAACTGGTCGTATGACATGGGCAAAAGAAATGCTCGATTACTGTAAAACCATAATTATTCGTGGGACATTCATTTTCTTTGATTTAGTTGGCTGACCGATCCACGAATTTAACACAAACACAATGAAAAATGACCGACACAAATTCATCATTTTGATGCAAAATAAACAAGTGATGTGTTTGAGAAACACTATGTCCCCTTTTGAGCGATTTTGATCCATATATTTGACCTTGAAGGATGACCTTGACCTTTCACCACTCAAAATGTGCAGCTCCATGAGATAAATTATCACGTTGCTATCTTCAATATTGCAAAAGTTATGGCCAATGTTAAAGTTTGTGCAAACACACCAACAAACGAACCAACAGACAGGGCAAAAACAATATGTTCCCCAGTATAGACAGGACAAAAAACAATATGTCCCCCAGTATAGACTGGGGGACATAAAAATCCACGAATTTACGTGGTTACCCACGAAAGTCGATTTTTGAAAAACCACAAAATGTCATGTCGACGAGTGTAAATGATTGTGTGAAGTCCTGTCGGTTTCGACCTACATCACGTGTCTTAATGGTGTTTCATCAAATAAAATGTCAACCATGTCTAATTACTCTGATTGATTTTTTTTTATTTTTTTGTGCGATACCACGTTATATCATTATTAAAGGGAGACAACTGTTATTTTCAGGAATGTTAGAACAAACATGTCTGTGTGTCACTGTGTGTGTGTAGTTCGACGATTTTGAGGTTCTTCTGCGCCGGAGGGTGCATTATGTGAGGACCTGGAGTGTTTCCAAGCATACACAGTTGTAATTTCTTACGCCCATAGGACATTTATTAATATAATGCATTAACACAAATTTGCATTAAAGAAAAACATCGAATTAATTAAAACAGACAGAATGTTACACCGTTGTGTTGACAGGTCAAGTTCTAAGTGATGCCTAACACGGCATTAAAATGATAACTGAATAAGTCTCGGCAGAGTTTACAGTTCTGTTATATTATGTACTGCTTTGATGTTTTCTTTGTAAATATTCAAATATGTTTATTATATACTATTATTGAAATAAAACAATGTTAGCCACGTTCTGGAAAAACTGGGCTTAATGCATGTACGATTTTCGTTTGTGGGAGACTTAAACGAAAACTGACATATGCGCGGAAAGTGTCGTCCCTGATGAGCCTAATCGGACTGCACAGGGCACTTAACGCATATGAATTAAACCCAGTTTTCCCAGAACGCGGCTCATATGATAATTTATAGACGTTTTACTTTACGTGTACCTTAAGTAAAGTTTTACTTTATGTGTACCTTAAGTAAAGTTTTACTTTATGTATACCTTAAGTAAAGTTTTACTTTATGTGTACCTTAAGTAAAGTTTTACTTTATGTGTTCCTTAAGTAATCGAATGACAGACACAAGAGAAATGTTAAATGACCATACTAATCAAATATGACCAGACATCTACTATCGGACAATCAGGAATCTGTTCTTTCATTTGATCAATTCCCACGAAGGCCAAAAACATACGTTTTATGTTTCCTCTGCATCTCCAAAGAGGTATGGCGGTCGGCAAAACGTGTGTGTTCACTTTTGTTCTTTAATAACGTTTATCATTCTCTGAATACGTTTTGCTGTCGAGAAAACGAAGATTACATCTTACAGGTCACACGGCACAACGTAATAAAGTGACGTGAGCTTGACGTTTTTATGTATTTTAAGCGTGCATACTGTAAATACTGCAAGAAATAAAACGTATATAATAAAATGGATTATTTGACAGCGTTGTGTACAATACTGTTAAATATTTGCCTGACTAAGTATGGTATGTCAGCTGTGTACTCGTACACATGTATCACCGTAGTGTACACGGCGCTGATTAAATAACCAAATATTATTTAATAATCATGGATATATCGCAAAAAAAATAATGTGTGTTTTGTTCATTTAAGGTGAACTGAGAACCAAAGGACTTAAGCTTACCGGCGACACATCTTGCGGGAAGGAACATCGCGCGAGGATTCCATACAGTACATCGCCCATGGTAGTCTGAAGACGTAACACAATAGACCCACCGAGAAACTCCAAAAATACAACAAGAAAACTGCGCATTTATACACGTTATTAAAAAAGTTTGTTAGGCATTTTTTATGGTAACATTTCGACGATAGAAGTGGCAGAGAAGTAATATGTCAACTTGTAACCGATCGCCGTGTGAAGTCATTTTTGTTGTTTAGTGGTGACTTATTTCGAATGTCAGTCAACAATATTACATTCCGGTTCCTGGCGATACTGTCAGTATTGACGGTTCTCAATATGACGTTTTTGGGCTTTAATTATACCCGGAAAGAGAACGTGCCCACGTGTTCGGCCGATGACGTCATCATTGGCATCACAAAGTACATACGAGGAACGGGAGCGCGTGATATTGATTCGGTTATGCCCGAGATGTGCAAGGCCGTCATAAGCAAGCCTGAAGTTAAACAAAATCTTATCTCGTCCATAAATGGAGTGATTTCAGTTTGTCTCCAAAGTAATACATCAAAGACTCTGCACAGAACTTTACCCAACCCGATGGTTACGTTGTTTACCACGTGGTCGGAAAGTAACAGCACCGAAAAGAAGACGGTTCATAACTTAACAATGCGGAATTGGGCACAGTTCAAGCCGATGGTGGAAGTGGTTTTGTTTACAAATTCAACTGAAGATGCGAATCTTGCGAAATCTTATGGCGCGAGTGTGTTACCCATAATGCAGCATCGCGGTGGTGGATCGCCTGTGTTGAAATGGATGTTCCAGGAAATAATGAAAGAACGTATAACTAGCTCTCTTTACGGATACGTTAATTCGGATATTCTTTTCACGGATAAGTTCGTGCAAACCTTACAGTCGATCATTCGCTTCAAAAAATTAACACGTCCTTTTTTGGTTATTGGACGTAGAACTAACGTGCTAGATGTTACCTTCGAAGAAAGTGTGACGTTCTCAGGTCTTGAAAAAATTGCCAAAACTAGAGGCGAACTTTTTAACGCAAATGCGGAGGACTTTTTTATAACGAATTCCGCGTTTCCGTGGGCTAAAATCATCGATGTCGTCGTAGGTAGACTAGCGTATGATAATTGGATAGTGGGCCACGCGATTTGTGATCTTAAAATTGACGTCGTTGACGTCAGCGACACGGTGTTGGCGGTACATCAGAGTACCAAAGCCGGTGGTAACTACGAGGGCTTTCAGAATAAAAACTCGCACTATAACACCGCTCTGTTCAAATCACTGGGCTTAAACCCCGTATACGAGCGAGGTTTCACTATTTGTACACCGGAGAGAACGTTCGTAAGTTTCTGTGGAGAGATTATGGTCACGAAACGACAAGACTTTTGGGGCTCCTGTGACTGCCATAATATCGTTAAGCAATAAGGCCATGCACATTTAAGTCAATGTTGAGCGACCCCGTAAGTTTTCCAAAAAAAAGAAGCACCGAACTAGACAAGTAAAAACAAACATAATTATGAGCAAGGGTTTGATTAAACTAATGATTTGACTTTCATAAATTTCACCTGGCACGGGCAAGCAGGCATCCGCTTTTCATGACTAATTCATGGCAGGGCCACATACTAATGAATATTTACAATTGCGTGACCGTTATTGATCACCATGTTCCAATTGAGGATCTCCTTTAAAGTATTATTTTAATTGTCGTTTGATACTTACTGAATATAATGTTTGTTTAACGGACTTAAACAAATAATTTGAATATAATGTGTGTTTAATTGACTTAAACAAATTATTGTCAACATAACAAGCATATATATGTTTATGTCCCCCTTCGAAGAAGAGGGGGTATATTGCTTTGCACATGTCGGTCGGTCGGTCGGTCCGTCCACCAGGTGGTTTCCGGATGATAACTCAAGAACGCTTAGGACGAGGATCATGAAACTTCATAGGAACATTGATCATGACTCGCAGATGACCCCTATTTATTTTGAGGTCAAAGGTCACAGGTCAAGGTCTCAGTTACTGGAAATAGGAAAATGGTTTCCGGATGATAACTCAAGAACGCTTATGCCTGGGATCATGAAATTTCATAGGTACATTGGTCATGACCGGCAGATGACCCCTATTGATTTTCAGGTCACTAGGTCAAAGGTCAAGGTCACAGTGACCTGAAGCAGTAAAATGGTTGACTGGAAATAGGAAAATGATTTCCGGATGATAAGTCAAGAACGCTTACGGCTTGGATAATGAAACTTCATAGGGACATTGGTCATGACTGGTAGATGACCCCTATTGATTTTGAGGTCACTAGGTCAAAGGTCAAGGTCACAGGTCAAGGTCACAGTGACTGGAAATAGGAAAATGGTTTCCGG
>VMBQ01000114.1:335611-373485 GCA_007657795.1 Dreissena rostriformis | reverse complement strand
TTTTTTTTTTTTTTTTTTATTAGAAAGAAGTATGTTATGATTATTATATCTCAATTATATTTTAAGTAAATCCAGTCAAATATACTAAATTTTGAAAAAAATAATGAATACAGTGCAAACATTTACAAATGTAGTAATGAGATAGTGAGTGAAATAAAATCCACATAAAAGGGAAACGGCGCAAAAATCCCCCTCATGAGGGATGTGGGTAGCTTTCCCTGAGGGCCAGTAATCTGTTAATCGCATTCCGGTTGGCCCACTATTTGTTAACGCGCTTCTCGCCTTGGCGACATAGGGTTCAATCCCCGTTCCCGGCGCATGTGAGTTTGCTTTGTGGTCACTATACCGGACAGGTGGGGTTTCCCCCCGCGTCCTCCTGCTCCCCTATAAGACCTCACCAATATCCGACTGCACAGGCTTATCTGGGACGACACTTAACGCACATGCATTAAGCCCCGTTTAACCAGAGCGAGGCTTATATATTATCTATTTTCCTTCAGAATCCAACATGATCTGCGTTTTCAAGCAATACCGTGATCACTGAAAAAGTTCAGAGCGAGCGATTTTACATTAACATTGATTTAACATTAACATTGATTTAATATGATTTAACATTAACATTTATTTAACATTAACATTGATTTAACAGTACCATTGATTTAACATTGATTTAAAATTCAACTTGTTTTAGCATTAACATTGATTTAACATTAACATTGATTTAGCATTAACATTGATTTAACATTAACATTTATTTAACAGTAACATTGATTTAACAGTACCATTGATTTAACATTGATTTAATTTAAAATTTATTTAGCATTAATATGATTTAACATTAACATTGATTCAACAAATGAGCATGGCATGTGAAGACTTCTCTCATAAACACCTGACTGCTTGTATGAACAGCTATTATAGTTTTATCACCAGCCTGTGCCTCATTGGTAATCGTTTTACCGTGTACGTGTTTCAGCATTTACAATCGATCTGTTGCAAAAACACCGTAGATCGCTGTGCCTTTCTGCTTGACCTATCGGGGGTTGTTAGTCCGTGGCTGTCAAGTTGAATGATTGAAGTATGCAGACACGGCTATTGTTAACCACTGAACATAAACCCAAAATTGGCCATTGACTGACAGGTCGCAACTGCTCGTATGACGTAGCTAAGAGAAGTGATTGATTACTGTAAAATCATTATTATTCGTGGGACATTAATTTTCGTTTATTTCTTTGGTTGACCGATCCACGAATTTAACACAAACACAACGGAAAATGACCGACGCAAATTCATCATTTTGATGCAAAATAAAAAATCCACGAATTTACGTGGCCACCCACGAAAAAGTCAATTTTTGAAAAACCACAAAATGTCATGTCGACGAGTATGAATGATTGTGTGTAGTGCTGTCGGTTTCGACCGACATCACGTGTCTTAATGGTGTTTCATCAAATAAAATGTCAACCATGTCTTATTACTCTGATTGATTTGTTTTAGTGCGATACCGCTTTATATCATTATTGAAAGGGAGGCAACTGTTGTTTTCAGGAATATAAGAACGAAAACTTGTCGGTGAATGTGTATTTCGACGTTTATGAAGTCCTTCCGCGACTTCACTTTTTTGTTAATTATAATAACGTTTATCAATATATGAAAACTTTTTTCTCTCGAAAACGAAGGTGACAAATAACACGTCACAACGTACTTAACTGACGTGAGCGCTCATGCTTGACGTTTTTATGTATATTAAGCGTGCATACTGTAAATAACGTCAAGAAATCATAGGTATATAATAAAATATATTATTTGACAGCGTTGTGTACAATACTGTTATATATTTGCCTGACTAACGAGCGGCTCGTGCAGTATGGTATGTTGGCTGTGTACTCGTACACATGTATCACCGTAGTGTACTCGGCTCTGACCAAATGACATAATATTTAAATCGGGACTGTACGATTTTGTCAAATATTTATGATTTTTTTTTAAATGTGTTGAAAATTAGTATACATATATTTCAATATAAATTAAAATAAAAGTTAAGAAGAACATGTGTCGAAAAATGCGAAATAAGCCAGATATTTAAATCTGAAAGCTTAAATGGCTGGAAGCCAAATAAGCCAGCATGTATATCATGCATGTACGATGTGAATCTAAATTTAGTTTTAGTGCAGATTCGTTCATACGACACAAAGACACAATTTTGTTTCCTTACAAATACGAGTAAAAGTGTCGGCATCGGCTTTAACCAGCGCTAACTTGTCTTTGCTGCATTTTATAAAATTCGTCTTCAAAGTATAATTTTTATTGCCTATTTTGAGTCATCGTAACATAATTTAATCAATATATTAAAATTTAACACATGTAAAAATCGTACAGTCCCGCTTTAATAATTATGGATATATCGCAAATAATGTATGTTTTGTTCATTTCAGGTGAACTGTTGACGAAAGGACAAATTTAGCTTGCCGGCGACACATCTTGCGAAAAGGAACATCGCGCGAGGATTCCATATAGCACATCGCCCATGGTAGTCTGAAGACGTAGCAAAGAAGGCCCACCGAGAAACTTCAAAAACATACGACAAGAAAATTGCGCGTTTATACACGTTATTAAATAACTTTGACTCGCATGGTAACATTTCGATAATAGAAGTGGCACAGCATTAATATTCTAAAGAAATACGTTGCATTACGGATGAGGATACTAAGATCAGTAGAACGTAACCGATTGCCGTGTGAAGTAATTTTTGTTTAAATAGGAGTGTTGTGGTGACTAATTACGAATGTCAGTAAACAATATTACATTCCGGTTCCTGGCGATACTGTCAGTATTGACGGTTCTCAATATGACGTTTTTGGGCTTTAACTATACCCGGAAAGAGAACGTGCCCACGTGTTCGGCCGATGACGTCATCATTGGCATCACAAAGTACATACGGGGAATGGGAGCGCATGATATTGAATCTGTAATGCCAGAGATGTGCAAGGCCGTAATAAGCAAGCCTGAAGTTAAACATAATCTTATCTCATCCGTTCATAACTTAACAATGCGGAATTGGGCACAGTTCAAGCCGATGGTGGAAGTGGTTGTGTTTACAAATTCAACTGAAGATGCGAATCTTGCGAAATCTTATGGCGCGAGGGTGTAACCCATAATGCAGCATCGCGGTGGTGGATCACCGGTATTGAAATAGATGTTCCAGGAAATAATGAAAGAACGTATATCTAGCACTCTTTTCGGATACGTTAATTCGGATATTCTTTTCACAGATAAGTTCGTGCAAACCTTACAGGCGATCATTCGCAACAAGAAATTAACACGTCCTTTTATGGTTATTGGACGTAGAACTAACGTGCTAGATGTTACGTTTGAAGAAAGTGTGACGTTCTCAGGTCTTGAAAAAATTGCCAAAACTAGAGGCGAACTTTTTAACGCAAACGCGGAGGACTTTTTTTATAACGAATTCCGCGTTTCCGTGGGCTAAACTCATCGATGTCGTCGTAGGTAGACTAGCGTATGATAATTGGATAGTTGGCCATGCGATTTATGATCTTAAAATTGACGTAGTTGACGTCAGCGACACGGTGTTGGCGGTACATCAGAGTACCAAAGCCGGTGGTAACAACGAGGGCTTTCAGAATAAACACTCGCACTATAACACCGCTCTGTTCAAATCGCTGGGTTTAAACCCCGTATACGAACGAGGTTTAACTATTTGTACACCGGAAAGAACGTTCGTAAGCTTCTGTTGAGAGATTATGGTCACAAAACGACTAGACTTTTGGGGCCCCTGTGACTGCCATAATATTGTAAAGCAATAAGACCATGCCAATTTGATTGAATGTTCAGCGGCCCCATTAGTTTTCCAAACCAAACAATCGCCGAACTAGTCAATAAAAGAATAAATTTGCAGGGGTTAAATTAAGCTAGGGATTTGCCTTTCAGAATTTTAACCCGACACGGGCAAGGAGGCGTCCGCTTAACAATACCAATAATGAGTAGATACTTTTCACGACTAATTCGTGGCAGGGGCACAAACTAATGAATATGTACAATTGCGTTACTGTTATTGTCACTTTTTATGCCCCCTTTAAAAAGGGAGGTATATTGTTTTTGGCCTGTCTGTCTGTCATTCTGTCTGTCCAAAACTTTAACCTATCTTAAAGTTTGGTCATAACTTTTGCAATATTGATCATAGCAACTTGATATTTGGCATGCATGTGTATCTCATGGAGCTGCACATTTTGAGTGGTGAAAGGTCAAGGTCAAGGTTATCCTTCAAGGTCAAAGGTAAAAAAAAGCGGCGCAGTTGGGGGCATTGTGTTTCTGACAAACACATCTCTTGTTTCAAATTGAGGATCTCCTTTTAAGTATTATTTTATAGTCATTTGAAGTTTACAGAATATAGTATTTGTTTAACTGGCTTTAACAAATAATCAGAATATAATGTTTGTGTACCTGACTTAAACAAATAATTGTGAACTTAACAAGCATACATTTTTTTTTTCGATTTTTTTATACGAGTTCCAACTTGAATTTGGAATTTGTGTTGCTAATTGTTTTCGCTAAGGTATCCAAAAATTTGCTAAGCAAGCTTAACATATAATCAACGTTTTATGGCCACGATATTGAAGTTATTGTTCTACATGTCCACCGTTTAGTATTCTAGTCATGTTTCACGTGTTCCTAGTATTTTGATATTTTTTTATACCTCGTCGTCTGTATTTATTTTACCCGTTTGTCCAAAGATATTTATCCATTTCGCCAACTCATTGTTCATTATGTTATATATATATATATAATTAATCAACGAGTCATTTCTTTTTATTGTTTGTAATAGTTTACTAAGTTGCGTATAACACGCATGCTGTACACTATTGATGTAAGTTGCCAAATGTGTCTAGTCTGATTAAACTAAACACCTTGTGTAAGCCTTCTTTATTTGACCACCCAAAATACGTGTATAATCCCTCCCCCCTCCCTGTTTACTGGCACCCCACGGTGATGGTCACTGAGCAGCGAACATAAACAGCGGGGATCAATAAACGTGTGCAAAGGAAGTGTGGTAGCAAACAATTGCAACACCTGCTTAGAGAAATGGTTGTATACATCTTAAGATAAATTATGATGGATCAATACACTGAACAGAATACCATATGAATGGGACAGCCGTTCCTTCAACTAGGCATGTAACGTTTTGTGTAAGGACCCGAGGACGTCCACAGGCTGACCCGTTAGCGCAGTGGTTGGGACACGCACCTATTACCTGGGCGACCCGTTTGGCGTACCATTTGGGTCAAAAGTCAACAAGACCTACAAGGTAAAAAGAAAAATGAACTTCGACGTACAATATGTACGTCGAAGTACAAAAATTGTACATCGACGTACAAATATGAAATACGCTTCGAATTATATATTTGTACGTCGAAGTTCAATTTGTACTTCGACGTACATGTTTGTACTTCGACGTACACATTTTTTGAACAGCCAATCAAAACACTCATCTATTCCGGATAGGGAATTTTTGGACGAAGGAGAATTTCGTAGANGGCTGCTACTACAACTTATAGCCTATATAGGGGGCATGCATGTTTTACAAACAGCCCTTGTTTTCGATTGTTTTAATACGAGTTTGAACTTGAATTTGGAAATTGTGTTTTTTTTTTCGATGAGGTACTCAAAACCTAACCAAGTACGCTTCACATAGATTCAACGTTTTATGGCCAAGTATTGAAGTTATTGTTCTATAATATGTCCACCCGTTTCGTAATCTAGTCATGTGTCACGTGTTCATAGTATTTGATATTTTATTTACCTCGTCGTTTACATTGCTGTGGATTTTACCCGTTTATCCAAAGATTTTTTCCCATTCAGCCAACTCCTTGTCCATTATGTTATATAGATATATAATAAATCAACGAGTCATTTCTTTGTATTGTTTATAATAGCATACTATGTTGCGTGTAACACGCATGCTGTACAAATGGTCGAATACATCTTAAGATAGTTTATGATGGATCAAAACACTGAACAGAATACCATATAAATGGGACAGCCTTCCTTCAACTAGGCATGTAACGCTGTGCGTAAGGACCCGAGGACGTCCACAGGCTGACCCGTTAGCGCAGTGGTTGAGACACGCGCCTATTACCTAGGCGACTCGGGTTCAATCCCCGCTCCTGGTGCTTGATTGTCACCACACCGGACAGGTGGGGTTTCCTCTTCCACCCACAGCAAAAGACCATACCCAAATCGAATATCTTTCCATAAAAAAACTACATAGCTGGAAAATGCATCTTAAATTGAAAATTCATCCCAACTTTAGTTGTCTTATAAGCTAATAAGACTTGTGTGTTTGGAGACACTCAGGGTCCTCAAATATTGCAGCCTCAGGAACGGAAGGACCTCGTTAACTTCAAAACAAACACGCTAGCACATGCTTCTGTCGACGACTTGTAGTTTTTATTCGAAACTCGGAATACATGGGTTGTACCGCTTATTTACAAATCCTACTGTTCTAAACCACGGGGTTAAGTATTGTCTTTCTAATAAGAGTGACCTCAAAGCTTTTGTAAAAATGCGAATATTCATGCGACACAAGTTCATATAACAGCAAGAAGTTGTTTGATTATAAAATTTCACTCTCTGAAGACGTTCAGTCGGGCTATCAGAGCCTCACTTTCGAGTTACATCTTATTAAGATTTACAGTTGAGCCTCGCTCTGTGAAAACAATACTTAAGGCATGTGCGTAAAGTGTCGTCCCAGGCTAACCTAGGGCGATACTCTCCGCGTTTATGGTATTGTTCATGTAAAGGAAGTCTCTCCTTAGCGACAATCCAGTTTAGGCGGAAATTACCGTCCCTGTTAAGCATGTGCGGACTGCACAGGCTAATATGGGACGACACTTTACGCACATTAATAAAGCCCCGTTTATCCAGGGTGAGGCTCATTTACAATTGCTTATTTTCAACTTCTTTATTATATGTCTTCTAATCAATAGCAATGTTTTAAATTCTGTGTATGCCCCCGCGGACTGTGAGACATTGAGAATTGCTCTTGTCCGTCCGTACGCTGTTCCAGAAGCTCGTGTTTCAACCCGTCTTTAGCGGCTGATTGGATCTATCTCAACTTTCAAAGCTGTGTAGATTAAAGTATAAAATAAATTTTTGTTGCGCCCAGTTTTGGTAGAATTATGGCTCTTTGTATGTTTCTTCAATATACAGCTTGTGGTATCAAACGCCCTTTAATGGCTGGGTGGAACTCGCTGAATTTGTCACGGATGAATGAACGGCATGTGTAGATGATCTTAAAGGAAGTTATTCGTCTATAAAATATATAAGCCCCAAAATGTTGTATATTCAACTTCTATTTTACTGCGTGCTAGAGTTGACGATTGAATTTTCTTCGTTTGTAGATGATTGTAAAGAAAGGACTTATCGAAGCGACCACTTCTGTCTTGATTATGGCCCTTTGTTTGTTTTCCACTATGGTCTCATCTTTTACGGCTTGTCAGATTTTGCTTAAAGTTTCGCAGCTGAAAATACTCCATTGTTTACAGATGATCGCAACGAAAACAATTTTGATTAGTTTTGGTATAACTATGGCCCTTCGTTTTTTTTTTGNAAGGAAGTTATTCCACTATAAAATATATAAGCCACAAAATGTTGTATATTCAACTTCTATTTTACTGCTGCTAGAGTTGATGATTGAATTGTCTTCGTTTGTAGATGATTGTAAAGAGGACTTATCGAAGCGACCACTTCTGTCTGAATTATCACCCTGTGTTTGTTTTCCACTATGGTCTAATCTTTGACGGCTTGTCAGATTTCGCTCAAAGTTTCACAGCTGAAATACTCCACTGTTTAAAGATGATCGCACCGAAAACAATTTTGATTAGTTTTGGTATAACTATGGCCTTTTTTTTGTCAACTGTATAATATACATGTATAGAAGACTGATCTGTGTCCAAACATGTGTCGTGAGGGGATAGATCAGTGTCTGTGACACATGTGCAGTTTATAAGTAAAATAAGGTTTTTATGATTTAGTTTTCTATGTATATAACTGGTGAAAGCGTGGCGCCGTATTTGATCTGTTTATTCACACTACAGATATTGCATTATTGGCATTGCCTCGGTTTATTTCAAACGAGTTACGGCTTCGATAAGTTTTTGATTGGTGTCCGATTAATCACATTACCGAACACCTTTCTCTTCGGGCATCATAGTAAAGACAAAAATGTCGAGTAGGTTTTTATGTAAGATTTATACGTGTGTTCTAATCATTGCAGGCAACACACAGTAAGGGCAATGTGAAATACTCCAACGGTGACTGGTCGCGTATAAGTGTTTACATATAATAATTATGACATATTTACATATCGTGGTCATGTTTACAAGTTGTTAAACGTATTTACATACTCTAGCGAGTTTAAAAAAGAGTGTTCTTATCATATTAATTATATTTGAAAAGGCGCATAATATATGCTGTCGTATTTTACTTTCAATCATTATAACATTTTCTATATATTTATGCAAAGAGTTTAAATATACATGCATGGTCAGTATTAGTTAATTATCAGTGCATACACTGTCTAATTCTAAATAGTCTATCATTTTTTGTTTACTATTAGTTGTCTTCAATACATACACGTTTGTACATGATGTCTGAACATTTTTCATTGTAGTTTGTGTTCATAAATTCCACAAGTTATTAGTTTCACGTGACAGATCAGTAATTTCTAATGTATGTAAATACATCAAAGAAGCTTTTATTATACGAAATACGAAACTAAATAATGTTGTTTAATAACTTGCATTACCGGATCGATAAAACCTACCTGTTCCTGCCATTGTTTGTTTTGATTTGTATTAATATTCTTAATTAATTATTGCATGATATATATATTGGTATGTTGTTATACACCTATTTCCGTGACAGCAAAATACTGTGCATATTTAAGTATGAAGACGATGTACTGTTGTTTAAGGTTAAATTAAATGTCTGTCTGTCTGTCTGTCTGTCTGTCTGTCTGTTATTTAAAAATAATCTGGCGAATCGACAGTGGATCGCTGTCTCGGAACTCATACCATGATAAAGCTGGCGATTGGGAGTCGCCAAAAGTTTACGTACATAATATTACATTATAATTTGTTATCTGAGTATTAGACATGTTATATAAAATGTTGGGTCGCACGAGAAGGTGCTATAGACATTACGTAAGTGAAACCATCCCCTTCCGTTTGTGTAGACAACTTCTTTTCCGATCATTATTAACATAAGGAAGGTAGTGTTAAAGGCGCATATCGACCTTGTTTTCCGTAAATATACCACCGAATAAAACAATACATTTTCCCACTCTGCACACACGTATGTATCACGTTACAAAAACAAATTGATACAATCTTTAAGAAAGCTATATTCAAATTCAACAACTTGGTATACTATAAACAAGGTACATTTCAATACGGACCTCCATTGGAAATCGAACTAATGTCTACACAATCGTGCGCTTCAATGAGATTTCTACACCACTGCCAAACTCCACTTAGCGATTATCTCCCCGTGGCTACTGGCGATGACCACTGCCATCACAAGAAAATCATTAAAAAAAAGTTTTTTATTTAAGTATAATATTATGAAAAGTAGTATCATTTTCTTCTGTATTTTGAAAATAGTGTATGAGTTTACGTTCATAATAAAATAAAAAAATACCTAAATTAAAAAGGTGTATGCGATTTTTGGTACCCAATGTAATGTCAAAATGGTTTAACTACTTCTGCTTATTTTACCTGCGAAGTGTCCTAGGGACCACCATTCAAATTAGTTAATAACATGTGTCTGTCTATACTATTGACCATGGGGTTTTAGGAAATACACTCTCGGAAAAATAACGCTTTCGATTTTAATAATAAAATCATGCTGGTTTTAAGATGTCGTTGAAATAAGCTTGAAGACTACCGTTGACAATCTCTATTTCAACGACAGTTATCAAAAGGGGAAGTATGTGATCGGCAATTATTTTACAAATGCTTTTTAATTTCATCTTAGTTTTGAAAATAAAACTTCGTTTAAGCCGTCGACCTATCCATTGAGATATGTCCTTACAAGCGACAAATCACACTGGCGTTACCATCTTAAACACATAACAGGTGATTGTGTTTTCTGTAGATTATCATTAGTATTTATTTAAAAAATCAAGCTTACAGCGATTTATAGCGATTGGCGACGGTGCACACAGCGACAACTGTATAATCCGAAGAATATATGTTTAAATGTTTAAGGCATGTATTTAGGCTTGTGTTACAAGACCCATAAATTATCGCTGCCGTTATGTAAGTGTTTACTTTTAAGGTCACAATTTCAACCGCTTCAAATAAAAAATACCGCTACAACAACAACCCCATTCACGACGACATACCCAAACCAAACAAAAATAACACCAACACATAAAAAACGAAGCCAGACAACACCAACAACAACAGCATCATCAACAACAACAAAATGAACAACGGCAACCGCCCCGACACCAATACCAATAAAAACAACACAAACAATAATACCGCCAGAGACAACAATACATATCTGAACCATCGCCACAACCTGACACTTATACGACAAGCCCAAAAAACGATCACCCAAAACATCATTTCCACCACCAACTCCACTCCTAATACCAACAAAAACTCTACCTCGATCAACGACAACCACAACAGCAACGTTGAATTTATTTAGTTAAGTCCAATCTTTTTTAAAAACTTTTTAAATATTTAAATGTCTGTATCGCTTAATATTTTTAATATAAACGACCGACATTTAGTTCCGACGAAGATCAGTAACAAGAGATACTCATACATGAATATGTAAATATCCAATCATGTGATTATTGTAAAATTGTTCTAGTTCGCAAAATCACAGTAGATTCATATGACACACTTAACCCTTTGCATGCTGGGAAATTTGTCGTCTGCTAAAATGTTGTCTGCTAAATTTCTAAAATTAGCATTTTCTTCATTTTTTTTTCAAAGAATACTATTAGAATAGCAAACAGTTTGGATCCTGATGAGACGCCACGTTCTGTGGCGTCTCATCTGGATCCAAACTGTTTGCAAAGGCCTTCAAAATCCGGTTCCAGCACTCAAAGGGTTAAACAACATACAAAGGATCGTCAGTCATACCATAAGAAATTGGTTTCCTTTCTTCATTTGAGATGCGAATAAACGCACAGTTATCGAAATATAAACATTTAAAGTGTCTTTGATGTTGGCAGAGCTGAGTCTCGGGAGACTATTCTGATGCGATAGTTTCTAAAGAATGGCCTAAGGGAAATCACTAAATGTATAACAGTTATTCCATATATTGAACTGATCCCATAGGTATACACAACGTTTGGTCACTCTCGTTTGAACTTTGTCACAATTAAAGGCATTTACAAACTGTGAATTTGTACATGTTAACTGTATAGACAGGTAACAGGTAAAAAAGTAGATTTTTTCATAAAACTTCATATATAAATACCCCCTTGGGATAGCGAATGGGGTGTATGGGGTCAAGGTCAAGTTCAATGTAAATAACAATAGCAAAAATATGGATTCAATTGAATATATCGATAACAAATTGAGCTATTGAAACGAAACTTCATACATTTATACCTGGTAATAGATCTAGCTTTGGATTGCATATGGTGCGGGTGGGGTCAAGGTCAATGTCATGTATAGTAAATATATGTAAATGGTGTCCGCTCAATGCCCTAATAACAAATTGAGCTATTTTCCCTCAACTTCATACATAAATGCCTTATCTTCAGATCTAGGCTAATCTGGGACGACACTTTACGCACATGCATTAAGCCCCGTTTTCACAGAACGAGGCTTATATATAATCTATTTCTATACAACATCCAGCAAGATCTTCGTTGACAATCATCACCGTGATCACTGAAAAACTTCAGAGCGAGCGATTTAACATTAACATTGATTTAACATTAACATTGATTGTACATTATCATTGATTTAGCATTGATTAAAAATTAAAATTTATTTAATATTAACAATGATTCAACAAATGAGCATAGCATGTGGAGAATTCTCTCATAAACATCTGACTGCTATAATGGACAGCTATTATAGTTAGCCTGTGCGGACTGCCTCATTTGTAAACGCTTTTCGGTGTACGTGTTTCAGCATTTACAATCGATCTGTTGCAAAAACACCGTAGATCGCTGTGCCTTTCTGCTTGACCTATCGTGGGTTGTTAGTCCGTGGCTGTCAAGTTGAATGATTGAAGTACGCAGACATGGCTATTGTTGACCACTGAACATAAATCCAAAATTGGCCATTGACTGACAGATCGCAACTGGTCGTATGACGTAGCTAAGAGAAGTGATTGATTACTGTAAAATCTGTAAAATCATTATTATTTGTTGGACATACATTTTCTTTGATATCGCGGAATGTCCTATCCACGAAATTAACACAAACACAACGGAAAATGACCGACGCAAATTCCACATTTTTTCCCAATTCAGAAAACCACGAATTTACTTGATCACGAAAAAGTCTCTTTTTTTTGAAAAACCACAAAATGTCATGCTAACGAGTGTAAAAGATTGTGTGTAGTGCTGCCGGTTTTGACCTACATCACGTGTCTTAATGGTGTTTCATCAAATAAAATGTCGACCATGTCTAATTACTCTGATTGATACCGCGTTATATCATTATTGAAAGGGAGGCAACTGTTATTTTCAGGAATGTTAGAACAAAAACGAGTCTGTCTGTGTGTATTTCGACGTTTATGAGGTCCTTCCGCGCCTGGGTCTGCATCATGTGAGTACCCAAAGTGTGTCCCAGCAATACTACGTAATTAATTATTGTACTANGGGGGGGGGGGGTAGTACCCGGAGGAAACCCCACGATATGGTGGCCAGTTGTGTTGAAACTTGTCATGTTTATATACAAGTAAACATCTGTCTCTTTGCTATGCACGTCCCTTACGTCTACGTCGCTGTTTTGCCATTATATTATATCTCTTGCATTCAAATGTTATTATCCCCCGGCAAAGGCGGAGGGATATTATAGAATTGGCGTTGTCCGTCCGTCATTCCGGCTGTCGCTTAATTTTGAAATTGGCGGGGGATATCAATTCAGCGAAGTTGCTTGTTGTTTAATATCTTTAAATAGCCTTTAAGGTGTAGGACCGAAATGTTCGTTACAAAAATGGATGGTTTTGCGAGTTATTATTAGTTAAAACACATCCACATGACATTGCCGTAATTCATAATAATTATACATCGTACACATGAGTTATTTCTTACGCTCAAATGATAATTATTAATAACAATGCATTAACAAAAATTTGCATTTAAGACAAACGTCCAATTAAAACAGACAGAATGTTGCACCGTTGTGTCTTCAGGTCAAGTTCTAAGTGATGCTTAACATGGCATTACGATGATTACAAAATAAGTCTCAGCAGAGTTTACAGTTCTGTTTAAAACTGCTTTGATGTTTTCTTTGTAAATATTCAAATATGTTTTTTTAGATACTAGTATTGAAATATAATAATATGAGTTGCGTTCTGGGAAAACTGAGCTTAATGCACGTGTGATTTTCGTTTCGGGGAGACTCGCTTAAAACGGAACATTACATACACGCGGAAAGTGTCGTCCCTTATTAGCCTGTTCGGACACCACAGGCTAATATTGGACGACACTTAATGCATATGAATTAAGCACAGTTTTACCAGAACGCGGGTCATATGATAATAAATAGACGTATTACTTTATGTGTTCCTTAAGTAATCGAATGACAAACACACGAGAAATGTTAATTGACCATAGTAATTAAATATGACCAGACATCTTATATTGGACAATCAGGAAACTGTTCTTCCATTTTATCAATTCCCATTAACAATGCCAAAACATACGTTTTATGTTTCCTCTGCATCTCCAAAGAGGTATGTCGGTCGGCAAAACGTGTGTGTTCACTTTTTTTCTTTAATAACGTTATCATTCTCTGAATACGTTTTGCGGTCGTGTACGTAATTCCGGCCTGTACGTAAAAAATCGGCCACCTGTGTTTAAGCATTTTCACGATCTAAACATGCATATTTTGATTATTTTTAGAAAAATCAACTTGAAAACCAACCCTTCTCTCAATATTTTGCAAATTAAAGAAGCATATCACTGTAAACTTTTGAATTAAAATGTCACAAACATAGCAAGAAATATTTGTCATGAGGGGAAAGTGACGTCATCGTAAGTTGCGAAAATTATATTCGTATAAGAAATAAATATATTTGATAAAATTATGTTTATTTTTATCTGATTACCTTAAATTAAGGTTTTTCCAATTAAATGTATAAAAACATATATTCAAAACATAAAAATCAGGACCTAAATATAAACTTTTAATATATAAATTACCTCCCTTTATTACAATATTAATAGGTTACATGTTGTAAAATTAAATATAAGCGTTTACTAAAAATCGAAACTTAAGTCAACTTTTTTAACAATATGTGTTTACTTTCTTAGCTATGTACGAATTTTTTGTAAACCTATTAAAAAGATTTTTTATTTTTTTTAGGACTTTGCAGTGCCCCATTGACAGTGCTTGTTTATATTTATTAAAAACGATAGGGGGAGTAACTGGTTAAATAATGCCACAAATATTTTAAGTTTCAAGTTGAAAAAAATGTGTTTGTGTAAACCTTGATTAATGCTCTTAAAATGAGGACATTTGTCTTAAGATATTGGCTTGTAATTATACCTGTAGAATAAACTAAAAAGTGGCCGATTTTTTAGGTACAATTGACCTACAAAAATTGATAGTTTATATGTCTTTAATTTCTGTTCATAAAAGTAACATTCACTGATCCAATTCTATCAAAATTTTCAAGTAATAGGTGAGTTTTGAACCCAGGATAATATATGTGAAGTTTAGTTTCAACCAGTTGCCTTAAACAAAGGATTTTTCAAAAATAGCCTCAAAAGTGGCCGGAATTAAGTACACGACCAGTACTGTAAATAACGGCAACAAATAAAACGTATTTAATAAAAATACATGTAGATTATTTGACAGCGCTGTGTACAATACTGTTATATATTTGCCTGCCTAACGGCTTGTTCAATATGGTATGTTAGCTGTGTACTCGTACAAATATATCACCGTATTGTACACGGCGCTGTTAAATAACCTAATATTATTTAATAATCATGGATTTATCGCAAATAAATAATTGTATGTTTTGTTCATTTCAGGTGAACTGAGAACGAAAGGACTTCAGCTTATCGGTGACACATCTTGCGGGATGGAAAATTGCGCGAGGATGCCATACAGTACATCGCCCATGGTAGTCTGAAGACGTAACAAAATAGACCCACCAAGAAACTCCAAAAATACAACAAGAAAACTACGCGTTTATGCACGTTATTAATATGCACGTTATAAAATAAGTTTGTGATTCATTTTGTACGGTAACATTTCGACGATAGAAGTGGCACAGAAGTTATATGTCAAAATTGAAACCAAAGAATCTCACAATACGCAGATCTAAAGAAATGCGTTGCATTACGGATGCTGATACTAAGATTAGTAGAATGTAACCGATCGCCGTGTGAAGTCATTTTTGTTTTTACAGTTTTGTGGTGACTAATTTCGAATGTCAGTGAACAATATTACATTTCGGTTCCTGGCGATACTGTCAGTATTGACGGTTCTCAATATGACGTTTTGGGGCTTTAACTATACTCGAAAGGAGAACGTCCCCACGTGTTCGGCCGATGACGTCATTATTGGCATCACAAAGTACAAACGGGGAACGGGAGCACGTGATATTGAATCGGTTATGCCCGAAATGTGCAAGGCCGTAATAAGCAAGCCTGAAGTTAAACAAAATCTTATCTCGTCCATAAATGGAGTGATTTCAGTTTGTCTCCAAAGTAATGCATCAAAGACTCTGCACAGAACTTTGCCCAACCCGATGGTTACGTTGTTTACCACGTGGTCGGAAAGTAACAGCACCGAAAAGAAGACGGTTCATAACTTAACAATGCGGAATTGGGCACAGTTCAAGCCGATGGTGGAAGTGGTTGTGTTTACAAATTCAACTGAAGATGCGAATCTTGCGAAATCTTATGGCGCGAGTGTGTTACCCATAATGCAGCAACGCGGTGGTGGATCACCTGTATTGAAATGGATGTTGCAGGAAATAATGAAAGAATAATAAGTAGCACTCTTTTCAGATACGTAAATTCGGATATTTTTTTCACGGATAAGTTCGTGCAAACCTTACAGGCGATAATTCGCAACACGCAATGAACACGTCCTTTTATGGTTATTTGACCTAGAACTTACGTGCCAGATGTTACGTTTGAAGAAAGTTTGACGTTCTCAGGTCTTGAAAAAATTGCCAAAACTAGAGGCGAACTATTTAACGCAAACGCGGAGGACTTTTTTATAACGAATTCCGCGTTTCCGTTGGCTAAACTCATCGATGTCGTCGTAGGAAGACTGGCCTATGGTAATTGGATAGTGGGCCACGCGATTTGTGATCTTACAATTGACGTCGTTGACGTCAGCGACACGGTGTTGGCTGTACATCAGAGTACCAAAGCCGGTTGTAACAACGATGGCTTTCAGAATAAACACTCCCACTATAACACCGCTCTGTTCAAATCGCTTGGTTTAAACCCCGTATACGAACGAGGTTTCACTTTTTGTACACCGGAAAGAACGTTCGTAAGCTTCTGTGGAGAGATAATGGTCACGATACGACTAGATTTTTGGGGCCCCTGTGACTGCCATAATATTGTTAAGCAATAAGACCATGCCAATTTGATTGAATGTTCAGCGGTCCCGTTAGTTTTCCAAACCAAACAATCGCCGAACTAGTCAATAAAATAATAAATTCGCAGGGGTTTAATTAAGCTAGGGATTTGCCTTTCAGAATTTTAACCCGACACGGGCAAGGAGGAGTCCGCTAAACAATTCCAATAATGAGTAGATACTTTTCACGACTAATTCATGGCAGGGGCACAAACTTATGAATATGTACAATTGCGTAACTGTTATTGTCACTTTTTTTTCAAATTGAGGATCTCCTTTTACGTATTATTTTAAGTTTACAGAATAAAGTATTTGTTTAACTGACTGTAACAAATAATCAGAATATAATGTTTGTGTATCTGACTTAAACAAATAATTGTAAACTTAACAAGCATACGTCTTTTTTCCTTTTCTTTTTTTTATTTTAGTTCCAACTTGAATTTGGAAATTGTGTTGCTGTTTTTTCTGTATCCAACACCTAACCAACGATGCAGTCAACGTTTTATGACCAAGCTATTGAAGTTATTGTTCTATATGTTCACCCGTTTAGTATTCTAGTCATGTTTCATGTGTTTTTAGTATTTTGATATTTTATATACCTCGTCGTCTTCATTGCTGTTGATTATACCCGTTTGTCCAAAGATATTTTCCCATACCGCCAACTCATTGTTCATTATGTTTTATAGATATATAATTAATCAACGAGTCATTTCTTTTTATTGTTTGTAATAGTATACTATGTTGCGTATAACACGCATGCTGTACACTATTGATGTAATTTGTAACAATATGTTTAGTCTGATAAACGAAACTTAACACATTATGAAAGGCCTAGTGTAAGCCTTCTTTATTTGACCGCCCAAAATACATGTATAATCCCTCCCCTAATTTACTGGCACCCCACTGTGATCACTGAGCAGCGAGCCTAAATAGCAGTGACCATGTGCAGAGGAAGTGTGGCAGTAAACAATTTCAAAGTCTGCGTAGAGAAATGGTCGTATACAGCTAAAAAGATATTTTATTATGGATCAATACACTGAACACAATTACCCATATGGGTGGGACAGGCGTTCCTTCAACTGGGCATAAACGCTGTGCATTAAGGACTTGAGGATAAGCACAGGCTGGCCGGTTAGCGCAGTGGTTGGAACAAGCGCTTCTCACCTAGGCGACCTGGGTTCAATCCCCGCTCCGTTGCACGTGAGCTTGGTTGGTGGTCGCTACACCGGACAGGTGGGGTTTCTTCTTCCCTCCCTCAGCAAAAGACCATACCAAAATCGAATGTCTTTCAGTAAAAACTACCTAGCTAAAAATCATCCCATCTTATGTTAGTCTAGTAAGCTAATTGTGTGTTGGGAGACCCTCGAGGTCCTCAAATGATGCAGCCTCAGGCGCGGAAGGACTTCGTTAACTTCAAAACACACATGCACGCACGCTCGCACATGCTTCTGTGGAATTCAGTATATATGGGTTATACCGCTTACTTACATCAACTACAACTCAAACTGTTCTAATTCCCAAGGGTTACTTATTGTCATTTAAATAAAAGTTACCTAAAATATTTGGTAATATTCATGCGGCACGAGTTCATATAACAGTAACAAGTTGGTAGTCTAAAGTCGTTTACTCTATGAAGACGTTCAGTAGGGCAATCAGAGCCTTACTTTCGAGTAACATCTAATTAAGATTTACACTTTAGCCTCGCTCTGGGAAAACGCGACTTAAGGTATGTGCGTTAAGTGTCGTCCCATATAATCCTGTGGAGTCCGCATAGGCTAATAAGGGACGCCAATTTCCGTTTTTTTAATGGTATTTTTGTTAAAGGAAGTCTCTTAGTGAAAATCCAGTTTAGGCGGGAAGTGTCGTCCCTGTTTAGCGTGTGCGGTCTGCACTGGCTACTCTGGGAAAACTCTATGCATATGCATTACGCCCGGTTTTCCAATGGAGAAGATCAATTGGCAATGCTTTATATCAACTTCTTCAGTAGATGGTCTTCAATCAATTGCAATGGACTGAGCAAGAAACCCCGACATAAAAATTTGAACTAACATACACTTACAATCTAATAAAACAACGATTATTTGACGATAACAAACACTGGTACAGTGAAATCAATAATTCGCCAAGACTAAACACATATTGCCATATCAAGAATACCTTTAATACAGAACAATATCTGGATATCATTTCAAAGAAACAATTTTAAAAAGTACTAACTCAATTCCGCCCATCTTCACACAGATTAGTAAAAGAACGAGGACGATACCACAATATTGCTCGAGGTAACAGAAATTGTAAATTTTTGTAATCTTAATGTCGTAGACAGTGAATACCATTTCTTATTAATATTTCCAGTATACAAAGATGGTCAACATTAAATAAGTTTGATATGTTAATGAGAACACACAATAAAAAAGAAATCATTAATCTTTAAAAAAAAAATATTATATAATGCGAATGGTTACGGAACAATTTAGAAATACATTAATTCATCTAAGGATACTTTTTTTGTCAGAATTCGATGATTACTAATCAATATCAATGTTTAAGTGAAACTAATTATGTAGAACAGTGTAGTTGTTTTCCAATGTATAGCTTCTGGTTTCAAACCCTCTATAATGACTGGGTGGATCTCGCTGAATTTGTCACGGGTGAATAAACGGCATGTGTAGATGATCTTAAAGGAAGTTATTCCACTATAAAATATATAAGCCCCAAAATGTTGTATATTCAACTTCTATTTTACTGCGTGCTAGAGTTCACGATTGATATTTTTTCGTGTGTAGATGACTGTAAAGAAAGCACTTATCGAAGCGACCAATTCTGTCTGAATTATGGCCCTTTGTTTGTTTTCCACTATGGTCTCATCTTTGACAGCTTGTAAGATTTCGCCCAAAGTTTAACAGCTGAAATACTTCACTGTTTATAGATGATCGCAAAAAAAATGGATTAGTTTTGGTATAACTATGGCCTTTGTTTGTCAACTGTAGAATACACATGTATAGAAGACTGATCTGTGTCCAAACATGTGTCGTGAGGGGATTGATCAGTTTCTGTGACACATTTGCAGTTTATAAGTAAAATGACCTTTTTGTGATGTAGTTTTCTATGTATATAACTGATGAAAGCGTGGCGCCGTATTTGATCTGTTTATCCACGCTACAGAATTATTGGTATAGCCTCTGTTTATTTCAAATGAATAACGGCTTCGATACGTTTTCGCTTGGTGTCCGATAAATCACATTACCGAACACCTTTCTCCTCGGGCATCATAGTTAAAAGGCAAAAATGTCACACATTTATACGTGTGTTCTAATCATTGCAGACAACACACAGTAAGGGAAATTCAAATACTCCAACGGTGACTGGTCGCGTATAAGTGTTTACATATAATAATTATGACATATTTACATATCGTGGTCATGTTTACTAATTGTAAAACGTATTTACATACCCTAGCGAGTTCAAATAAGAGTGTTCTTATCATATTAATTATATTTGAAAAGGAGTATAATCTATGCTATCGTATTTTACTTTCAATCAATATAACCTTTTTCTATATATACATGCAAAGACATGGTCAGTATTAGTTAATTATCAGTGCATACACTGTCTAATTCTAAATAGTCTATCGATGTTTTGTTTACTATTTGTTGTCTTCAATACATACACGTTTGTACATGATGTTTAAACATGTTTCATTGTAGTTTGTGTTTATTAACATGATTGTATTTGTATTGTACTGATGCACTTTGACTCTATTTTGTTTACTTGTTTGTAAATGGTCAAAGCTGTTTTGCCGATGTTCCAATAAAAAGTAGAAAAACTTGAAGTGTTCTATCTAATGAAAGTAACTTTAAACCATAATAAACACATGTCGATCTGCTACTTAAAAGAAAAGAAAGATGAAACATTCATCGATTGTCATTTAACCCATTTATGCCTACCGTCTAGAAAAAAGGCATTGGCAAACAGCGTAGGCCCAGATGAGACGCCGCATGATGCGGCGTCTCATCAGGGTCTGCGCTGTTTGCTAAAAGGAATTTCTGTAAGAAATATTCTTAATATAGAAATAAATAAACTAGACATCCCTAATTTTGGAAATAAATTGATCCAATTTAGAAGGACGGGAGAGTCCACTAGGCATAAATGGATACATATTCTGGCAAATGGACAGTGGATTGCTGTCTCGGAACTCATACAATGATAAGGCTGACGATTGGGAGTTTCCTATATTGTACGTACATAATACTAAATTATAATTTATTATCCGAGTATAAGGCATTTTATTAAAAAAAACAAAATGGGTCGAACGAGAAGGCGCTATAGACACTACGTTGGTGAAAACATCCCCTTTAGTTCGTGCAGAAAATAAATTCTTGTCCGATCATTACTAACATAAGGAAGTTAGGGTTAAAGGTGCATATCGACTGTATTTCCCCTAAATATACCACCGTATACAACAATACATTTTTCCACTCTGCACACACATCTCGTTACAACAATAAATTGATACAATCTTTAAGAAATCTATATTCAAATTTAACAACTAGGTTAAATATGAGTTGCAATAATCCAACTCCCAGCTATTGACCCTCCGGGTCGCTGGGTTGGGCTTATATGTACGTATGTACTCACAAAAGCTCAAAGCATTCAAGAAGAACTAGGTATAATACAAACAAGGTACATTTCAATACCCACCTCCATTGGAAATCGAACTTATGCCTACAACATCGGGCGCTTCAATGAGAGTTCTACATCTCTACGTAACGCATGTTTGGTACCTAATGTCAATTCATCATGGTTTAACCACTTCTACGTATTTTAACGCGCGCGCAAAAAATGGAGGCACATTGGGTCAATGTCAATAAGCATGGTCACTGTAAGTTAATAAAAGTAGTTTGTGCTCAAAGCAAAGCCTACCGTAATATCTCTTAGTTTTCGGACGTTACAAATAATTAAATTGTTTCATGTCCGAAAATATAGATTCATGAATATATTTCCAGAAGTCAGAGTCCGAAAATTTAGAGACATTTTTTATATCCTTATTGCAACGACGTTTGCATGTTTCTTTTAGGGACGACACTTGATACCCCATGGTTAAACTTTGACCACCAAGTACAAAGACTGGCAATTAATATTTATATTATGAACCTCCAAAAGAAGTCAGTATAACCATATGTGGCAATAATTGACAGCAAATAGTTGTTCGCTGACTGATACAAAAAGAAAACTGTGAATACATTAAGCAGAACTTATTGGTTCAACGACCATTTCAACTGAATATATTAAAGGGACCTTTTCACAGATGTTGGCATGTATTGAAGTTTACCATTAAATGCTTTAAATTGATAAATGTAAACAATGGAACAAAAAAAAACAAGAATAAAATTAAAGAAAGAAACAAAAATTATCAACTGGGCTCGAACCACTGACCCCTGGAGTAAAAGTGTATCGCTTAGACCACTCGGCCATCCGTGCTCATACAGTGAATGGTGTATTTTATACGTTATATAAGCAATCATCGTAGTGTCAAAAAATATAAAGATAACAACAGAACTTTCTAAATTATTCGATCGTTTCGCGTTGCAACGCTTTATAATTTTCATTTTTTTAAATCGTAAAAAGATGGTAAATGTTCAGTATTACTGTTTCCTCACAAATATTTTAACTACAACAACAAAAAATCGAATCTGAAACATTTATTTTTTTCAATTTTGTAAATTTATCAAAACGTGAAAAGGTCCCTTTAAGCTTTCGGGTGAAACATGATCCATCGTATATGTGGTTGTGTCTTTCGAAGTTTACGAGGTCTTTCTGAGGCTGCATTAATTATCTACCGTATATCTGGTATTCATGGCTTTGTACCCAAATACAGCAACTGTAACGGTCCACTGACATTTTGCAATCATCTGCCAGGTTTTATGACACCGTCGTCCGGTTGTAAGAACACTCATGGAATGTTTCAATCGATCAAAGCAAATAGGAATAATTTTGATATGCAACTGTTCGAAAGTTTTGATCCATTGATATAAAGGGGGAAATCTGGGTGTCTGAAAACTCAGAGTTCCAAAATATATTTCCTTGGGCTAAACAAGATGGTGTCCGCAAACTTAGACTGCCCAAACACCTAAGAGTAATTACAGTTTGCATTTCGTACGATATTTTTCCGTTCAGAAAAGTAATAAATTACTTGATATCTAAAGCACGTAGATAACTAACACAGCGTGGCAAATTTGAATCGTCAATGGAATTTATGTTGACTTTATACGGTCTAATATTTAAGGTAGCGCACCTGTAATGATTTCCCGCTGCTTCTTCTAAGATCGAAGAGCTTAAGTAAAGTTGTCGTAGCCTAGTGTTTAAGGCGATAGACTAGAAATCTTTTGGGATCTTCCCGCGCAGGTTCGAATCCTGCCGACAACGCATACATTTTGCGACGCGTTTTTTTTTTCCTAACGTTATTTGATTTAATATAGCATATAAGCTATGTTTATTGTTAAATATTTTGCAATTTTTATGCACATTCTTCAATTTTTAAAATTAAAACAACGTTATGGCTAAATTGGGTGACTAACTGCTGAAAATACGAATCATGCATGTTGAATTTTAATTTTTATTTCAAAAAGTAAACGGTAAATCTGTATATTTCTTGGTATTTTTGCTGTAAATAGTGTATCTATTGAAACTAAGTTCAAAATATTACTTAAATGATACTATTTTGAATTTTATGACACTTGTTTTAAAAAAACCCAATTTCTACTTGGCTGAAACCATTCACATTTCATGGCGCTCTTCAATAGATAACAAGTTATAAAAAAATAAATGTCTGTAAAAAATACTTATTTCATCTTGTTTTAACTTTAAACACCTTTACTACACCTGTACACAGCAACTGCATGCGCATATTTGGAAATCTGGATGAATTATGGAACTTTCAAATACCCCGGTGCAAATAAACTGGACAAAAGCCGAGCGTGGGGTGGTTTTGAAAAAATCAGTATATTTTTTTTAAAGCATGGAAAGCCTACCTAAAAATTTGCATGTAGTTCAGTGAAATGATGCTGATTAAGAAAATAATAAATTATATTATATTTGGATACTATTTTGAATTTTATGACACTTTGTTTTTATCCAACCCAATTTCTACTTGGCTGAAACCACTTACATTTCATGGCGCTCTTCCATAGATAACAAGTTATAAAAAATAAATGTCTGTAAAAAATACTTATTTCATCTTGTTTAAACTTTAAACACATTTACTACACCTGTACACACCAACTGCATGCCCATATTTGGAAATCTGGATGAATGAAAGAACTTTCATATACCCCAGGGGTGCAAATAAACTGGACAAAAGCCGAGCGTGGGGGTGGTTTTGAAAAAATCAGTATATTTTTTTTTAAAGCACGGAAAGCCTTCCTAAAAATGTGCATGTAGTTCAGTGAAATGATGCTGTTTAAGAAAATAATACATTAGATTATATTAAGAAAGGTGCCCATTACAGGTGCGCTGCCTTAAACATTTATGAACTATGCCTAAGACACGATGTTCCGTTAGTGTAATGCGTTGTTTCGCATTGTCAACATCTGGATTACAAACGCGAGAACGCGTACTATGGCACGAAATCACGATGCAATAACGCAAGATCACGACGTGATATCACAAAATTAATATTGCGATCTCGCATCGTAATTTTGTGCGCTCGCATCGTATTTTCGCGTTCTCGACAATGTAAATTAGCGTTTAGAAGCATAAGCGGTGAATTGTTTCTACAGCATGTGCAAGAAACAAACATAAAGTTGTCATGAAGCAGAACGCATGTGCACGTAAAAAACAAGAATAATAACATTCATTATTCATGTAGTGGCGGATAAACCCTTCAATTGTACCGAAATATCTTTGTTTATTGTCAAAATTCACTTTGAAAAAAAGGGATTTAAACGCATATTCGAATATTCGATGGCGAACTGAATATTCGAATCTTAATCACAGGGCGCCGTGGCGTAGTGAATATGGTGTCCGCCTAGCGATTGGGAGGTCACGGTTTCGATCCCCACTCTGGGAGCGTTCTTCCCAAAAGACACCAAGTACTGTATCTAGGTCCCAGGAAACGGACTCGAGAGCGTTTCAATAAGCCTTAGGCTTTCGATGTACTCGAGCTAAAATAAATAGGTTTAAACTTAACTTAATCTTGATTTAGGATTATAATATTCGATAATTATATTTTCCATTACCAGAATATTGGATTATATAGCATTGTTAAATTTATATATATATATAAAAGTCTTTTAAAAAGACAATAAATGGCGTTGAAATTAAGACTCATTAAAATTGTATGCTAAATATACAACAACAGGGCAAATATGAATGGTTACATGTCTTGTCGGAGCCCTGATTTTCGCTTCGAGGCTTATTGAAAACTTGATTATGTGAACACCACGATCCATTATTTACTGCAGATTAACTGATTCATTACTAATGATCTGTACCGTGAATTATTCGATCATATACCACACATATGTTTATAAGTGCAAATGACCTAAATGTACTACGTTAACTTTTCGTGTAGTCCTACCGTGCTACCCGAGTATTTTATATATTGCAATCCCCAACCATGTTATGATTCTGGGGCTGAAGGTCACATGTTGTAACAATCCGTGTTCCAGCATTAAATCTCAGCGTCCAAATCAGTGATAAACGCGCCTATAAGTAGTTTCATTTAATACAAACACTGTAATTATCCATAATTATGCAAATTATAATTGTGGGCTTAGTATCCTAGACCTCGAATATATTATCTGCCCGTGAGCTACTAATTTTGACATTGAATGCAGGTGCAGTATAATAAAAAGATCCGTATTGACCACCGGCCAATTGCGTATCAAATAGAAATATACCTTGTAATTCATAACAACAAAACTGTTTATAATGTACAAATTGCATTGTCCCCTATTGCATATGTGTGATAATAGAGTTTTTTTAGTATTTATTTAAAGAAAATTAATCTTTTTAAATCGAATTTCCTTAAGGATCTTTTTTTTGTATTTCTAACAGAATTTGTATGATGTTTATAATCGTTGTACACTTTAAGAATGTTTAGAACCATCGTCTCTCGCCACTTTTATATACTGATTTTGAACTACTTTACGTTGTTTTTTATGTACACACGTGAGACGTTAATAAACTATTCTGTCTGTCTGCCAATAGAAATATATAATTTATCATTACATCGTTACTTGAGAGAGCATCAGAGGATGATTGGATCACTTTGCAGCATCCTGTTCCTGCAATTGTACGACGACTGCTTTTGATAAATGTCAATGTAGTGCAGTGCTATTGATTAGTTAATTAAAGGCTATTTATGTTAGCCGAATCGTATTTCTTGGGGTGCAAGAAGCACATACCCGTAGCCAGGGAGGGTGCGTTGGGTGCGTTCGCACCCAACATTTTTTGACGAGTGAAAAAAATACTATAAGTTGCACCCAACTTTATTCGACGCAAAAACTTTTATTTATCTTTTCCCGGAATCCAGTGAGTCTTCGTATTTAAGCGTTACAATAATGTTGAATTCAATAGGCTACCGACAAGTCACCGTATAATTAATTTCTCGATGAAGTCATTTCCAAGATAGCGCGTTATTGGTATTTTCAATTTACAAAAAGAAAGTACATTTTAGATGATTATTTACGGAATGTTATACCAGCTTCCGAAAATGACTGAAATCAAAGGGCACCCTGTCGACTATTGCCGAAGACTTATGAGTCACTGGTTAATAATGTTGCATTATACCACGATTTATAACAATTACATATTGTGCACAGCATTTTCGACAGACTGCGTTGTCTTTTTGTTATATCCCCGTACACCCATTTTCGTATCACCTAAAGGGTTTTCCGGCAAAAAAATATCAGCTATGTTCAAGACAGGATAATGTTTTTGTTGTATGGCAAGAAGACAAATAATTTCTACAAAGCAATGTAGCTTTTTTTGTAGTTTACCAACACTTAATGGCATCTGTTCTGCTCCACGTACAGAACTTTCCACAATGTTTTAATTATGTCGTACTTGATACTAGGAAATATGTCCTACTCTTAAACAGTTGTTGTAATGCATTTAAAACGTTATAACATATGCCCAGGTGGAAGTTAACGTTTAATGTTCATTAACTGTGACGGATCTTGAGCATAATGGGCAAATAAGTCCATCTTTTTTCTTCTACGTCCTGATATACATTGTTAAGGACTTTGAGACCATAGGACCAGTAGTTTGTGGTTGTAGGGTCTTTATGAAGCCTTTATTGTTTCTGAAATAATTTTAGAAAGACTAATTTGTTAACAATAGTTAAAGAAATTAATAGTAACCAGTTATACCATTTTGATTTTCTGTTTAGTATTGATGCAGATGAGAGAAGACCCAGTTTTGTTAATCAGTGTTTGTTGTACAATACACTATTAGCACGTTTAGAGCAATGCTAGGCCTCTGGTACTACCCATAGTAGCAGACAAACAATTGTTTTGAAAAAAAATGGCCAATGTTTTCTTTTAATTTTCTTGATTTTTGAATAGTAGAATTTTGGAATGGTTAAATACACCAATTTTATCAAGATTGCAAGATTCCAATAAATAATTATATTTGATACATTTCTTATTGTTGATTTTACGTTCTATAAAGGTGCATATGTAAACAAAGTGTGTGCGCGAATACTAATGTCGGGTTAAACACAGTATAAAATAATGTATTTACGTGACTGATCGAAAAAGACGGTAATTGAAAAACGGTAGTGGGGAATACATGTATGTTATATCATATTTATGTCGATCAGTCACTGAGAAGGGTCAATGAAAGTGAAATTTCATATAAAAATGATCTGTAACTTCAAATAGTCTCTAAACACTGATACAACATCACGAGAATGCATGATTTTACGTTTCATTTTCACAATTTTCTAGGGGGAGGACCTCCAAACCCCCCAATTGCAGGAGGTGTATACTCCCATTCGCCTCTTCGTTGCTCATTCACAATCGTTGATGGGAAAATTCGCACCCCCTTTTCAAAACCCTGGCTACGGGCCTGGAGCACATTCATTTGAGCATTGAAATTACTATGATCGTGTGTGTGTTTTTTTTTTGTAGAATAAATATCATATTTATTTTTTTCTGCGAATGAATAAAGATTGTTAATTATACATCATTTAACTGTCTAACATAGCTGCAGGCCAACCATAATTTCATAAATAGAAATGGCTATTTTAATAATGTAAGAAAATGTTAAAAGTTTATTTACATCAATGTTTATAAATAAAATAACTATTGTAATTAATGATAAATCTTATATCATAATAATAAGGGTTCTATAAAGAAAATATTTGAATGTAAGGAACAATAATAACATAAATGAAGTTTGGAAATTTAATAGCAAATCTGTATGATATATTGGCCATTTCGCAAGTAGAAACATGACATATCTTTGCATTCATTGTTAAAGTAGACTAGATCAACAATTTGAAAGGTCAAAGATAATATATTTAGATATGTGAATCTGCTTCTTAGAGACGTATATTTTACAAGGTACCCAGTTGATAGGGTGGTCAACAGTATTGATACGGGAATTCTAATCTTATTAGATTATTTCATACATCCATTGAACTTTGCCAGATGAAAAGGACTATAATCATACCTTATTATCATCAGACATACAAAATACTGCACCGGGAAACTTAATCTTATTAAATAATCGTTCACATCCATTGAACTATACGATTTTCTATCACCACAAATAGTCAAATCAGATGTATGTAGGGATTATTCGATAAATGGGTAAATACATGAATGGTTTGGTTACTATATTCATGGGAAGTGTCCTGTAGAACAGTAATTTAGCGATCAACCAATCGGCAATTAACAAATAGCAAGGGAACTATATGACCAGACCAATTAGAAGTCAACAAGTGGTCAGTAAAATGCTTTGACCAATTAAATATGATAAAAGGAATAGTATTACTTTATGTTTATGTATACTTTGGATAGAGAGATCAGTCCACGTTTAGCCAGTGACTAGACAAGTCGATCTTTGTTGTGAAGCGGGGCCATGTTGGTCCCCGCGCCGTTAAATTGTATTCCCGAACATTAGCAAGCGTTGTATTAGAAAGTATTCAACAAAAATAAATCGCTGTTGATAAAAATCGATGATGATTGTATATAATTCTATTACAGGGACCTTTTCACAGATTTTGGCATGTATTAAAGAGGGTCATTAAATTCTTTAAAACTGATAAATGTAAACATTGGAGCTTAATAGCTCCAAGATTTTAGAGCATGGTTAATGTTCAGTATTACTGTTTCCTCGCAAATATCATAACTACAACGAAAATTTGCAAATCTGAAACCATTTTTTTTTCTCAATTTATCAAAACGTGAAAAGGTCCCTTTTAATCTCCTTTAAGAATGATATTTTTCAGCTTTCATAACTTTGAGTTGGGGCAGTTCTTTTTAGGTTTTATAAGTATGTGGGTCATTTTGTTTATATTTCATGGTAAGTAATAGTGAAATCAGTATAGTATGCGAAAACCAGGTGCAGAAGTGGCTGCAAAAACAATATTTCATTTTTGTTTGACCGCCTCTTATTTTTACTTTAGTACCAAATGTTCGTTATTCAAGTTGTGAGTTTATCTTTTCACGGAAACTTACGAAAATCGTCTCTGCATTGGGCCCTTTCCGGACGTATTCTGAAATACAGAATGGACTGACAAGCTTATTTTTAATGTATGAAATAAAAAGTTTAATTCATACATAAAGTAAGACAGAGTTGAAATGATTTTATAATCGAGAGTGATAAAAGGATGGACCTTGAAGAATACTTCGATTGTGTTTACTTTATGGTTATGCCTATGTATTAATTCACTCAGGATTTAATTTACATGCTTATGCGTTAATGTATTAACAGTCCAACCTGGGTACAGAAGCCAGTAAAGGAGGGTGGTCAAAGTAGCTGCTGAAGGTATATGGTTGGTCAGCTGATAGCAATATTATCATTCAAAGAAACAAACACCAAAAGCTTAGAAAACCTTCTTTTTTAACAAACATCACTTTCTTTAAAACAACCACAAGCTTAGCACAACTTATCTTAAATAAGTAAAATGATTTATAACAAAGTTGTTATAAACCATATACAATCGCTTTCAATTTTTTAGGCTCATACAGTTTCACAAACTTGCCTCGTTCCTCTAACGTGTGGTCCTTGTGTTTTCAATCTCATTGTTAATCTTTTATTTATTAATCCTACTATACCCCCGATACACTGACTCCGTTCGAAGTAAGTTCTGAAAAATGTGACTAAACGGGATCGAACTGTGTTAGAACGTAGAAGCAACGTGTTACGAACTGTCTTCGAACTTTGTGGACGGCCTGGAACGGGGTTGAACGGGAGAGGTGTTTCAGAACTTTGAGCCTACTCAAAATTTTCTTCCGATCATCCTGTTCTACAATTAAACGTAGTAACAACGTACTGGAAACGGAATGGACGTACTCAGAACGGATAGGTCGTACTTAGGTCGGGTTAGGAACGTGCCAGAACGTAATGCGATCGGGCCGAAATTTCCGGTACGAAGCCACACCGATCGAGTCCGTTTTTAGTCTGTCCAATCCTTTCTCAGACAGAACGACCCCGTCCGCACTACGTCTCAAGTACGATCTTGTTTCGTGCTAATAAATAGAAACTAAAACATAAGTTCTTACAACGTTTGCAACACGTTCTATAAGTTGTCATTAAGTTTTTAGTACGTTGTACTTGTTTTAAGGAGTTCGCAGTAGGTTCCAAGTACGTTGTACTCGTTCAATGCAGTTGATACAACGTTCAAACCGTAAATACAATACGTTCAGACAATGTACATATAAATAGAGGTTGTTGTCTCATTTGTGATATTAACGTACTAAGAACGAACGAACGAATTCGATTTGAACTAGATAAAAACGGACTGGCAACGGGATAGGACGGGATAGGAACGAGCTGCACGTAGCGCGAACTGTGTATGAACGTCATTCAATCATATTGTAGATTTTTTTTCTGACCAAAGCTACACGTTCAAGCAAGTTCACATCCCGTTCTGCATTTTTTTCAGAACGTGGTGGAACTGTCTAAGAACGTGCTTGGTGTATGGGCTCCTTAATCCGATTGCATGTAAAATTGACGTGTACGCTAGAAAGCTCAGTTAAATCATGTTCAATAAATGTTATTTTTTAATTCATATTTAATTAAATTGTGTACAACTTTACTGAATGACGTAATAACAATTTGAAATGAACATGTTATCAAACTGTAAGTCGCATACAATTGGAGAGTAAGCTTAAATGTCGCACTGAAAAGACTGCTGCCAAATTTTGCAACAGAATGTGAGACTGTATAATTTCAAAATATAAAAATTATGCAATACTGTAAAGGATCTCATGTGAGAAAATGTGCCTCATCAAATTACGTATTTACGTTATAAAAATGTGATGAAAAACCTTTATGAGGCCTAAAATCTGTCAATTAGTTTCGTATATTATCTAGCTTCATGTTTTCAAGCTTTATCCGGGGCCAGTATTTCATGGTTTCGCCTGCCCGCGAAATATACATGTGACCCCTTTTAAAAGCAAATGTTCAAGTATCCAGCGTTGAGTGTTATTTCTGTTATTCCCAGCAACTTAATATGAATGATTCTAACATCATTCTAAAATAGAAGAAGTATATGTTCGTTTCTCTGAAGTGGCAAAATAAACAGGGTTATTATGCTCTTTCATCAGCTATGAGATTAATTTGTTTTCCTTTGTTCTGGTAAAATCTTTTATTTTCATATCGATTTTGTATGTAGCTCGTTTACTTAAATACCACAATGTTTCATTAACAACATCATTCGGCACACTTCTGTATTTTACACTATTTATGTTATGGTTTGATCTGATGCCGTTCCGTGTATAATCCGGAAACACATTTGTTTCCGGTATTTTCCGTATTGATTAAGAACGGTTACAGAACGCGGTTATAAATCAATGTAATCAATGCGGACCGATGAAGCTGAAAGCTTTTTATAAGACTGGCGCACTCAGTTTTCCTCAATCACCTCAATAGATACAATTTGATCTAGGGAAAACACGACATAACCTAGGCCAAAGATCTAGTATTGATAGATCTTTGCCTTGGCAAATGAATTTGACATCGCGAAGTAATAAATATGCAAATGCATACATTTTGTTTTTGTTATCGCATTTGTATACACAACCAAAAGGGTTGGTAGTCTTATTCAAGTCGTGTAGAATTGTTTATAAATTTTAAATGCATTGGGCGAATTTATTACTTATTCGATTATTCTCATTTGTAAGGAGTTGAAAGGCGAAATACAAAAAAATCTATACTACGGCGAAATGAATGCAACTATACGTATTGATACACAACACACTGAAATAGCTCAATAACTGATTTACTGAACGACCCATGCAGATCTTTACGAAGAATAAACGCATTAAATTATTAATTTATATTTCTGGATTTTCAATGGTTGACATTACATGAAATACAAATGAAAAAAAAAATAAATAAAAAAGACTGACTTTTCCAAAGCAGAATATATTAAGGCTGACTTTCGTGTTTCGTTTTGTCGAATGCAAGATGAAAAACGAAGCATGGTATGTACACGGACCTTCATGGAATGAACACACCAAAAATAATTGTAAACGACGAATGCTTCATTCATAAAAACTGTGTGAATCAACGTGACGCAAATGTTTTGTTTAATGGAGTGAAACTATTATGCTAATAGATGCAAATTAAACGTCAAATTAGCCAAACGTAACATTGTGAACATTAACATAACAATTGTACAACTGATGCGGTTTGACTGCGCAGTATAAGACAGACATTATTTCACTGTCAAATGTTTGATATACTGCGCGTGTAAGTGCGTGCATTAACTGAATACTTTCTTGGAATTTCCGGACCTTCTTTAACAGCATTATACTCCTTCCTTGATATATTGCACAATAATACACACTTTGGAAAACAAGTTGCGTCCGTGGTAGAATATATATGGGCCGCGCTCTGTGAAAAGGGGGTTTAATGCATGTACGTGAAGTGTCATCCCAGATTAGCCTGTGGAGTCCGCACATGCTATTAAGGGACGACAATTTCCGCGTTTATGATTTGTTTTTGTTTCAAGAAAGTCTCTTCTTAGCGTCCCTGATTAGCGGACTGCACAGGCTCATCTGGGACGACACTTTACGCTCATGCATTAAACCCCCTTTTTCACAGAGCGAGGCTCATACACCGCTAAGACGTTAAGTACATGATTTGAAATTCATGTCACATGAAAGCTTTATTATATTAATCTCGCTGCATGTGTAACATTGGATGGTCATATCTTGCAGAGTAATATAAATTGATCCGCACTCTGCGAAACCGGGCTTAATGTCTATGCGTAAAGGATCGCCCCAGATTAGCCTGTGCAGTCCGCACATGCTAATAAAGGACGATACTTTTCGCATAGACTTACTTTTCGATAAGAAGAGACTCCCTTTAGACAAAAAAAAAATCGTAAAAGCGGAAAGGTTCGTCATTTCTTTGGTCTGATAGTACATGTAGTAAGGAAAAAGTCACTTGAATAAATCATATGATACGACTTGTGATCCATTAAAAAATCGAATTCTGTAAATGACAAGTATAATAGTAGTATAATATACAAGCATACACTCTATACTGGCAAGAGATTAATAGCAACGGTGAGTCCTGCAAAAAGAATCCAGGCGGACAATTATTGAACTTCCACGATACCATGGATACACGTGTATTAACCCATTTATGCCTAGCGTCTAGGCCTTGGCAAACAGCGTAGACCCAGATGAGACGCCGCATGATGCGGCGTCTCATCAGGGTCTGCGCTGTTTGCTTAAAGGAATTTCTGTAAGAAATATTGTAAATATAGAAATAACTATACTAGACATTCCTAATTTTGGAAATAAATTGATCAAATTTAGAAGGATGGGAGAGTCCACTAGGCATTAATGGGTTAATCGCTGAACACAAGTAGAGATCGATAAAGAAACACGCAACCTGCAACAGATGTTTTGTGTAAGTGACAGCATATTGAATGGATTGATTTTCGCATCGTTGACTTCATGACAACAATGCCATTTTTATGTTATAGGCGATTCGTTGGATGACTTATTCTGACAGCGATATTTAAAGGGACTTGTTCACAGTTTGTCAAAATGATCATTTTCATTTTTTGTTTGTCACGGATTCATAAATGTAAATGAACAATGTTCATCCGTGAGCGAAATGACCCTAATGGCGGGGAATCATACTGGAAAAAAAACAACATTTTCTTTACAATCATACTGAAAAAAAAAACATTTTCTTTACGATCATACTGAAAAAAAAAACAACATTTTCTTTACATCATACTGAAAAAAAAACAACATTTTCTTTACAAACGAGTAATTTTAAAATTTCACAATGAATGACATAGTTATGGTCCGGACAACATCATTTATGGCCATTTTATACCTTTGAACTCAAAGTGTGACCTTGACGTTGCAGATATCGACGTAATTCTTTCGCATGACACACCATCCAATGATGGTGAACAAATGTGCTAAATGATTTTAAAATCTCAAAATGAACGACATAGTTATGGCCCGGACAAGCTCATTTATGGACATTTTTGACATTTGAACTCTAATTGTGACCTTGACCTTGGATATATCGACGTAATTCTGTCGCATGACACACCGTCCAATGATGGTGAACAAATGTGACAAATGATTTTAAAATCTCACAATGAACGACATAGTTATGGCCCGGACAAGCTCATTTATGGTCATTTTTGACGTTTGAACTCAAAGTGTGACCTTAACCTTTGAGATATCGACGTAATTCTTTCGCATGACACACCGTCCAATGATGGTGAACAAATGTACCAAGTCATTTTAAAATCTAACGATAAATGACATAGTTATGGTCCGGACAAACTTTCGTTTTAAAACGCACTAAGTAACCCCGTGACCCAGTTTTTGATCCGGCATGACCCATATTCAAACTTGACCTAGACATCATCTAGATACAACTTCTGACCAACTTTGGTGAAGATCGGATGAAATTTTTGGACAGACCGACAAAGTGACTCCTATATAGACCCCATTTCCAATGATAATGGGGGTATAATAAATTAATCATAGTTAGAAATTGATCAATTATAAAACGTTACAAACGCGAAACGATTGAATTATTTGGAGAGATCTGTTGCTATCGTTATAGTTTGTGACCTTCCATGGATTGCTTATATAAAGTATAAAATGCATCGACTTTCAAAGCAGCACGTACAGCCGAGTGGTTTCGGCGCTAGACTTTTACTCCAAAGGTCAGTGGTTCGAGCCTAGGTGAGCGATAACTTTTTTCTTTCTTTAATTTTAATCTTGTTTTCTTGAGATTTTTAGTTCCAATGTTTCCATTTATCAATTCAAAACCTTTTGGAACAAACTTCAAAAATGCCAAAAGCTTTGAACAAGTCCCTTTAACCCATTTATGCATGGGGTCTAGAAAAAAGGCCTAGGCAAACAGCGTAGACCCAGATGAGACGCCGCATAATGCGGCGTCTCATCAGGGTCTACGCTGTTTGCTTAAAGGAATTTCGGTGAGAAATATTCTTAATATAGAAATAAATATACAAGACATCCCTAATTTTGTAAATAAATTGATCCAATTTAGAAGGATGGGAGAGTCCACTAGGCATAAATGGGTTAAAGGGAATGTAGTGTTATTTATCCACTTATGTCCTCAGCCGTACAATTGTTGCATTTCGCTTACATTGCAATCTATATTTTCGATCGACCCATATTTTGACATAAGAAGTTTCTAGCAAGGAATTTTCTATGGGACAGTTTAGTGCTAAGATTATTATTTTTGGATGTAAAGTCTCAACGTTATGTATATGTTAATCCATTAGTGTGCAATATAAAGTGAAACTCCAGAAGCTGCAAGTATAACCAATTACTGACTTCATCCGAAAAAAACGAACTTGTCAAGTTGTGTAAATATATATAAAGAAGCATTTTAATTCGCAATTCATTGATTTATTATACCATATAGCCAGTTTCACTTACAAAATCGTTGTCATTTAAAGACTATATGTTTTGAAAGTTTACTTTATGCATATATTTCATTTGTATTGAACTTAAATGTTTTGGACACGTGACATACTTACGTCTATATTGTATGTATTAAGACGATGTACCTATGTATAAGTCTAAATAAAATGTATGTTCTGTTCGGTACTCAACATTTAACACGCAGTGTAATTCGTCCAAACAGTGAATGTGTAATGGGTGTCAAGGGGCATGCTCCAATTACATATGTTTTCCTCTTGGAAGGTCGTAGATGAATTAATTTGGGTATTCAATAACTCAAAAAATATTAAATTATTTGTTTTTTACTAGTCAATAAACAGAGGACTTTGTTGTAATTTTTTAAAACTTATAAACACACACCTAACGTTTTGAAGTGATCAGTTAACAGTATACCTTAAGATTTCCCTAAGGAACACGAGCCATGATAGACGAGACTGATGGTTGATTGAGCACGACGTCAATAAAGGCCTTTGTTCAAACGATCTTTTTATTTTCCTGAACGTCTTACAAAGCACTTTATAGAAATGAGACGCGCTCTGAGAAAATGGGGTTAAATGCATGTGCGTAAAGTTACGTCCCAGATAAGCCTGTGCAGTCCGCACAGGCAAATCAGGGAAGACACTTTCCGCTTTTATGATAAATTTCGTTTAAAAAAGTTTCTTCTGATTCTGAACCGTGTGACCTATTCTTTCTCTTTACGTGACCGAGTTTAAAGTTTGTCATATCACCATTCAAACGAAGTTTCATTGTTATTATTATATGTCACAACATGTGGCATCAAGAGTGATTACAAGATTTTTCTAAGATTTGACGGTTGTCCTAGATTTTGAAACCATCGAAACCAAACTAGATCGTGGCCTAGGTATTGACAATGCAAACATGCTGGGCAAGAGTCATCAAGATTACGACAGAACTGTGCGTTTACAAGGTTACTTCAAGGTTTAACCAGGTGACATAGTATTTAATCCAATCTGACCCAAATTAAAACTTGGCTTTGATATTGTCAGTAAACATTCTGACCAAATTTCTTCGTGACTGATAAATGTGACATCCAGAGTGAGGACGAGGTTTTTCGATGATTTGACCCGTGACCTAGGTTTTGACCGCACTCGACCCAAATTCGAGCTTTGCCTAGATAAAGTCACAATAAATATGTCTATTATGTCAGAAATGTGCCAAAATGAAATGGTTCCTATAAATTGGTAACATGCTTAATGTGGACGACACACGACACACACCACACGACGCAATACATAGACTGACCACAATAACGACACACACCACACGACGCAATACATTGACTGACCACAATAACGACACACACCACACGACGCAATACATAGACTGACCACAATAACGACACACACCACACGACGCAATACATAGACTGACCACAATAACGACACACACCACACGACGCAATACATAGACTGACCACAATAACGACACACACCACACGACGCAATACATAGACTGACCACAATAACGACACACACCACACGACGCAATACATAGACTGACCACAATAACGACACACACCACACGACGCAATACATAGACTGACCACAATAACGACACACACCACACGACGCAATACATAGACTGACCACAATAACGACACACACCACACGACGCAATACATTGACTGACCACAATAACGACACACACCACACGACGCAATACATAGACTGACCACAATAACGACACACACCACACGACGCAATACATTGACTGACCACAATAACGACACACACCACACGACGCAATACATAGACTGACCACAATAACGACACACACCACACGACGCAATACATAGACTGACCACAATAACTCACATCGAGATCTTCGTGATCAGGTGAGCCAAAAAAAAAACAAGTCACGCGGG
>VMBQ01000114.1:297986-335274 GCA_007657795.1 Dreissena rostriformis | reverse complement strand
AAAGAGAGACTGTACGATTTTGTCAAATATTTATGAATTTTTTTTAAATGTATTAAAAATTAGTATACATATATTTCAATATAAATTAAAATAAAAGTTAAGAAGAACATGTGTCGAAAAATGCGAAATAAGCCAGATATTTAAATCTGAAAGCTTAAATGACTGGAAGTCAAATAAGCCAGCATATATATAATACATGTACAATGTGAATCTAAATTTAGTTTTAGTGCAGATTCGTTCATACGACACAATTTTGTTTCCTTACAAATACGAGTAAAAGTGTCGGCATCGGCTTTAACCAGCGCTAACTTGTCTTTGCTGCATTTTATAAAATTCTTCTTCAAAGTATAATTTTTATTGCCTATTTTGAGTCATCATAACATAATTTAATCAATATATTAAAATTTAATACATGTAAAAATCGTACAGTCCCGTCTTAACTTTTATTTTAATTTATATTGAAATATATGTATACTAATTTTTAACACATTTTATAAAAATTCATAAATATTTGACAAAATCGTACAGTCCCGCTTTAACTGAATGAAAAGTACAGCACTGACTATCCTTACGTCATACAAATATTTGAGCCTCGCTCTGTGAAAAGGGTGGTTTAATGCATGTGCGCTTAGTGTCGTCCCAGATAAGTCTGTGCAGTCCGCACAGGCTAATCCGGGACGAAACTTTCCGCTTGTATTGTATTTTCGGGATTAAGGGAGACTCTTCTTGACGAAAATCAAGTTTAGGTGGTAAGTGTCGTCCCTGATTAGCCAGTGCGGACTGCACAGGCTAATCTGGGACGACACTTAACGCACATGCATTTAACCCCGTTTTCTCAGAGCGTTACTCGGTTGCTTTCCACTTTTTTCGCTTTCTTTCATGGTGGAGTATGAAACATTTTCATAAATTATCTACATGCTTTTTACACAAGTTCTTACAAAGTTTAACCCATTTATGCCTAGTGTACTCTCCCATCCTTCTAAATTGGATCAATTTATTTCCAAAATAAGGGATGTCAAAAGTATATTTATTTCTATATTTAGAATATTTCTTACACAAATTCCTTTAAGCAAATTGCGCAGACACTGATGAGACGCCGCATCATGCGGCGTCTCATCTGGGTCTACGCTGTTTGCAGAAGCCTTTTTTCTAGACGCTAGGCATAAATGGGTTAATTAAAACAAATCGGTTACAAAATGGTCTATTAATTAAAATATTGAACAGTCCGATGTCTCTGTATTATTTTCTACAGGTTAGTACAATTTTACAAGTACCAAATTATGTTTAGTTAAACATGAGCGAAATCTAGATTTTGACTGGTTGAAGGTTACAAACACGTGTAACACAGTAACATTAAACACATACAAGAGATGTGTTTGTAAGAAACACAATGCCCCCTTATGCGCCGCTTTGAATTTTTGTTTGACCTTTGATCTTGAAGGATGACCTTGACCTTTCACCACTCAAAATGTGCAGCTCCATGCGTTTTGGACAGACAGACAGAATGACAGACAGACAGGCCAAAAACAATATACCCCCTTTTTTTTAAAAAAAAGCGGACATACAAATATTGCACACAAGTACTTGCAAGTTAATTTTACCAACATGTAATTGTTATTATAATGAAAAAATAAGACGCGAAGAGTGAGCTGTTTATCTGCGACAAAAAAAGAGTACGATGTCTAGTAGGTATGAATTCAAACCACGGGAGCGTTATCACTAGTCAGGGCTATTCCCCCCATCTTTGTGAATCGGCCTTGGCCCCCTCATTTTGTGAAAAAAAATGAGTCGCAAATTGTTAAATATTGTGAAAAAATGAGTCGCCATTTTTTAAATATTGTGAAAAAATGAGTCGCGAACATTTCAAAATTGAGTCGCGAACTTTTCAAAATTGTGAAAGATTGAGTCGCGAACTTTTCAAATTTGTGAAAAACGGCCATACTCTAAAAAGGCTAAAAAGCCTAAAATGACCTGACCAAATATTCTGCAATTAAAACGAGAAATATTTTATACAGTGAAGGAACTACTTTTTCGAGTCAATGTACAAATCTGAGATAATCAATGGGTGAAATAAATATCAAATTGGTACACAATTTATCAATGCCCTAACTAAAGCTAATATTATCTTACAGCACAGCCACAGCGAGGTCCGAAGTGTTCGCTAGGGCGTGTTCCAACGCTAACGACGTCACAAAAGTCGATATACGTAAAATACGGAATGCAAGTGGTAAGTCCCGCCAAGTAATTAGGCTTGATTTTGTTTTGCTTGAACAAGTCTATATTTAGAGAACTGCGAGAGTGGTGGTGTCCCTCATTATTGCCGCCATTTTCGGTGGTTTGGTGAATCGCTAACACCGTCTCTGTAACGTCAACGACGTCAGTGTGAAGCCGACACCGGGCCTCGCCCACGAGCCAGTTATCGTAACCAGGGCGACCGACCACCACGGGAAGGATCTGTTGCCATGGGAACGGTTTCGTTGCTATGAAGAAATCCTCCGCGTCTTCGCTGTATAAGGTTCCGTAAGATCTGGCGGCTTTGGTGAGATTCCCGTCTGAACGAACATTTAAAAGAGATAATTTTTCGATATTTGTCCTGCGTCCAGTCAAAAGGACGCTTTTTTCAGTGAAGTTGCCTTTGTCGCTGAGGTGCTCAAGGGTAACGAGGAGTTTGTTCGTGAACAGTATGTCCGCATTCGCGAACCCGTACCAGGGCGTATCGAAGCGCTCGTACGCAAGCCGAAACATATCTTTGAGTTCTGGCGGTCGCTCGGCCTGTTCCGTAATTGGGATCGTTACCCAGCCACTGTGCTTGGCTATATCCTCCCAGACGGTGTCATTGGTGAAGAGTATTAAATTCGCATGGGGTTTGAATCGAGCCCAGTTTATCAACGTGTTATTATGCACGAATAACTTCTCCGTATTTGTGTGTATATGATCTGCGAACGTCGTAAATAGCGTCAATAAAGGCCGTTTCCTCGTTTTTTTCAGGCGGTTTCGTTGTGTGACATTACGGCACCGGGCGACTATATCCCGGATCGTCCGTTCTAGTTCCTCCGAGGACGCCTGGGCGGGTTTTGCGCACGTTTCCGGCAGCATTTCCCCAATGGCGGTCGCACCGTTATTCTCGAGGTAAAGGTTCACGAACTGCACGACGAGATCCGTGGAGCAGCGCACGTGTGACGGCGAGAAGCCGAGCCCCAAGAAAAAGCAGACGTTCAGGACGGAGATCACGGTCAGTAGCAGGAAGTACTGAAAGTTTGACAGCCGTTTAGCAGGGGCTGCGGCCCGGAGGCGGGGCGACGCCTTGGGCATGCTCGCTCATTCGATACTGGAAGTGAAAAAATAGTGTTGATTATATTATATATCGTTTTACGTGCACATGTAAATGATGAGGACGCTGATGATAGAAAAATAAGACAATAATTCTCCTCCTTTTCCTCCTATAACTTCTACTTCTTCTACTACTACTAAAATAAGTTGAGTATAACTGACGCCACAACCACCACCAATACCTCAATAAATTAGAAATACGTATAGCTATTAAATCAACAACAACACAACAGAAACAACAACACCGATAATAAACACGATAATAAAACTAATAATAATAGATCATTATCATCTTTTTCAAACATCCACGAACATATCTGATCAGTCATTTGTGGGACACATGACATCCTTATATGACGTAACTTATAATTGAATTATCAATACTAAAAGAACGTTTTATCCTTTTTACAATCCTTAATTTAAATACGTTTTATTGTAGAAAAGAAGACAATGCAATAGTTGTAACCTAAGTTAAAAAACGAAAACATGAAAACGATTTGGTTTCTTTAACGAACACCGTAACTACTTCAGAGTTTGACACATTAAGGATCTCGAAAACAAGTTTTTATCCGAATTCTTCTAATATCAGAGTAGCCCAAATAATTGACACTGTTGTTTTTCATGTGCTAATATTATGGCTATTAAATGCTTTCATAATTCATGAAGACCTACTCACATATCCAGTTATTATCCAACCGCACTCATACTGATTTACCAAAGAAGCCAAATCGAACGATTTCGAAATGAGACGGCACTCTATTCACAGTTGAATCCTCTAATCGAACCGGAGGTTCAAATTTGGATACGGTGTATTTGCATAAATCAATTTTAACCTATATTGGGAAATAAGCGATTCATTTGCGAGTCAACCTATGTTAAAGGCTACTGGAAATCAATAACGGGGGACAATGGTCATTTTGAGAATGTACCTGTTTCATTTTTGCATATAATCACTTTCATTCATTTCAGCCGCTGGCAATTTTCACATCATACTGTCGCTTTTGACAGAAATAAATACGATAAATACAATGTGGGATAAAAAACTCGAAAATTACGTGCTCACACCAAATGAATATTTGCCGAACACAATACAAAACATTCAGTATACACGAAACAGGAAGATTACAACACATTTACGCATACATGTAGTATGGTATATACTTTATATTTATTTTTCGATTAAATGTTGTTTATTGGCCGATAACGATTCCGAGGACTAAGGTGTTGGAAAGAATCCATGGGGGCTTCAGCCACGGTGTTTAATAACCACGCATCATAAATACGAAGAGTTTTCTATTTGTATGTATGAATGTCATGATATTTATTGAACAATAAATAACGATACTGAACATACTTAGAGTCTAGCAGAGCATCATTCTATTAATATCTTTATGTGATTAAAATAATAATTATATTTTGCTTTACTATGTGTCTGCTCGGGATGCCTTTTAGCGTTGTTAAAGATGCTAAGTCTGTACATTGTTTTCGAACTATATCTCTTTAAAAAAATATTTTGTTGCTGTTGCGCAATCCACAAAGCCCGAATAAAATCCTTATTGCGTAACCGACACGTGTTTTGAAAGAGAGAAAAACAATCCCTAGTAGAAAAAAATCTAAAAGCATTTCTGTCTTTCATTAACTTTTTAAACGCCCGTTTGAACGATTATCTTCCGCCCGGAAATATTTCCGTTGACGTAGATGAGCAGACACGGAAAGCTCCACTCTGGATTAGCAGACGATTTATGTCATAAATCAGGCCTTTCTTGCGGGGGTGGGGGGGGGGATTCCGGAGATAGTCAATGCATCACGATTGGGAAAGCTCGACTTTCGAAGACTCCGGTATTCATCGACATACATCGAGTAACCGGCAATATGTCAACAAACATACGTTTTGACAGGCAAGATTGATTGGAAATAAAGCACTTGAAAGTCTTAAGATTCATTTTTTTTTATCAATATTCATTGTTTATGGAGCCCATACACTGAGCACGTTCTTAGACAGTTCGACCACGTTCTGAAGAAAATGCAGAACGGGCTGTGAACTTGCTTGAACGTGTAGTTTTTGTCAGAAAAAAAATCTACAGTATGATTGAATGACGTTCATACACAGTTCGCGCTACGTGCAGCTCGTTCCTATCCCGTCCTCAGCCAGTTCGATCACGTTTGTACGCAGTTCTTCTATATTCGTTGTGCAGTTGTAACTCGTTCAAAGGCAGTTCTCACTCCGTNTAAATTGGATCAATTTATTTCCAAAATAAGGGATGTCAAAAGTATATTTATTTCTATATTTAGAATATTTCTTACACAAATTCCTTTAAGCAAATTGCGCAGACACTGATGAGACGCCGCATCATGCGGCGTCTCATCTGGGTCTACGCTGTTTGCAGAAGCCTTTTTTCTAGACGCTAGGCATAAATGGGTTAATTAAAACAAATCGGTTACAAAATGGTCTATTAATTAAAATATTGAACAGTCCGATGTCTCTGTATTATTTTCTACAGGTTAGTACAATTTTACAAGTACCAAATTATGTTTAGTTAAACATGAGCGAAATCTAGATTTTGACTGGTTGAAGGTTACAAACACGTGTAACACAGTAACATTAAACACATACAAGAGATGTGTTTGTAAGAAACACAATGCCCCCTTATGCGCCGCTTTGAATTTTTGTTTGACCTTTGATCTTGAAGGATGACCTTGACCTTTCACCACTCAAAATGTGCAGCTCCATGCGTTTTGGACAGACAGACAGAATGACAGACAGACAGGCCAAAAACAATATACCCCCTTTTTTTTAAAAAAAAGCGGACATACAAATATTGCACACAAGTACTTGCAAGTTAATTTTACCAACATGTAATTGTTATTATAATGAAAAAATAAGACGCGAAGAGTGAGCTGTTTATCTGCGACAAAAAAAGAGTACGATGTCTAGTAGGTATGAATTCAAACCACGGGAGCGTTATCACTAGTCAGGGCTATTCCCCCCATCTTTGTGAATCGGCCTTGGCCCCCTCATTTTGTGAAAAAAAATGAGTCGCAAATTGTTAAATATTGTGAAAAAATGAGTCGCCATTTTTTAAATATTGTGAAAAAATGAGTCGCGAACATTTCAAAATTGAGTCGCGAACTTTTCAAAATTGTGAAAGATTGAGTCGCGAACTTTTCAAATTTGTGAAAAACGGCCATACTCTAAAAAGGCTAAAAAGCCTAAAATGACCTGACCAAATATTCTGCAATTAAAACGAGAAATATTTTATACAGTGAAGGAACTACTTTTTCGAGTCAATGTACAAATCTGAGATAATCAATGGGTGAAATAAATATCAAATTGGTACACAATTTATCAATGCCCTAACTAAAGCTAATATTATCTTACAGCACAGCCACAGCGAGGTCCGAAGTGTTCGCTAGGGCGTGTTCCAACGCTAACGACGTCACAAAAGTCGATATACGTAAAATACGGAATGCAAGTGGTAAGTCCCGCCAAGTAATTAGGCTTGATTTNGTCACATTTTTCAGAACGTACTTCGAACGGAGTCAGTGTATCGGGGGTATTATGTATATATATATCGCTAACTACGCGTTTATTTGCAAAACAAGGCTAGTATTTTAAAGATTCAGCATCTTTAATGCGTTCTTTTACAACGCTTTAATACTTTGTCCTTTGTCTCTATGAAAATCATGTATTATTTTAAGTGGTTTTATGTAAGAATCCGTTATCTACACGATATATTCACAATACAAGGCAAGTTTTGTTGAACGCAAACACACACAAATAATGAATAAAGGAACAATGGGGACAAACGCCGCGACGCCTGAAGCAACACAATGTCGCTGAACGAATATTTATGCGGTAATCGGATGCCGACCGTTTTATCTTCTATTTTATCCGCTTAACAATTTCTATCAGATAAACGAGTAACACAATACATCCTCAACATGTAGCTTGTCATACATAACAAAGAGAAAACAACTTCCGCGTCAGTCTGATGCATACTTGCAAATATCACTCGACACAAGACTAACAACTGCAAACAGACGTTGCTATTGTTAAACAGAAACCGATTTCGCAACCTTGAAGCGTTTTGAATTGCTTGTTTCCGAGCGATATAGTAACGATGGCTACAGACAGCTGAAGTTGTACAGCAGGCGAGAGTTGAGTGAGTGTAAAACCACTATACTTGATGTTGTACAAATATAACTCGATACAATTGTTTTACGCAAACCTAAAAGGCTGCAATGAAACACTTCAAAGACTTCAGTGAGTATAAGGGTAAATTTTAGTCCGATTTTTTTTTACCACCTTCCACTGCTGCAAAGGTATATATGTTTCTACAATAAGAATAAAGTAGCTGTTTTCGAAACCTGTTTCTGATTTTCTACCATCAATAGGGCCTCAAAACTGGTTCAAGCAATCGTTGTTTAATGCTGTCCGGGGGCCCAATATGTGCAGAACAAGCAATCGCGGTATACTGTTTTCTTTATTGATGTCTAAGGCGTGCAGAATATTGGCAATCAGTATTTTACTTCGCGCAGGTATGACTATTCATTCGATCGGCTGCGCTTCGCTATCGATCTTTGAAATGTATACCCGAGAAACCATGAGAATACGCATGTGTACAAATGGCTGCACAATACCATAATGAAATAAAATAACTTTCAGTAAAAATAAAAAGCTGGAAATCGCATTAATAATTTAAAATTCGTTCAAATTTTCGTGAGTTTAGTTAATTAATAAGGTATCGGCACACTTAAAATGAAAATATACATCAACATAAATAACTAATGTTTATTATTAAAATGTTCGTGGCGACTGATTCCAATTATCGGAAAATAAGGGGAATAATAGCTGATGCACCAGAACGTGGAATAAACCTACTTTTATCACTTACTGCATGTTGTTACTTTGGAAAATCCCAATTGTTCAATCACAATCAGCTTATGATAGTTTCAAAGATTGCAAATGATATATACACAAACATCCCGCTAATCCTGATAAAAAAGCATTCTCCCTATTAACCTGCAATCACACAGACTGTAGTGCAGTATAAACGTTTCTATACAAGTATTAATTTATAGCATATCTTGGTTTCATATAATTACACGAATTTGCGATTTCAAATCGAATGAGTGTCCTTTAGTGAGTGTACAAGTTACCAAGGGTAACACCAGTCGAAAAGAGTCAATTCATTAACAGCGAAGACTACTTATACAGCGTCTAATCTACGTGTTCCTTCCATGAATAAAGTTCATACCAGATGCGACACAGCTATAATTTACTAGTTATCAAATGTTAAGTTGAATATTTCACTATTAATCTTTTAGTTTTATAATTTTTTCAATGCAATGGATTTCAATATTTACAGCTTTATAAACAATTTCTTAGAAAATCAAGTGAACCACAGTGTCTATTCTAGGATTAAAAAAAGATGGGGGAATTATACTGATAATTCTAATATTACAAAAATGAATGAAATTTTTTCTTCTTTGTCAATGTAAACCATCCCCTCCCATGCAACATATGGGGATGATCTTCAATAAAAGGTGGTGAATCCTCCAATCCCTCGGCCTAGAATAGACACTGGAACCATCACACATGTAAGAGACCGTGTTTTTTTTTTAAATCTCTGCTTACTAATAAACATGAGTGCATATTAACAAAAAGTAATATTTACATGATGGGTCTAAATATCGATTTGCTTTTTATTTCAAGTAATAATTAGAATTGTTAATAATACGAATTGTATTTTCACCGACGATGTCGATTATAGCATGGTTTGTTCAATACACACATTTTCTCAAAATTCTATCGATGTCAACGTGGACTGTTGGTGAAAAAAACAACAACATTAATACCACGTAGACGCTTCACTCTTATATCACTGCGCCTTAAGACTTTCAAGATTTTACATGAAAGTAACAGCTGGGCTTACGAATTATTGCATGATTATGCATTGTTATCGGATATATCTGACTGGGTCCAACATTGCAAAATCTTTAAAGAGGTCTATATCACCTTTAAGACATTTTTTTTTGTTTAACCCTCAATTGGGAATTTTTGAGTCCCATTTGGGAAAAATATATACGTTTTTCCATTGGGAATGGGGCCGGATACCGGCACTGATTTTTAACGCAAAACAAACCCACTGTAAGCACTTTCATGTACACTTGAAAGCCGTAAGAGGGTTGTTTATTGTGTTGTTTTCTTCATACTTGATTGTTGATTTAATTTACAATAAAGAGAATTGAATCAGCAGGATTCATAATGCACATCTTGTATTCAGCAATTTAAAAGGGTAAAATAATGCAACTAGTTACAACACAATCTGTGTTCCGATAGCATGTTGTTGTTTGTGCAAGACTGTGAAAAAAGTTTATGTTGCTTTCCTGTGTCATTTAAAGCTGACAAAAGTTAAACAAAGTCATTAAAATACCATTCTATTATTGGTACAACTCACCACTTGATTTTTCCCAATTGGAAGATTTCGCGACTCGTTTTTTTCCCAATTAGGTGATTTCACGACGCGAAAAATTCCCAATGGCATGGGTACCGGACCCGTTCCCAATTGGGTGAAAAAATCACTGTTATGATAAGTTATTCAAAACGATTGCCGTTTGAATACAATATTTTTGTTTTGTGCTCCACAACTGAACCATGCCAAATAACACAATAAATACATGACACAATACCGTTTAAGTCATCATAATCATCATCACCACCACCACCGCCATAATCATCATCATTATCAACACCAACAACAGCAACACAGAACTACGACGACTGCTAATACAACAAATACCGGTAATACTACTGCTTCTACCACTACAACCACTACTATAATTATTACTAATTTACTAATTCTGCTGGAACTATTGCTACTACGACTTTAAATACTTGTACTACTACCACATTTTTTTCTGGCAAAGATTAACTATGACTAGTAGTAAACATTCTTGTTATAAAAGGCACATATCACAAATAAAACTGCCGTCATAGTATTACTCCTGACGTCTACTCTCCTAAATAAACATCGTTTTTTAAAGGGAGACTGTACGATTTTGTCAAATATTGATGAATTTATATAAAATGTGTAAAAAAACTTGTTATACTTATATTTCAATATATATTAAAATAAAAGTTAAGAAGAACATGTGTCGAAAAATGCGAAATAAGCCATATGTTTAATTCTGAAATCGAAAAAGGCTTCCAGCCGAATTCGCCAGCATATATATCATCTAATGCCGTTCCGTGTATAATCCGGAAACACATTTGTTTCCGGTATTTTCCGTATTGATTAAGAACGGTTACAGAACGCGGTTATAAATCAATGTAATCAATGCGGACCGATAAAGCTGAAAGCTTTTTATAAGATTGGCGCACTCAGTTTTCCTCAATCACCTCAATAGATACAATTTGATCTAGGGAAAACACGACAGAAGCTTGGCCAAAGATCTAGTATTGATAGATCTTAGCCTTGGTAAATGAATTTGACATCGCGAAGTAATAAAAATGCAAATGCACACACTTTTTTTGATATCGCATTTGTATACACAGCCAAAAGGGTCGGTAGTCTTATTCAAGTCGTGTAGAATTGTTTATAAATTTTAAATGCAATGGGTGAATTTATTACTTATTCGATTATTCTCATTTGTAAGGAGTTGAAAGTCGAAATACAAAAAAAACTATACTACGGCGAAATGAATGCAACTAAACGTATTGATACACAGAGTATTGGAATAGCTGAATAACTGTTTGACAGAATGACCCATGCAGTTCTTTACGAAGAATAAAAACATCAAATTGTTAATTTATATTTCTGGATGTTCAATGGTTGACATTAAATGAAATACAAATGAAAAAAAAAAATACTGACTATTCCAAAGCAGAATATTTTAAGGCTGATTTTCGTGTTTCGTTTTGTCGAATGCAAGATGAAAAACGAAGCAAGGTATGTACACGGACCTTCATGTAATGAACACACCAAAAACAATTGTAAATGACGAATGCTTCATTCATAAAAACTGTGTGAATAATCAACGTGACGCAAATGTTTTGTTTAAAGGAGTGAAACTATTATGCTAATAGATGCAAATTAAATGCCAAATTAACCAAACGTAACATTGTGAACATTAACATAACAATTGTACAACTGATGCGGTTTGACTGCGCAGACATTATTTCATTGTCAAATGTTTGATATACTGCGCGTGTAAGGGCGTGCATTAACTAAATACTTTCTTGGAATTTCCCGACCTTCTTTCACAGCATTATACTCCTTCCTTGATGTATTACACAATAACACACACTCTGGAAAACAAGTTGTGTCCGTGGTAGAATATATATGGGCCACGCTCTGTGAAAAAGGGGGTTTAATGCATGTGCGTAAAGTGTCATCCCAGATTAGCCTGTGCAGTCCGCACATGCTAATCAGGGACGACAATTTCCGCTTTNCTTCATGCCATTTTTATGTTATAGTCGATTCGTTGGATGACTTATTCTGACAGCGATAGTTAAAGGGACCTGTTGACAGTTTGTCAAAATGATCATTTTCTTATGTTTTCATGGTTCCATTATTCCATTAAAAGGATTTTTCTCATCGTATGTGTTAATATGAACAATGTTTTCGTGTACTTTGAAGTTAGATGGTTAAATTTAAATAATTTATTTGGACCATGAAGTACAAATAAATCAAATTAAGAGGGAAGGTTGTGTAACGTAACCCGTAGAGATAAATAAATTAATTAATTATGTATCGTGTAACGTAACCCGTAGAGATAAAATAAATTAATTAATTATGTATCCATATATGAAAATGTGAAAGCTTTAAAATGAAGCTAATTTTGTGTAGCTGCAAAATTATCACAATGCAAATTGAGCATGCTTATAGTTCCGCAATGTTTTGCAATTTCTTCAATTGCCTTGTTACAGTATGGTATCTTAAATAAGCATTTGTTTCTTATGCATACTAATTTCGAAAAGTTGAAAACATACGCAGCAGTAATTACTAAATCTATGGACAAATTACATGAGTATATTGATAAACAATAAAGTTGCTGTTAAGTATATTAACGTATAACTCAAACTTCATTAAATAAAAAAGAAGAAATAATTTGAAGGATCGCAAATATAATGATTACGTAATATTATGTTTATTAAGACGTACTACTTTCGCATGACACAACGTGATGGTGAACAAATGTACCAAGTCATTTTAAAATCTACCGATAAATGACATAGTTATGGTCCGGACAAACATTCGGTTTAAAACGCACTAAGTTACCCCGTGACCCAGTTTTTGACCCGGCATGACCCATATTCTAACTTGACCTAGACATAATCTAGATACAACTTCTGACCAAGTTTGGTGAAGATCGGATGAAATTTTGGGACAGACCGACCGACAGACCGACAAAGTGACTCCTATATAGCTCCCATTACCAATGGTAATGGGAGCCCCCATTACCAATGGTAATGGGGGTATAATAATCATCGTTTGAAATTGATAAATTATAAAGCGTTATAAACGCGAAACGATTGAATTATTTGGAGAGTTCTGTTGCTATCGTTATAGTTTGTGATCGTCTATGGATTGCTTATATAATATAAAGTATAAAATGCATCGACTTTCAAAGCAACACGTATAGCCGAGTGGTTTCGGCGCTAGACATTAACCAAAGGTCAGTGGTACGAGCCTAGGTGAACAATAACTTTTTGCTTTCTTTAATTTTATTCTTGTTTTATACTGGAGATTTTTAGTTCCAATGTTTACATTTATCAATTCAAAACATTTTAGAACAAACTTCAAAAATGCCAAAATCTGTAAACAAGTTCCTTTAAAGGAAATGCAGTGTTATATATCCACTAATGTCCTCAGCCGTACAATTGTTGCATTTCGCTTTCATTGCAATCTATATTTTCGATCGACCCATATATTTACATGAGAAGTTTCTAGCAAGGCATTTTCTATGGGACTGTTTAGTGCTAAGATTAAGTTTTTTATGTAAAGTCTCAACGTTATGCATATATTAATCCATTGGTGTGCAATTCATTGAACTATAATACCATATAACCAGTTTCACTTACAAAATCGTTGTCATTTAAAGACTATATGTTTTGAAAGTTTACTATATGCATATATTTCATTTGTATTTAACTTAAATGTTTTGGACACGTGACATACTTACTTCTATATTGTGTGTATTAAGACGATGTACCTATGTATAAGTCTAAATAAAATGTATGTTCTGTTCGGTACTCAACATTTAACACGCAGTGTAATTCGTCCAAACAGTGAATGTGCAATGGGTGTCAAGGGGCATGCTCCACTTACATATGTTTTCCTCTTGGAAGGTCGTAGATGAATTAATTTGGGTATTCAATAGCTCAAAAAATATTAAATTATTTGTTTTTTACTAGTCAATAAACAGAGGACTTTGTTGTAATTTTTTTTTAACTTATAAACACACACCTAACGTTTTGAAATGATCAGTTAACAGTATACCTTAAGATTTCCCTAAGGAACACGAGCCATGATAGACGAGACTGATAGTTGATTGAGCACAACGTCAATTAAGGCATTTGTTCAAACGATCTTTATATTTTCCTGAACGTCTAACAAAGCCTTTTATAGAAATGAGACGCGCTCTGAGAAAATGGGGTTAAATGCATGTGCGTAAAGTTACGTCCCAGATTAGCCTGTGCAGTCCGCACAGGCTAATCAGGGAAGACACTTTCCGCTTTTATGATAAATTTCGTTTAAAAAAGTTTCTTCTGATTCTAAACCGTGTGACCTATTCTTTCTCTTTACGTGACCGAGTTTAAAGTATGTCATATCACCATTCAAACGAAGTTTCATTGTTATTATTATATGTCACAAAATGTGGCATCAAGAGTGATTACAAGATTTTTCTAAGATTTGACGGTTGTCCTAGATTTTGAAACCATCGAAACAGAAATGTGCCAAAATAAAATGGTTCCTATAAATTGGTGACATGCTAAATGTGGACGACACACGACACACACCACACGACGCAATACATAGACTGACCACAATAACGACACACACCACACGACGCAATACATACACTGACCACAATAACTCACATTGAGATCTTCGTGATCAGGTGAGCAAAAAAAACAAGTCACGCGGGTAGATTCAATCAGAATTCAGCGTTTTCGTAAAAGAGATGAAAAGTTGTTATTATATTAAGAACGGATGGATTGGATTGACTGCCTTATTCAAAATTATCATACTTTATGATTACCTGCTACTTAATTTATATGCGATGTAAATTATTGAAAGAAATGAAATGGTAAAATGTGGTCAAAGAGTTTCCAAAGATAGCGCTGTTTCAAAAATTAATTATATGACCCATTCAACTTGTGTGAATGTATTTCATTCATATCCTAATCCTATAATCAATAACTGGTCTATTTATTAGTGCACATCTTAACTCTTATCTGTAAAAAATATGCCTTTGACAAGTGAATGTTTCCGTATGTGAAATGTTATTTACACAAGTGCATCCCTAAGATATACTATCTAGAGTTAAATTGAAAATGGCAAAATGCGACTCAATAGATACACAATGATGCTATATCAGTAAAACATGTCAACAAATAACTATTTACTAGAGGAGCACATTTAACGTTGAACTCCTTACATTTGGTTTTGCAGATATTGAAAAACGAAAACTAGAAACGACTGAGTTTATTATGTTAAATACTATTCATTTTTAAAATACTTTCAGTTCGTTATATATATTTTCTCCGTACTTCATAAACCATATTTCCTGTAGCCAAATACAAAATAAGACAAATTAATTGTACAATGTCAATTTAACAGCATCTTATTTTGTAATTTGACACTACATGTATTTTGTAATATTTCTGATGCAGAATATTGTTGTTTTACCAATTTAATAGAATATTCGCATAATTATTCCACCGATTTGATACTTGTAATGTACGCAATGGTATAAACCTGATAAAAACCTACATATTATAAATCAGAGATACTGTTTTCTGACTTTGTAACAATTCAGTGTTTGAAGCAATCCAATTGAAATGATATGTGAATAAGTTCAAAAGCTATTCATGAATACGATATTTCATATCTACACCAGCAACACAATTATCACACGCTAGTCTAGTTAATACATGTATTAGGAAGTTAAATTGGCATAGCTAAAATATCCTACTCATTAAACGCTGTCATTGTTATTTAACTGAATGAAAAGTACAGCACTGACTACCTTTACATCATACAAATAGTTGAGCCTCGCTCTGTGAAAAGGGTGGTTTAATGCATGTGCGCTTAGTGTCGTCCCAGATTAGCCTGTGCAGTCCGCACAGGCTAATCCGGGACGAAACTTTCCGCTTGTATTGTATTTTCGGGATTAAGGGAGACTCTTCTTGACGAAAATCCAGTTTAGGTGGTAAGTGTCGTCCCTGATTAGCCAGTGCGGACTGCACAGGTTAATCTGGGACGACACTTAACGCACATGCATTTAACCCCGTTTTCTCAGAGCGTTACTCGGTTGCTTTCCACTTTTTTCGCTTTCTTTCATGGTGGAGTATGAAACATTTTCATAAATTATCTACATGCTTTTTACACAAGTTCTAACAAAGTTTAACCCATTTATGCCTAGTGTACTCTCCCATCCTTCTAAATTGGATCAATTTATTTCCAAAATAAGGGATGTCAAAAGTATATTTATTTCTATATTTGGAATATTTCTTACAGAAATTCCTTTAAGCAAACTGCGCGGACACTGATGAGACGCCGCATCATGCGGCGTCTCATCTGGGTCTACGCTGTTTGCAAAGGCATTTTTTCTAGACGCTAGGCATAAATGGGTTAATTAAAACAAATCGGTTAGAAAATGGTCTATAAATTAAAATATTGAACAGTCCGATGTCTCTGTATTATTTTCTACAGGTTAGTACAATTTTACAAGTACCAAAGTATGTTTAGTTAAACATGAGCGAAATCTTGATTTTGACTGGTTGAAGGTTACAAACACGTGTAACACAGTAACATAAAACACATACAAGAGATGTGTTTGTAAGAAACACAATGCCCCCTTATGCGCCGCTTTGAATTTTTGTTTGACCTTTGACCTTGAAGGATGACCCTGACCTTTCACCACTCAAAATGTGCAGCTCCATGCGTTTTGGACAGACAGACAGAATGACAGACAGACAGGCCAAAAACAATATACCCCCCTTTTTTTTTAAAGCGGACAAACAAATATTGCACACAAGTACTTGCAAGTTAATTTTACCAACATGTAATTGTTATTATAATGAAAAAAATAAGACGCGAAGAGTGAGCTGTTTATCTGCGACAAAAAATGAGTACGATGTCTAGTAGGTATGAATTCAAACCACGGGAGCGTTATCACTAGTCAGGGCTATTTCCCCCATCTTTGTGAATCGGCCTTGGCCCCCTCATTTTGTGAAAAAAAATGAGTCGCCAATTTTTAAATATTGTGAAAAAATGAGTCGCCAATTTTTAAATATTGTGAAAAAATGAGTCGCGAACATTCCAAAATTGAGTCGCGAACTTTTCAAAATTGTGAAAAATTGAGTCGAGAACTTTTCAAATTTGTGAAAAACGGCCATACTCGAAAAAGGCTAAAAAGCCTTGCTAGAAGTTTATAAGTCGCTTTAATATTTGAAAGTATGCCATTTGTTTTTTAAGAAATAAACCCTTATCATTGTATTTCGATTCTAAAATGACCTGACCAAATATTCTGCAATTAAAACGAGAAATATTTTATACAGTGCGGGAACTACTTTTTCGAGTCAATGTACAAATCTGAGAAAATCAATGGGTGAAATAAATATCAAAATGGTACACAATTTATCAATGCCCTAACTAAAGCTAATATTATCTGACAGCACAGCCACAGCGAGGTCCGAAGTGTTCGCTAGGGCGTGTTCCAACGCTAATGACGTCACAAAAGTCGATATACGTAAAATACGGAATGCAAGTGGTAAGTCCCGCCAAGTAATTAGGCTTGATTTTGTTTTGCTTGAACAAGTCTATATTTAGAGAACTGCGAGAGTGGTGGTGTCCCTCATTATTGCCGCCATTTTCGGTGGTTTGGTGAATCGCTAACACCGTCTCTGTAACGTCAACGACGTCAGTGTGAAGCCGACACCGGGCCTCGCCCACGAGCCAGTTATCGTAACCAGGGCGACCGACCACCACGGGAAGGATCTGTTGCCATGGGAACGGTTTCGTTGCTATGAAGAAATCCTCCGCGTCTTCGCTGTATAAGGTTCCGTAAGATCTGGCGGCTTTGGTGAGATTCCCGTCTGAACGAACATTTAAAAGAGATAATTTTTCGATATTTGTCCTGCGTCCAGTCAAAAGGACGCTTTTTTCAGTGAAGTTGCCTTTGTCGCTGAGGTGCTCAAGGGTAACGAGGAGTTTGTTCGTGAACAGTATGTCCGCATTCGCGAACCCGTACCAGGGCGTATCGAAGCGCTCGTACGCAAGCCGAAACATATCTTTGAGTTCTGGCGGTCGCTCGGCCTGTTCCGTAATTGGGATCGTTACCCAGCCACTGTGCTTGGCTATATCCTCCCAGACGGTGTCATTGGTGAAGAGTATTAAATTCGCATGGGGTTTGAATCGAGCCCAGTTTATCAACGTGTTATTATGCACGAATAACTTCTCCGTATTTGTGTGTATATGATCTGCGAACGTCGTAAATAGCGTCAATAAAGGCCGTTTCCTCGTTTTTTTCAGGCGGTTGCGTTGTGTGATATTACGGCACCGGGCGACTATATCCCGGATCGTCCGTTCTAGTTCCTCCGAGGACGCCTGGGCGGGTTTTGCGCACGTTTCCGGCAGCATTTCCCCGATGGCGGTCGCACCGTTATTCTCGAGGTAAAGGTTCACGAACTGCACGACGAGATCCGTGGAGCAGCGCACGTGTGACGGCGAGAAGCCGAGCCCCAAGAAAAAGCAGACGTTCAGGACGGAGATCACGGTCAGTAGCAGGAAGTACTGAAAGTTTGACAGCCGTTTAGCAGGGGCTGCGGCCCGGAGGCGGGGCGACACCTTGGGCATGCTCGCTCATTCGATACTGGAAGTGAAAAAATAGTGTTGATTATATTATATATCGTTTTACGTGCACATGTAAATGATGAGGACGCTGATGATAGCAAAATAAGACAATAATTCTCTTCCTTTTCCTCCTATTACTTCTACTTCTTCTACTACTACTAAAATAAGTTGAGTATAACTGACGCCACAACCACCACCAATACCTCAATAAATTAGAAATACGTATAGCTATTAAATCAACAACAACACAACAGAAACAACAACACCGATAATAAACACGATAATAAAACTAATAATAATAGATCATTATCATCTTTTTCAAACATCCACGGACATATCTGATCAGTCATTTATGGGTTACATAACATCCTTATATGACGTAACTTATAATTGAATTATCAATACTAAAAGAACGTTTTATCCTTTTTACAATCCTTAATTTAAATACGTTTTATTGTAGAAAAGAAGACAATGCAATAGTTGTAACCTAAGTTAAAAAACGAAAACATGAACACGATTTGGTTTCTTTAACGAACACCGTAACTACTTCAGAGTTTGACACATTAAGGATCTCGAAAACACGTGTTTATCCGAATTCTTCTAATATCAGAGTAGCCCAAGTAATTGACACTGTTGTTTTTCATGTGCTAATATTATGGCTATTAAATGCTTTCATAATTCATGAAGACCTACTCACATATCCAGTTATTATCCACATTTAACACATGTTTTAAACCGCACTCATACTGATTTACCAAAGTAGCCAAATCGAACGATTTCGAAATGAGACGGCACTCTATTCACAGTTGAATCCTCTAATCGAACCGGAGGTTCAAATTTGGATACGGTGTATTTGCATACATCAATTTTAACCTATATTGGGAAATAAGCGATTCATTTGCGAGTCAACCTATGTTAAAGGCTTCTGGAAATCAATAACGGGGGACAATGGTCATTTTGAGAATGTACCTGTTTCATTTTTGCATATAATCACTTTCATTCATTTCAGCCGCTGGCAATTTTCACATCATACTGTCGCTTTTGACAGAAATAAATACTATAAATACAATGTGGGATAAAAAACTCGAAAATAACGTGCTCACACCAAATGAATATTTGCCGAACACAATACAAAACATTCAGTATATACGAAACAGGAAGATTACAACACATTTACGCATACATGTAGTGTGTTATATACTTTATACTTATTTTTCGATTAAATGTTGTTTATTGGCCGATAACGATTCCGAGGACTTATGTGTTGGAAAGAATCCATGGGGGCTTCAGCCACGGTGTTAAATAACCACGCATCATAAATACAAAGAGTTTTCTATTTGTCTGTATGAATGTCATGATATTTATTGAACACTAAACGATACTGAACATACTTAGATTCTAGCATCATTCGATTAATATTCATATGTAATTAAAATAATAATTATATTTTACTTTGCTATGTGTAAGTTCAGGATTTCTTCTTGCGTTGTTAAAGATGCTAGGTCTGTTCATTTTTCAAACTATATCTCGTTTAAAAAAGTATGTTGGCACTGTTGCGCAATCCGCGAAGACTGAATACAGAACAACAGTATTGCGTTACCGACACGTGTTTTGAAAGAGCAAAAAAAATCATAGTAGAAAACAGGTGCCAGCGTTTCTTTCTTTCTTTCACTTTCTGAACGCCGCTTGAACGATTATCATCCGTCCGGCAATATTTCCGTTGACGTAGATGCGCAGACACGGAAAGCTCGACTTCCGGATACTCCGGCATTCATCGACAGAAATCGAGAAACCAGCGAAATGTAAACAAACAGACGTTTTGACAGGGCAGACTAATTTAAAATAAACCTCTTGAAATTTTTAAGATTACTTGAAATGTATAATCAATACAAATGTATTCATTATAAATATGTATATACTTCGCCAACTATTCGTTTATTTGCAAAATAAGGCTAGTATTTTAGCGATTCAGCATCTTTAATGCCGTGTTAGAATCTTCAAAATATGTGAACTATAAACGGCGATTTTTGTGAAACGCAAACACACACACATAATGTATTTCGGAACACTCGTGACAAAGGCCGCGACGCCTGAAGCAACACAATGTCGATGAACGATTAGTTATGCGGTAATCGATAGCCGAGCGTTTTATCTTCTATTTTATCTGCTGAACAATTTCTATCAGATAAACGAGAAAGACAATACGTCCTCAACATGTAGCTTGTCATACATTACAGGGAGAAAACAACTTCCGCGTCAGTCTGATGCATATTTTAAATTATGAGTCGTTTTCTGAGAAAACTGGGCATAATGCACGTGCGTAAAGTGTCGTACCAGATTAGCCTGTGTAGTCCTCACAGGCTAATTCGGGACGACACTTTCCGCCTTAACTGGATTTTCGCTAAGAATAGACAACATTTAAACGAAAAATTCCATAAAAGAGGAAATTATCGTCCCTGATTAGCCTGTGCGGACTGCACAGGCCAATCTGGGATGACAATTTACGCAAAAGCATTCTGCCAAGTTTTCTCAGAACACGACACAAATACTGACAACTGCTAACATACGTTGCTATTGTTAAATAGAAACCGATATTACAACCTTGAAGCGTTTTGAATTGCTCGTTTCCGAGCGATAAAAGTAACGATGGCTACAGAGAGCTAAAGTTGTGCAGCAGCCGAGAGTTGAGTCAGTGTAAAACAACTATACTTGATGCTGTACAAGCTGTACAAATATAACACGATATTATTGTTTCACGCAAACCTAAGAAGCTGCAATGAAACACTACAAAGACTTGAGTGATTATAAGGGTTAATTTTGGTCCGATTTTGTTTACCCCCCTTCCCCTGCTCAAAAGGTATATACGTTTTTACAATAAGAATAAAGTAGCTGTTTTTCGAAACGTGTTTCTGATTTTCTGCCATCAATAGGGCCCCAAAACTGGTTCAAGCAATCGTTGTTTAATGCTTTCCGGGGGTCCAATATGTGCAGAACAAGCAATCGCGGTATACTTCTTTCTTTATTGATGTCTAATGCGTGCAGAATATTGGCAATCAGTATTTTAATCTGCGCAGGTATGACTATTCGATCGGCTGCGCTTCGCTATCGATCTTTGAAATGTATATCCGAGAAACCGTGGGAGAATACGCTTGTGTACAAATGGCTGCACAATACCATAATGAAATTCAATAACTTTCAGTACAAATAAAAAGCTCAAATTTTCGTGAGTTTAGTTAGTTAATTAGGTATCGGCACACTTAAAGCCACACACCTTATTTTGCATAGTAAATTTAAGTATAAATAAGAAACATATTTTATCTATGCCAATTAGAATATATTTGGTGGTTACAATGTAGTAATCACTACTAATCTGTAAGTTTTTATATATTTTCAATGCGATGGATTACAATATTTACAGCTTTATAATCCATTGGAGTTTTCTAAGAATATCAAGTGAACCACAGTGTCTACTCTACGATTAAAAAAAGATGGGGGAATTTTACTGATAATTCTAATATTACAAAAATGTATGACATTTTTCCTTCTTTGTCTTTGTAAAACATCCCCCCTCCCATGCAAAATATGGGGGTTATCTTCAATAAAAGGGTTTGAATCCCCACATCCCTCGGCCTAGAATTTTAGAGGCCGTTTTTTTTTTTAAATCTCTGCTGAGTTAACTTATAAACATAAGTACATGTTAACAAAAAGTAAAAATAACATGATGGGTCTAAATCCCGATTTGCTTTTTATTTCAATTTATAATAAGAATGGTTTATGGTTGTTTTTTCCCCGACGATGTCGATTAAAGCATGGTTTTTTCAATACACACACTTTCTCAAAAATTGAAAATTCTATCGACGTCAACGTGGACCGTTGGTGAAAAACAACAACATAAATACCACGTAGCCAGTTCACTCGTATATCATTGCGCCTTAAGACTTTCAATATATAACATGAAAGTAACAGCTGGGCTTACCAATTATTGCATGATTTTGCATTGTTATCGGATTTATCTGACTGGGTCCAACATTGCGTAATCCTTTAAGACGTCTATATCACCTTTAAGACATCTATGGTAAGTTATTCAACACGATTGCCGTTTAAATACAATATTTTTGTGTTGTTCTCCACAACTGAACCATGCCAAAGAATACAATAAATACATGACACAATCCTGTTAAAGTCATCACAGAACTACGACGACTGCTGATACAACTACTACTACTTCTACTATAAATATTACTAATTTACTTATTCTGCTAAAACTATTGCTACTACGACTAACTAATTTTACTTCTACCACATTTTTTCTGTCAAAGATTAGCTATGACTAGTAGTAAACATTCTTGTTATAAACGGCACATATCACAAATAAAACTGCCGTCATAGTGTTACTACTGACGTCTACTCTCCTAAACAGCGCTATAGATAACAAGCGTATTTGCGTTATAACGCAATTAAAATAACCAAACACGTAATTAAATTAAAAATAAAGCGTACAAAAACGCAAATACAAATATAATAACGTAATTCCCGTAAAAAACCTTGCGTCACAAAACGCAATTCTTACGAACACCGGGCGTATTTTTAGACTGGTTATTTTCCGTACAAAAATGTACCGGATAGTTATATGCCGTCCTGTGAAGAAAAGACGGCAGTCTTTTCAGCGGTTATCAATCTTTGGGGTATTATTGTACTTATTCGTAGACCAGTCCGATTTCTACTTTCATTTTCTGAAATAATCAAAATGGCCACTCTTGGACGCAAAAAGAGAGTCGTTACACAAACGGAGGAGCAAAATAGTCGGAGTTATTCAAACGCTATGCGGACTAAATTTATAGCAAATTAAGCGTCTGACCAAAATATTTACGACGTGCGTGTATTTGTAAAGCGTCTGTACTTTCAGTTTCTATAACGGTGCGTAATAAAAATGTCTAAGCGAGGTCGAAAGACGTCCGCGATTGTTGCGCTAAATATATGTCGATCGCAAAATTGTTCCAACCAAGTAGGCACGCGCGAATATGTGCCGAATCATTCGTGTTATCAATTTGTTAGAAACAGTGTATGTAGCAGTTGAAAGTAGCGAGTTGACATCCAAAAACATGACAGAAAGTTCGTGATTGAAAAAAACTGTCAAAAGTGGAAAAAGTCATATCCCTGGTTAGAAATTGTTGACGTTGATGGGACAGAAAAAAAGTTGAAATGTGCATACTGCACCCATGTGCAACAGAAGTAAAGCAGCAATGATTTTGAGGTATAAATGTTGATAACTTATTTCACCCTATTTAAAAACTGAAATTTAAGGACCAGACTTTGATCAGAAATTCAGTAATTGTTTGCTGTTATGTACAGGTACCTTTTTGAATTCCATTTGAATAAATATAATATAGTAACCTTAGTAGATTTTTATTATATTATATATGTAATTCCCTAAATTACCCAATTGAGTAAAAAAACCGGGGGTGAAAAACCCAATTAAGCTCAAAAGTAGGGGGTGAATTTTTTTGCTAAAACTCCATTGAATTTACAAAAACCCTATTGTTGTCAAAAACAGGGGGTGATTACCCAATATACCCCAAATGTTATCTATAGCGCTGCCTAAATAAACATCGTTTTTTAAATAACATTCAAATACGCGTAAAATCGAAATGGATAGATTCAGCGACTTTTAATCACATCTTTGTTTCTTGCAACAAATTACACCCATGTAACCATGTATACTATTTTTGCAAACGTCGTTTTTATATATACAACATTACACAATTACATAAAAAACACAAATAACGCCAACAAAAATCATATTTAACACGCAACATACCTTTCATTAATCACGTGAAACCCATTTCACTGTGTTTATACAGATTAAGAACACACAACATTCGTTCAATACCGTATTAGCGTGTGAGCTAACGCAACACTATTTACATACTACATAGCCCTCTTGTCACAGAGTGACAGAACGTTTGTTATCTACTTACGGCGTGTAGAGCTGCATACCATTCGTTACGGTGGCTATTTTAAGACTGTGTGAAACGCAACGAGGGATCGTTTCAAGCGCGTGTTTTGAGAATCTTGCAAGATTTGTCGCCCTTATTAACACAATTTGTTAAAAAAATAGCTCTGAAAGGTTTAAAGTGGGAAATTGTGAAGAAGATGGAGAGACGGGGATATTATAATACTTAAACTTAAAAACAAACGAGTTATCTTTATATCAAATATCATAATATAATTACATTAGCTAAAATACGACAATTATAATAATGTTTATAAAACATACAAAATTGCGCATGTGGTTTACGATATGTTCCGTAACCAGATTTCACCGCAAAAGCGGACTGAACAGGCTAATCTTGGACGACACTTTACGCACATGCATTATGCCAAGTTTTCTCAGAACACGCCAAAATAATAAGGCGTTTCACACATCTTCATTATCACGTGTTATCGGTTTAGATTTGCATTATACACAACCGTGCTTCATACTTATTTTATTAAGGATGCTTTTACAAGTATGCTGGTGTGCGGAAATTATATAAAAGGTTTGACAACCGAGATACAGATGATATTTGTTGGCTTATTTTCATGACTAATTCCAAACAACTTATTTCCACAATTGGCACATCTTCAAGGGGAATCAGTTATTTGCAAGCTGTATAATGTCTACTCGTTGCCTGATTTGATCGTCGTATAACCGTAGCCATATCACGGTCTTAGAAGTAGCAGGTTCATTGCGTAGCAGCAATGCTAGAGATATATGCAGATCAGTAAGTTTCTCGAACATTAAACATGTAGTTTGCACCTTTTTTTCAATCGACAAGTCTACGATGTGTGGGATTATATTTCATGGATGATCTTCTAAACTTTAAACAGTGAACTTTTGAGCCGCGTCATGCGATAATGGGTCTAATACATTATGCGACCCGATAAGCTCCAGACCAACCTTCGCGGTTGGTGAGCAGCTGCGCTGTCCGCTATACAGTAAGGCAAGGTTTCGTGGTCCTGTAGCGAACAGAGTATCTCAGACCAGACTGCGCGAATGCATATTGCATATGAGCCATAAGACCCATTTTCTCATGAAAAGGGTCTTTTTATTTTTGCATAATGAAGGTGAATTAAACCCCTTCATAAATGAAGACAAGTTATAACTTGATTAAGTGTGTACTGCATTGAATATACAATGTGTTTTATTAATGATACATGTAACAGTATGGTGCTACGAAACACGTTATTTTTAACTCATGACTAGATATTTGGTAGCATCAAAACCAGACTTCACGAAAACGTCAGTCCGACGGACACTGCTTGAGTTGGTCCGCTATTTATTAACAAAGAATCGATCCAAAAAAAAAANCAAATGATTTGCATTGCACATGTGGTATTTAGTCGTTGTATATCATTCAATATTCCTAGCTCTTTATGCACCTTTTCAGGGCTAGCGCTTGCCCAAAATTTCTTTGAGCCAACCATTTTTTGTTTGTTGGCGCGCGAAAACTGGTTATCAAATAATAATATATACTATAGATTTTTTATATTTCTTTTAATGACAACAAGCACATATCACATATCATAATATATGACACTGTCTGTGATAGTGTGACCTTCATATTCAAAAGTTAACAAGCCATCTTTATTAGTCTCTGGTGTTTGGGGTGTGACCTTCAGAAATTTTTTCATCATGAGACCTGACCTAGTCTCCGACAGGTGCTCAAGAGCCTGAATAGTGGCTGTCAAAAGGAGGGTAACCTCAGAATAGCACAAGTCTTTCTTCTGGTACATTTTTTGATAAAATGGCAATGGGTTTGAGCGCATCGCAGAGGAAGTGAGCAGTGTACAGCAATTTGAATGTTGCTATTGGTTTGTACAGGCTAAGGGCGTCACATTACATGTACATTGATTTTGATTCTTTATCAAAGCGAAGCCAATTGTTATCAAGTTTCCATGACTCTTGGAATGCTCTTGTGTTTTAATTTTTTTGTTTGTTTGTTATGACTCTTTTTCGTCCAAAGGACGCTTTAAGGTTAAAGACGCCATGTTAGCGACTGTAGAGACAAAGTGGTTACTTCCATTTTTATAGTAGACTAGATGAATTACTCTTCCTATGTGTTAAAAATTTGAAACTTTAATTAAACTTTAATTACAATTAAACCGCGCGTTTTTTTCACGTTTTCCTTTGATTAAAATACGCCGCTGTCAGTTAGCATAGTGTGTGAGTAAAACTAACAAATTAATTTATTATTACCTTTTCATTTCGATCGAACATCGGCAGAAAGTTGTAACATCATCGACATAGAACTAATTATTTAATAATCACTCTTTAATTCATATCGATAGTCAGCTTGGAAATAATAAATTTATTGTCACGCTTTTTTTCATTTTTAATCTTTAATAACACGACATTTGCGACCGGCCGCGTTTTTGTTTGCAGACGACAATATTAGCTGTGTATTCAAAGTATACAGTGTCTGCGCATGAATGACCGAATATTACTCCATAGCTCCACCCATTTTTACATTTCATTCAACAACGTCATTTCATGTAAGCGAGCTCAATGTTGATTGGCCAGCTACCATGCGCACTTCAATAACAATAAGGTCAAGCGATGTCTCGTATACAGGTGCAGACCGGTTTTCGTTCATTGTTCAAATTGCGAACACTTTCATTGAAACAAAGAGAAAAATATAGAAAACCAATCCGTGTTGAAATGGCGGCTGTTTTCAATGAAATTTTACGAGATTTTAGCATTTTCTTCATCGGATTTTTTTCCACGGACCAAAAAAATCGTTAGGGTCGGGGGCAAAAAATAGGGTCGGTCGGGTTCCCTGAACCAAGACTATTTTTTTTGGCCTAAGAGCAAATCAGTACAGATCCGTTGTATTTTTTCATGTTCTAAAATAAATTCGAAGATGAAACAGTTTGTTGTAACCAGCGCGTCCCATCCTTGACAACATCCTTTGACCATATTCGCTTCATTAGACGTTCAATTGAATAACAACTGTATCCTACAAACATGCTGCACATAAGTCACGTGATGAGTGTTTACAAGATTTACCTTATTTACTTTGAAACCCTCCGCCAAAGAATTGTAACACACACGACTACAATATTTTTGATACCGCATACGTGTGTAACTGAGATTAAGTTTTTAACTCAGCTTTAGTTTTTACTACGAATAATCATCTTGTAGTTTGGTTTAAATTTAAATACATTATACAATAATATATTTGTTCCCCAATGTTTTGTTTAGTTATGATTTTTTTTTTATGTTAATGAACGATAACAACAACGGATATAGCATTGAAAGATCGCATAAATGCCCTGGATTCTAAAGGCCCGAATTATGTCATTTCGGTCCGCCAAGTTTTAGCGGGTGGTTCGACCGAATGTTTGACACTGTTTTGGAGCTTTCGGGAAGTCTCATATTATTTAATTTAAACCATGTCCAATTTTCGTTTGATAAATCGTTGCTTTCATCAAGACGTAACAGCTCTGTTCATAATTATTAACACAGGGTAAACAACAGGTGAGGTAACCGCTGCGAGGACATAATACAAGTTAACACAAAATGGGTGATAGCGGCTTCGAGCAGTGACTACAAGATTACACAAATGGGTGATAGCGGCTTCGAGCAGTGACTACAAGATTACACAAATGGGTGATAGCGGTTTCGAGCAGTGACTACAAGTTTACACAAATGGGTGATAGCGGCTTCGAGCAGTGACTACAAGTTAACACAAATGGGTGATAGCGGCTTAGAGTAGTGACTACAAGTTAACAGAACAGAACAAATATTTTATTTCAGTTAAGAATATTACAGCTCATCGTGATAATTCAGAATAATACATGCGTGCGTGAAAATTATTCGTTATCAATATATTAATAATCAAAGCACAGATAACTAATAACATATGTGTAGGATACAATACAAAGTTTATCAAAATGTTAACTAATTATCTGATGTGTGTGTCTGTGTGCGTGTGTGTGTGTGCGTGCAAGCGTGCGTGTGTGATTTTTTTACCAATGTTTATGTTTATTTCTGAACATTACTACAAACTAATCTCTTTAATAACGGCAACCTAGTACAAACTAGATTGCCATAAAGGGTTTATATGTATAACTGTTCACAAATATTTATTATCTAATGCCACTTTCTTGGCAGCCTAAAACGAAAACAATAATTTAGGCAGCACAAATGGCTTATGTACTGTCGGAATGTCTGTGTGTTGAATGATGAAAACTATTTATGTGATTTGATGTGTGTGTATGCGTATGTGGGGGGTGCGTGTGCGTGCGTGTGTGTCAATGTTTGTGTGTGTGCGTGTGTAAGATAGGTGGAAACAAGTATGTGTGAGAGTGTTTTGCGTTACACAAATATGTGATAGCGGCTTCGAGCAGTGAATACAAGTTAACACAAATGGATGATAGCGGCTTTGAGCAGTGACTATAAGTTAACACAGATTTTTTCTTGGGTAACTTTATTTTACGAAATACTTCACGAAATTTCTGTTGATTTTTGAGTTTTAATGTTACTTTAACCTTGATCATAAAATGAAAACTCTTGGGTCTATGTTCTTAAAACTTCACATGTGCATGCATCTCATTGACATCTACTATTAGCGACCGCAACCGAAACCCCCATTTTGAATTTGCCTTCTACTCAAATAGTAATTACGGTGTTTTTTTGACGGAAAATGTTCTCTTAAAAGGTGAGTTATTTCTTTATATTTTTACATTTTCTCATGTATAGAACAATATTTCACTTTTAGTGCTTTACAAAATAAGGATATAGCAAACTTTCTATTAGAAATCGATTTTAGTTTCACTTGCAAATTTCTGAAAAAATGAAAGCGGAAGTCATTGTTTTCAATTACACAGGGTGATTGCAAAAGTTATTTTCGTAACATTCGCATGATTTGTTTTTTTCCGATCACGTGATATTATTGTCTGCTGCTGTGCTCAAACATGTGTACAAAATAATGAATATTTATACGTAAATACCTATCATAAAATCGAAATTTGGTAATCTGGTGGTGGAAATATGGGTATTTGTCCATGAATTATAAACGCCCCGCGGTTTTTCGGTCCATTTTTGAAAAAAAACAACAAAACATTGTTTAATGTGATAAGCAAAAGATCAAATCAAGTCGAGGCTGCGCATTTTATGTGCTCGTCACAAATTCGACATTGGTATTCCCCGAAACTAAACCGGAAGTTGTGTCCGAATTTATCCGAAATTAAAATTTAATGTAAACAAACGTCAGCTGGAAATATGTGTGAAAACTATCGTTTTAGTTGTTTTATTGACTACAAGCAATTTAAATAATATCTTATTGTTATTAAATAGATTATTATATAATACTATAACATAAAGTAACAATAAACAAACAAATACTATTTATTTTAATTGATTATTATAAATTTTGAAAATGTCAAGACATGACTTAAATATGGAATCTAAAAGTAAAAGAAGCATGCCCTGTCCAGATTTTTTGGTTAACTGTATGTGGTTGTTCATTCTTGACTTTATGTGTTTATTTATTCTTGTTTTGTTATAGTTTGTTTTGTTACCATTTTTATTTGTTATAGTTTGGAAAACAGGGGAACAAAACAGATTTCACACCCAGTCAGTCACGGTTGCTCACAGTAAGTATATTTCAATGTCCTTTACATATTGTATAAATTTCAGATGATCAAAATGGACTGATTTACCACTAAAAGATCGGAAATAGATTATATTAAATCCCATGGACTAGATGGTCCCACAAAGTCTATGCTTAATGAATGCAGTCTACCTGTACATGTTACATACAAAAGCTTGTCCAATCACCTGGCACATACTTACCAGAAGTACCAGCATTTAAACAAAAGTAGAGATCGTGTAAAAGGAAAAGACACTTTTGAAAGGTTTATGAATAACTCTTTTTCTTTACCTGAAATAAAGATGTTAAATCGGGACTGTACGATTTTTACATGTGTTAAATTTTAATATATTGATTAAATTATGTTACGATGACTCAAAATAGGCAATAAAAATTATACTTTGAAGACGAATTTTATTAAATGCAGCAAAGACAAGTTAGCGCTGGTTAAAGCCGATGCCGACACTTTTACTCGTATTTGTAAGGAAACAAAATTGTGTCTTTGTGTCGTATGAACGAATCTCCACTAAAACTAAATTTAGATTCACATCGTACATGATATACATGCTGGCTTATTTGGCTTCCAGCCATTTAAGCTTTCAGATTTAAATATCTGGCTTATTTCGCATTTTTCGACACATGTTCTTCTTAACTTTTATTTTAATTTATATTGAAATATATGTATACTAATTTTCAACACATTTAAAAAAAATCATAAATATTTGACAAAATCGTACAGTCCCGCTTTAAAAACATAAATACCAATAACATGCCAACGAGCAATGAACTGTTCCATTCTAACGATGACCCAAATCTGAAAGCACAAGCTTATCAAGCAGTGGCAGGAGAAATAGCAGTTGAGCTTTCGAGTACAAAAACTCTGTTGTCTGAATTTGAAATTGAGTTGAAATCTGCTGTTAAAGAGAAATATGTAACAAGTAAGAGCATTGTAAATTAAATGAAACAAAAAAGGCTCTGAAAAGAGCATCAAATAGGGAAGCCTTCTGGCGAAACAAAGTACAAAAATGTGAGCAGTCTGTTGAACATGATGATAAAAGTGAAATTGAACAATTTAGAAATGAAGTTGTTGGATTGAAGGGAAAGATTTAGGGAAAACAAATGAAGATAATTATTAAGTATTTGAAACAATAAATTGATGAACTTAATATTGAAAATATTGCGTTGAAAAAAATATAAAAAAGGACATTGTTTGATGAAGACACAAATTCATATATACCTGAATTACACACATGTGTTTATATACTTTTAGACAATCATGATTCATGTGAACACGTCAGTGAAGTTATTAATAGTGTCCTATGTCTTTGCAACAAAAAAGCAAACAAACTGCCCTGCATAAGTACAATAAATAATTGGTCTATTGAACGTGCTTTATTTCCCGTCGTCAAGTATTTGAACGTTGTGAGCAACCTAACACTACTTTGCACACAGACGAGGCCTCAAAGTACGTTACAAAATGGGGGGGGGGCTTTAGCTACGCGGGATAAAGAAGGTCAGTATTTACTACTTGGACTTCGTGACAGCGCTACCAAATCCTCAAAGGACACATTGGATACTTTTAAAGACATTTTGTCTGATATTGAAATAGCTTGTTGTTCCAAAAAACTGCTATGTAACATAAAAACCACAATGAGTGATCGGGCTGCAACAGAAACAAAATTTAATGACATGTTGGAACAGTACAGAACGTCGATTTTGCCTGCTGTTATAAGCAATTTTAATGCAATGAATGAAGAGTCAAAGCAAGCCATTTTTTTGTGGCCTGCACACATTAGTTCATATGGCAGATGTATCACAAAAGTCAGTATTTAAAGTTGAAAAGGGTCACTTTGAAGGTAAAGTTCCAATTCACAACCCATCTTTTTTTAAAGCAGCCAGTCTGGTACAGTGCGTCTTATATATATACTGCATGTTAAACTTTTCCCAGGAGGGGGATCAGAAAAATGGTTGCCATTTAGGATTTTTAACATTTATATCCGAGTATTTAAAAGAAATCTGCATATTGGGTCTTCCATTGCAGCCTTTACAAGGTAATATATTCAACATTTTTTTTTGCTTATGCTGGACATTAATCTTTCCTTAAAGATCAAATGAAGTAATATCTTGAAAAAAAACTAGTGGGAGTAAATGGCTTGTAAAAAAAGTGTTCGTAAAGACTTACAAACTCCCTTTTTCTTAGCTGGTTGCAAGGCACTGGGTTTAATTTCTAAGTTTATAACAACACCACTGTGGAATGTTATTGAGGACAAAAGCATATCAATTTCAATGATGAATTAAAGATATCTGAGATTATTGAATTATTTGAATGTCACTTTAAATAGACTTGACAACTTTATCAAAGGAGACCTCCCTTTGTTTGAAGATGTGCCAATTAAAAAAGATAAAGTGTATGACTGTCTTGTGACAACTTCAACTTTAGATGGGTTTGTAACTCTGATCCTTTAAGTAACCATCTCAGCTTTGTGGAAGCTTATCCAAAATCAGTATGGTGACCATCTTCCTGGTGGAACCCATGCCACTATCAATTCGAACGAAACTGTAAGTGCTGATAAACACAACACGTTCCCAGAACGAGTGTTTTGATATGTGGATCATATTCTTTCCGCAAAACCGAATATTAAAACACTAGCTCTAGAGGCACAAATTACATTTTCTTTAAATAAAACCTATGATTGGTTGGAAAACAAGACAAACATAAATGAACTTATTAAAGAAATAAGAAAAGAAGTGAAAATTGAAAAGTAAAGATTCAAAGAAAGGGAAAAATAGTATTACAAAGACTTGAAAAAGGAGGAGGAATTCAAATAAGAAGAACAAGAACAGCGTCGCATTCAACGACTTGAAAAAGAAACAACTGACATGTTATTGTATGGTCTTTGGCAAAATGTGCAGCAAATAGAAGGTGAATTGGAACAAATCAAATCTAAAACTGAACAACTAGAGGCCTTAAAAGTTCGAATACGGTTTAGAAAAAATGTTTCTAAGCATAAGTGTGACACTGATGTTTTTTTGTTCAGTCATATCGTCAATGGTAAACGTGTTCCCCTAAATGTTGATGAAACTCAAGAATAATGTTGCATCCCTAATTAAACACTCGTTTACTACTCCGCCACCAGAAACACCCCATATTCTTGTAAACAAATCTATAGAGCACAGATGGTTTGACAATGATACTCCCAAATGGTACAGCGACCTAGTCATTTCTAAGGTAAATGTAGTAGCAGTGCTTGATGGTTTAATAGTTAGTTTTTCACATCTCAACTTTGTAGCTTCAAAATCAATGATATAATACATATTGAAATATACTATTTATCAGTTATTTACTAATTTCAGGTTCCTGGATTTCCAGAATGGTTTAACGTGATCTACGACGGAGACGAAGCGGTTAACACGGCCAAGCTAGGGTAAGACCTTAAAGCAGGAGATGTTATTATTAAACTCTGATCTAATTCTTAGTTGACCTTGACCTTGATACCTGAGGTTTGAGTAATAATTTAGCTGAGAGAAGGCAAATTTAAAAGAATGGCATAAATGAAAAATTGGATTTTTATATGTATTTTATTATAAGTGTGTTCTGGCAAAACTTTTTATCATACCTGGCACCTTTAGCAATCTTATCCAAGAAAACTGGGCAAACAATAGTGAATAAAATTTAATTTAAGTTAATTGTTATACATGCATGTTTTAACAAAACAATAATAGACCAGAATGAATATTTTAAACATATACTCAGGTAAAGTATAGCTCTTTGCAACAATGTTCAAATAAATTGTTGGCGAGTAAAAATTGGCAGAAATGTAAGATTTTCAAACAATTCAAAGGGGCATAACTCTAGGTATACCTATTCGATTTTCATAAAATTTGCAGATTTGGATTTTTCTTGACAAGACCTTTACAATGATGTTTAACACTTGTGGTTTTGTAGACAATAAGGTCACTAGGTCACTGTGACCTTTACATTCAAAATATAACCTTGTTTCTAAAATAGCTGCCATGCGGCTTCAAAGCGCAGTTTGTTTCACAAACACAGTTAAAAAAAAACGCTACTTTTTAATTGCTTTGTCCTTGCTTATTTTACTTTAGAACAATGATTTTTTAAGATTGTGATCAGGATTTGAACGTTTTTCTTATATGTTTTGTCATCTAACATTTTTAGTTTCGCGGCTCAGACGCTCATTCCATCGAGGGTACAGTCTGTCACAGATAAAGACATATCAGCCGTGTACAAATGCTATGCAGTCGACCTCTAATGTTAAAGTAAACAGCTGGGCCGAGAGGTAAATCAATGGAAGGTGCCATGGAGTATTATGGATGCAGACAAACAGCCCAAAACCCTGCTTGATGCACTGAACGCTTGTGGAAGCGCTTACCCACTTATTCAGCTGATATTCACAAAATTGCTCACCATGCCTGCAACATCAGGATCCTGCGAGCGGTCCTTCAGCTCTATGAAGCGTTTTAAGACATACATTCGCTCTACCATGGACAAGGATCGCCTTTAAACGCTTGCAGTGCTCCACATACACCGGAATAGTGTAGTGGACATTGAACAAGTGATCAACACTTTTGCCTCTATCAAGAGTCGGAACATGCATTTCCTTAAACCAAATTTCAGCTATGCAAGTGAATTGCCATCTGTTGCCAAAACTGTATATATGTTGAAAATGCTTTCAACGGAACGAATAGTCTATTTTTGGAAACTATAATGAGAAAAATCGCGTCTGCGCCCAAAACTGGCCTTTTTCCCGGGGGGGGGGGATGCCCCCGGACCCCCTAAAATGTTCCTGCACATCCTTGGAGGGCTCGCTATGCCCCTGATGATGGCTGATTTATGCACGGTTTGAACCAGGCCGCCAAAACTCCAACACGAAAAAATGAAATTTTTTATATGACCCCAACAGAAAAAACAATACGCCGTAGCGACAATAATGAAACTTATCGCTTTTTTGTCGTTCTCGTATATCTATTTTGCGTTCTTGAGTTTTGTCGTTTAAATGACTTTGCAAATTAAATAAAAACAACCAAGACGCCAACAAGTAAGAACGACAAATAGTCTTTGCTGTAACTATATTTCTTATAAAAAGCATGACGTTGCTGAAATCAGAGTCAGTTTAAAACCAAATGAGTGTACTAAATGAAGGACTTCTCAAAAGATGGAAATCGTTTACCGACTCTATCAAAACTCAGTTTTTTGCTATTGTAGATCAATGAAAGAAAATCGTCATTCAGTACAGTCACAAACTACAAACCAATAACCATTAAATGTAAACAGAGAAACAAGTCTTTATGCAGATCTTTCAGCAAACAAAGTTCCATACCCTGCTAGCATTGAACCACGGAGAACTCTCATCATTGGAGACTCGATTTTGAAAGGAATCCAAAAGCTCGGGTTAAAACGCGACGTTGATGAACGCACCTGTCCTCGGAACACTCTTCAAGTAACATAAATACTCAAAAATCAACTGAAAGTTCGTGAAGTATTTCGTAAAAAAAGTAACCCAATAACAAAATCAATGTTCCTTAAAGCAGAAGCCAACATTTCAAAACGAGATGTTTTCTGGTAACATGGATGTTTGTAGTTATAAAATGCTTGTTTTTAATGTTTCGTGTCACAATTAATTCAATTTTAATGTCCCGCGACTATATCTATTCATACGACACAAACACACTAGAATGGTACCATGTTAGTGTTCATGTGTCGTATGGATAGATATCAGTGCGGGACATTAAATGGAATTAATTGTGACACGAAAAATTAAAAAATCAAGCATTTTATATCGACAAACATCCATGTTACCAGAAAACATCTCGTTTTGAAATTTTGGCTTTTGCTATAAAGAACATTGATTTTGAATTGGGTAACTTTATTTTAAGAAATACTTAACGAAATTTAAGTTGATTTTTGAGTATTAATGTTAATTTAATAACATGTCAATTTATCGAAACAAAACTAAATGTATGCTTTTATCAAAAGCTCGTAGTTCTACTGACAATCCAAGACTTAATATCAATGTCATTATCCTTGAACAAATCAAAGAATTTAATTTACTAAGAGTTACGATTGATGATCATCTTACACGGCTATCGCATATAAACAGTGTATGTCGTAAACTAAACTTTAAGCTGGCCTTATTAAAACGAATTAACTTTTTTATTAACTATGAAACAAAGAAACTGTTTTACAACTCATATATATTAACGACAATGGACTATTGTTGCGCATTATGGTGTTCAGCAACACAGTCACACTTACGTAAAATATATTCGATGCAAAAACGAGCTGCGTAAATAATACTGAATAAACCAGTTTCAACTCCTTCACCTACCTTATTCAAAGAACTTGGTTGGTTGACATTTAATAACAGAGGTACTTTCCTAATTGGATCTTTTGTTCATAAGTTTGTATTAGGCGCAATGCCCTCTTATTTTATTAAAGTTATTCATATCTCAATATAAAGAAGTGAACATTAATGTGTACGCTCTAAGATCCACAACCCACACTGATATATCATCTATTCCGTTTAGAACAAATTATGGAATACGAGTTTTCGTTTCGTGCACGAACCGTATGGAATTTCATTCCAATAAGCATTCGACAAGTGTCTTCGAATACTACATTCATTTTTGTTTTAAAGAATACCTACAAATAAATCATTGATATACATGTACCCTCATGTGATATTTTTTTTTGCTATGTAAATACTTTGTTGTGATGTGTCTGATGTGATTTATTTTGAAAGATTGATTTTTGCATCATATTTTGCTTTTTTTTGTATTATCAACATCATCGTCGTCGTAATTGATAAGGAACTTATTATGACATTTAACTGTATATATTTATTTTTTTCCCTTGTATGTTCGTATGCATATGTTTCAAAATATAAACTTGTGTTATGTTTTAATACTGAAGACCACATTGCGAAAATTCTTCATGAAATAAAGTTATTATATTATATATTATACAAATATAGCCGCCTTAACAACAACAAAAAAGCGACGCAATACAATCATGTGTCCCCTTTTTGTCGTTTATCATCCGAATGTATAAACCACAACAGGTTAAAGCGGGACTGTACGATTTTTACATGTGTTAAATTTTAATATATTGATTAAATTATGTTACGATGACTCAAAATAGGCAATAAAAATTATACTTTGAAGACGAATTTCATAAAATGCAGCAAAGACAAGTTAGCGCTGGTTAAAGCCGATGCC
>VMBQ01000114.1:253903-281735 GCA_007657795.1 Dreissena rostriformis | reverse complement strand
TTAAAGCGGGACTGTACGATTTTTACATGTGTTAAATTTTAATATATTGATTAAATTATGTTACGATGACTCAAAATAGGCAATACAAATTATACTTTGAAGACGAATTTTATAAAATGCAGCAAAGACAAGTTAGCGCTGGTTAAAGCCGATGCCGACACTTTTACTCGTATTTGTAAGGAAACAAAATTGTGTCTTTGTGTCGTATGAACGAATCTGCACTAAAACTAAATTTAGATTCACATCGTACATGCATGATATACATGCTGGCTTATTTGGCTTCCAGCCATTTAAGCTTTCAGATTTAAATATCTGGCTTATTTCGCATTTTTCGACACATGTTCTTCTTAACTTTTATTTTAATTTATATTGAAATATATGTATACTAATGTTTAACACATTTAAAAAAAAATCATACATATTTGACAAAATCGTACAGTCCCGCTTTAAAACATGAAATCTCCAAGAAGGATTCATGAGAGCTGCTATTTACCCTCTCAACAAGGACACCGTACCAACAGAGGTTTCCTTTCCTGCTGAACAGTATGTGGACAGTGACTCAGATGCGACTATTGATGATGGGGAATGCACAATTGCTGAAGGATATGTCATGTTTGCCCACAAAGAAAAAGAATTGACAACAAACTAAATGTGTCAAGTGCAATGTTGATAGAAATGAAAGACCATTGGACCCATTTGAACTACTTTACCCTGTCATAGTGTATAAAAGACAAATAAATGTCGATGAATGCGCAACCGACAACGGCGGGTGTGTCCATTCCTGCGAGAACACCCAGGGGAATTACACGTGCAGTTGCAGGGAGGGCTTTCAGCTAGATCTAAACGGCAAAGATTGTATAGACGTGAACGAGTGTTTCCGAGACAAGGGTGGGTGCGAGCATCAATGTGTGAACACCCTAGGCGGGTACGAGTGTCGTTGTAATCAAGGATACTCAGTAGAACATAACGGCAGGTCTTGTAAAGTGGGCTCCTATTGCCAGAAGTACAAGGGCTGCGAGCACACATGCACGACGAACGCACTCGACACTGTGGTGTGCACGTGCAGACCCGGATAAAGGCTACATTCCAATGGCACTAACTGCATTGGTACAAACGTGTTCTGTGGGAAACGGCGGTTGTCAACACAACTGTACGGACACTCCGGACGCGGTACAATGTACGTGCGCACCGCGTTATATACTGAATAGAGACAACAAGACGTGTACTGCGTCGTGCGAGGTCAATAATGGTGGCTGTGAGCGGAATTGCATTGATACGCCGGAAGGGCCCGTGTGCTCCTGTCCGGAGGGCTTTGAACTTCTCAGAACCAGAAGAAATGTCTGGGGAACCAATGCGAGAAGGGCACGCTGCAGTGCCCGATGTATGCGGAGTGTATCGACTCTGTCCGAACGTCCAGGTGCAGGTGCAAACGAGGTTTCTATGGGGCCGGACACGTTAAATGCATAGATGTCGATGTTCAATAAACGAGACAAATAGACCACGTTCTTATTTACCCTGTCATAGTGGTAAAAAGACAAATAAATGAAATGAATCCTATACATATGTTAATATTTTATTGTTATATCGTGTTTGACTTTCGTTTATTTTACATTTGCACCAGAAACTAATGTTAACTGTTCACAATAAGTTAATTTGGCCTTATTGCTCTACCTTACCAGGAATTGTTGTAAGGCGTCATACCCGCGTATCGAGTGCAGCAACATACAATGGCCGAAGCTAGACATTTATGTAAACAAAATTGACCTTTTAACACCCTATTACTCTCAAAATGTCAACGCTAGATGTGCTCTGGTAACATAGATTTAACACGATACAAAATGCTCTTTATTATTTTTTTTGTGGTACAATATAATATATTTAAAGTGATATTAGACGCATCTAACTGTATATGCTATGTTTATAGGTGTCTATCGCAACCGCTGTTTTTTTTTGGTGTTTTCACTTCATATACACTTATATTTGTTAATGCAGCATCAACATACTAAAACAATATCCCGGAAAGAGAAAAATAATGCATTTAAATATCAACCATACTTTCGTTTTGACAACTGACAAAAGAAATGATTCGATGTACCATGTGAATCTAAATTTATTTTTAGTGCATAATTTATATTTCCTGCAACGATGGCTATCAAACGACACACGAACACTAACTCCGATCCTAATAAAAAAGACAGTTCCGCTCGGCTTAGAGGACTTGGACAGTCATGTAAAATATCGAATATAATATATATTTTTTATAAACAACTGGTAGTAAGATGAGTTGCAGATAGTTGGTCAGTTGCCTCATTTTGAATAATAACTCTTTTGAGCTGTTAATTCTTTTCAGCTCCATGCAGTCCGGTAAAATTCAGTAAAAAATCAAACATTTTCTGAGCTTTCGGGAAGTCTGAAATTTTATTTAAAAACATATAAGTTTGACTTTAAACTTTCTTCAAATCAAAATACTGTTTAATAATAAATAAAACTTTTGTTTATTTTGTATTTCATGCTTGAATATACTATGACAACTTCAAATATAAATTTGAATTAATTAACTTCATAGTCCAGTGAAAAAAGCAGGCACTAGTGTTAGAAAACGTGACAGTCCAAGCAGTTGTCCAGTTTTTAAACCAAAGGCGCCTTAACGTCGTAGAACTTCGTCCATCATTGTGAGTACTAAACTCTGTAGTTATCATTGTGAATACTTAAATATGTGTATATTTATGCATGCTTTCACTACTACCATGCTCTGCTAACATGCTTTTGCTAGCTTTGATGAGTCTATACAATGAACTGTTTTACCGAATATGTTTGCATTTATAATTTGGTTGATTAACATCAAATAATTAAAACAGAAGATTTAAATAGGCTCGATGAAAATTAACGATTGATTAATTTCAGACAAAGAGTGACAAAGTATAGGCTCTCAGACTCTGCTTTACTTTAGAAAACAGATTCTACAGCAACTCTCAGATGCAAATTCGATTAATGTTTTTAGCAAACAGCAAGGTGACAAAAGAATACACTTAACTGTAGAATAACCAGTTTTTAATGTTAGAAACTTGGTAACTAATGCACACAGTAAGCCATCTACCCAGCCTGCTGATTACCCTCTGCTTTTTGGCCAGAAGGTGCGGCACAGGTTTAGCGAAAATGAAGAACTAGTGCATTACATTGTTCAAGTTATATCCCAGGTATTCAAACTAACACGTTGTAGCTAACCTAATTATTGTTTTCATGTATTTCTTCATAAACTTATATAACATTGTGAAATTTGTTGATAACATAATTAATGTACATGTATTTCTTTGTAACTAGAATAGTTCTAAAACTTTATAAGTAAATATCATTAAAAACATGGAAAACAAATGTATGAATCGAGAACGACCATACTGGTTTATACCAATTATATTTTAGGTTGATTGTGTCTTGAATCCATTCCTACAGACAACTAGAACTAAGTAACGAGAATCATGTTTCTCGCTAAGGGAACAAATGTCTTCCCCTGTCAGGGTTTGAACTTAAACAAGGCCTACGCCCTTAGATCTAAGATGCAACCACCACGTTTCATGACCATTATGAAAGTGCCCAAGTGACATTACAAAATGGTAAGTCGTTGACCATCGGCCTTAGACAAGTAGCTGGTGGGGATGGCTTGTCATATAGTAATGTATTTCAAGAACGGTTTCTGACTTGTCCGAGTCCCTTTGTAAAGGTACAGAAGAAAATAGGGCTGAATTGATTTGTTCCATAAAAAGTTGTATGAGCGAACAATGCGCCACAAATAATGTGTTCAACGAAAATATTGAAACTTTGAGGAACACCCTTATTCCGGCATTTGTGGAAAATTGACAAATTATCTCAAGATGAACAGAAATCAATATCTGAAATGAGGTTCATGCAGGTTGCATTTGTTGGCCAATTGTGGCACGGAAGCTGACAAAGCACTGTCTAGCTTTGAACACATTGTTTGTGATGGCAAAATCCTCATTCGTTCAATAGTAATAAAAGCGGGTCTATTCGTTTGGAACGCACCGCGGCTTAAGCCTTTACCAAGAGAGGTTCAGACAAGGCAGGTGTCCATATTTATTTTGAAACCTACTTGAAGTAAAAAGATGAACGTAATCAATAAGTGACGTTTAAAGGTCACAGGAGTAATGTTGTATTTCATGATTGTGCTGCCGTCTACCACCATAGCAAAGCTATTGATTCATTTTAAAATGATTTGCCAGACAAAAATGGGCTTTTACAATCAGTTAATTTTGATGTAAAGGAGCCTGCATAATGTTATGCCTTGTAGTATCTCCTACCATGTTTATTGTTGTGTAGTTCAAAAGTAAACAATTGTCATTTGTTTATTATTAATCACTCATCTATTACTTCTTCATCAGGTATATATTTTAAGGATAGCACATATAAGCTGACATGATGATTTGGCATGTGTATTTTAAAGATCATTAACCAAAATTATTTGCTAAAACTTACAGTTAGTGTCCGAAGTGCAAGGATGCTAGCCAAACCGTCATCTTGCAGTGATTTTATCAGTAATATTTGCATCTACGTGATTTATCATTGTATAATTATACGATTACAAGTTACTCTGAGACACTATTCATTGTTGTGTAATGTTCATATGTGTTGTAATTTGTGTAAACTTCGCCATTTCTAAAAAGCACTTGTTGGCTGTTGCATTATTTGGATATTTTGTATTGTTCCCGTAATATTTCTTCTCTATCATAAATGCAAATTTGTTTAGGTCAGAGAGAAGCCTATTTGTTTATTGTTAGATACAGAATCTTTTACTTATCTTTATATGCTCTTTAAAGGATATTGTTAGTGAAAATATGATGTGATTGTTGAATGTTTGTCGCTAAAGAGCTGTTTTTAGGATTTGGGATTCCTAAACGCTTCTGATTGGTTGATATATATTCCTCAGTCATTTTCATTGGTTGGTGCGCAGAATCCTTAATGCTTAGCGACAGGTAAAAATAGAGCGATAAACACACATTGGGTATCTTTCATTGTTCATTACGGCATAAAAATCAGATCTTTATAAATTATTTAGATCATGCTGTCAGATGTTCTCCACTCTAAAAATGATAAGCTATTTTATTAGTTAAAATTAACTTTACATCTTTGGTGTTTTACAGTATTTAGTAAAGTAGAAATGATCCATCTTATGAACTCCAGAGAGCTCAAGAATGTATCTGTGCTATATAGAAAATACTTGTCATAAGGTCTGTGTCGACTTTATATTACATTATTAGTATTTCTTAGTATATGCAAATAAAAGACGTTGAAAACATGAACCGCAGTTGTTTTGAAGCCATTCTGACAAGAGCGGCTAAAATATGGGCTGGGTACAACAAAATGGTAGCGGTGCACTACAATTGGTGTCAGAAGTGCAGCATATTTTAATTACATAAACAGCCGAGTGATCGAAACCCACGTCTAGAAAAAGAAATGAAACAGCAGAAGAATTTAATATTGTTGAAATAAGATAGAACTCAGATTTTTTAAATTAAATCGGATTATCCTGTTTTAATTTGGTCAGACTCAACACTTAAATTATGGCATCGCCAGACCCGGAAATATCGTTTGATAGACGAAGCGTTTTAAGTGACCGCTCTTCACTAGCAGCTACTTCGTAGCAGAAGACACTGAGAATCCCCAACCTACAGCTGAAATGCATACACATAAAACAAACAACAATCCATTTAGAAGTTATATTCCAGTAAGCAGAAACCATGGCGATTGCCCACACCCCTCGATGTATAATGTACCAATACAACATTCCCTCATAAAACCCGACAGTTATGATGGTACCAAGTGCTTTGAGCAGTACATGTCCAATTTTAAGAAATGTGCTGAACTCTCGTTCTGGGATTACAGAACGAAGGTTCTAGTATTAGCAAGCAGTCTCCGCGGTGCAGCTCGTAACGTCTACATGAGTTTATCAGAATCGGAACGTCGAGACGATAAAACACTGACGTCAAGGCTCTCCCAGCGATTCGGTAGCAGTAAACATCAAAACCTGTGGTTGTCGAAATTTGAGAACCGACGGCGCATGCGTGGCGAATCCATAGCATCATAAGCCGATGATATCAGGCAACTTGCACAAAAAGCTTATGCCGATCTTGATAGCATTGCAGTTAAACGATTAGCACTAAATCAGCTATACAAACAAATTTCAGGTGATATGCACTGCCGTTGCATTGATAACAACTGTCACACTGTAAACGACGCCGTCAGCATGATAGAACGCTAAGAGGCTATCCTTTATAACCCTCAATCAACCCCTGTCCGCGCTTTAGGAGTTCATGATGCTGCACAGCCTGAATCACAGATTTTATCTGCCGTTCAGCGACTTGAAGCCCGAATTGAACGTATTGAAAACGTATGTTACAGCTGTCCCCCTGATTCACGGCTAATTGCTAATGCCGAGTAGGTAACAACATGAGTGTTTCGGATGCAATTCACCGTCGCATATATGGCGAAATTATCCACAAAACGTTAAAGTAACATTAATACTAAAAACTCTACGGAAATTTCGTAAAGTATTTAGTAAAATAATGTTACCCAATAAAAAAAATCAATGTTCCTTATAGCAATATCCAAAATTTCAATGTCAGATGTGTTCTGGTAACATATATGTTTGTAGATATACAATGCTCGTTTTTAATTTTTCGTGTACACAAATAAATCAATTTTATAACCCCACACTGATATCTGTCCATACGACACATGAACACTAACATGGTACCAGTTTAGTGTTCTTGTGTCGTATGAAAAGATTTAGTCGCGGGACATTAAAATGGAATTGTCTATGGCACACACAAATAAAAACGAGCATTTTGTATCTTCAATCATCCATGTTACCCGACCACATCTGGCGTTGAGATTTCGGCTTTTGCTATAAGACACATTGATGTTTTATTGGGTAACTTTATTTTACGAAATATTTTACGAAATTTCCGTAGATTTTTTAGTATTAATGTTACTTTAAAAGTATAATTTAAATGGATTTGATTACATGTAAATTTGATGTCACAGAGCTCATAAGATAACAAGGTCAAAAGTTAACAGAGGAATTGGCCAGCTCAAAAGAAGATGGAGAGTCCTGCATGGCGAAATTCGTTTGAAACCTGAAAAGGCTTGCCAGTAAGTCATTTATTTATTGCCAAAAAACAAAACATTGATTAATTGCATAATGTTAACAAATGATATGATTGAAACATACAGTAGTTAGTTATGTATACCTAAATAATAATTACCAAATCCATAAATATAGCATGAGTAGTATTAGCTATAAGGTTCGATCCTTTGGTTATTACAAATTTACATTGGTAAAAATGATGATTTAACATAACAAGAGCACTGCATAGCGGGTGCCAACGCTCGGCTGTGAGTGCTTGGATTTTGTTTTTTTACCTTTGACCTTCATTGACCTTGACCGTTTCACAACTCAAAATGTGCAGGTCCATGAGATACACATGAACAAAAAAATATTTTGACCTTGAAGGATGACCTTGACCTTTTACCACTCAAAATGTGCAGCTCCATGTGATACACATGCATGCCAAATATCAAGCTGCTATCTTCAATATTGCAAAAGTTAAGGCCTACGTCAGTTTTGGGACGCCGCGGACTCTATGACAATACCTCAGGTTTTCTTAAAAAAACAGCCGAGCTAAAAATCACATTTATTTGAATAAAAAAAACAAACAAAAAAAAAACATCATAACACACTGTTATATGTAGTGTTCAATGTTATTTTTACAGAGTTATCATGGCATGTGGAGTTTTGCACAACATATGCAAAGACATGAACATTCCAATTATTGGGGAAGATATAGAGGACAAAAGGCAACAGAAAGTACCTTTTCATGGCATTCAGAATGGGCTGCGACACAGAGATTTTGTACTGCACAGTGTTTTTTTTCACTATTTTGGGATGGGGCTGGGTCCCTTTTGATTGGGAAAATCGCAGAATTTTGACCAAATTGAGAAATAAGAGTGTTTTTGTGGTTTGGCTAATAAATGCTTCCAAATTGAATATAAAAGTGTTTTCAATATAATATTTACTAAGGTCTTACATATAGCGGTGGATGGCAGATGAACTAAATTTTTGAAAAAAAAAAAAAAAAATCCAATGGGAATTTTTAAGTCTCATTCGGGAAAAATAATACCTTTTGCAATTGGGAATGACCGGCCCCGATTTTTAACGAAAAAAAAAACAAAACTGTAGCATAACCATATTTCAATAAAGGTAAGGAAAAACAAATTAAATTAATGACTTAACAATTTCAATATGAACATAAGAGTGAATATCAATATACACAAAAGAGTGAACAACACATGTACATTGATTACATACATGATGTACATGATTTCGTTATTTTAATTATCATAGCATAAACTTTGTTACCAATTTTGGTATCATATCGCGAAAGAAACGAGAGGTCTCGTCAAAATGATCAACCCGTCTCAAAATAATATAAAGGTCTCTAACGAAAAAGTGTTTCAACTTGACTTTGATGCAAACGGACGCAAAATGAATAATGTCGCAAACATAACAGAGCGGTATCATATTGGGCATTTGATTGAAACTGGTGCGACGGCTCGTGTGATGGAAGCGATTCGCTTTAGTGACAAAAAGGTTTTCGCCATAAAAGTCGTCAAACTCGTTAAGGAGCTGACTTCGTTTCCAGAAGAAATACTATTAAACCAAACGTTGAAAGTTTCTGGTATCAACGGCGTTATTAACATGCACGAGAACGCTATCGACTACAAAAAGCCGATACGTGATGATCATGAACTATGTGCTAATGGACTTAAAAAACCCCGTCAAAAACCGATTACCGACGATGAATGCTGCAACATCATCAGCCAAGTTGTCAACATTCTACTCGACATGCAAAATGTTGTTGGCGTGCAACATATGGACCTATGGAGAACGTGTTGATCGACCCTAAAACGAAAGAGGTTAAACTCTGTGATTTTGGACACGTAGCGCAAGGAGCACATTTGCGACTATATCTATTCATACGACACACGAACACTCACATGGTACCATGCAAAAACAAGCATTTTATATCTACAAACATCAATGTTACCGGAAAGCATCTCGTTTTGAAATTTTGGATTTTGCTATAATGAACATTGATTTTGTATTGGGTAACTTTATTTTTCGAAATTTCCGTTGATTTTGAGTATAAATGTTACTTTAATGTTATAATTGAAATTGTTTAAATGTTTTTTTTTTTTTTTAATGTTATGAAGCCTTCTTTCCTATCCATTCGGCCACTTTCGTTTGACGCGTCTGTGGATGTAGAAAATGAGAAGAAATGTCAGAGGGGCATCACAGGCGGGACCCTTCTAAATTACAGATGTATGTCTTAGCAAAGGTCCACAATGGCAGATGACAGTTTTAGTTCCATCTCTTTGCCCGATTATGACTGTGGACCAACGGATGCCAAGCACGCGGTGTGGCATCAGCATGTTAAAAGAGGTTACAGTTTGAACTGTGTCGACGTGTCTTTTGACAGCTTCATCAATGGCAATGATACAAACCGCCATGCAGTTATTCACCAGGCAGACTTTACTGCGAACGATTCGGTTATTGGGTAAACTGGCGTGCAACTAACCGACGAGCGACGGACTGATGTGTCAAGCAAGCAACCCAGTTTACTTAAGAGGTTCCAGCGCTGCTTTACCATCTGAATAAAACAAGTGTTAATTTATTTTAGAATTTATCTATGGTATTTCACATTTTTGTTTATGGCAATAAATTAATTGCACGAACAAAGTCGATTTCGTCTGTGTTTGTTATGACATTGTGCGAGTTCGTATTCTTTTTTTTTAGAATAACCGGTCTCTAGCAAATGGTAACAATATAATTAACTTAATGTACATCTTCAATGTTGTTATATTTTCTGCCTTCATATGCTGGTAGCGGTATTGATATTTTTATTATGTTTGGAAATATTGTCTAAGACCTTTCTTATACTTAGATTCTTGTACATTCTCTGTATTTAAAATGCTTGTTGTATGTTCATGAATTGCGAGTTCTGCAAGTAATGCGGACCATTTACAGACCATTACATGACAAGCTGTCTTTTACCCTTATATGTAAAGGCAATGTATATTAATGTAACTGCAAGATTGGTGGTTTTGCCAATGTATAAAAATATGGACAGGTTGATTACAGGAAAACCCTCAAGGTCTTCTTTCCCCATTGAGAATTCCGATTGCACGTCGTATTGATTTGCCTTTTAATTATATTACTTTTTTCTAGATTAAGCCTACATTACAAATTAGTTTACTTCGATCATATTGTATTACAGATTCTAAACAACGATCATATTGTATTACAGATTCTAAACAACACGATTCTAATCGGTATCCTACAATAAAAAAAAATGCAACTCCAGGAAGTGTTCATGTTGCAAGTATTTAAATAGGTCCTCATTAATTCTATCATCTGTTAATAACCGCAAATTTCCAGTTTCTGATGTCTCACGAAATTCTATACATGTAATGGATGTCGTTACTTGCGATATGTACATGTAGGCAATATATTGAATGGCATTACAGATAGCAAATGCAATTAGAGGGGAAAAGAGGCGGTACTGGAATACTTGACGAACAGTGGCTCAAACTGCTGCGACTCCGAGTGCTGTTCGTGCAGACTGAAGTCCAAAAAATAAATAAAATAGAAAACCGAATCCAAGTGGTTGAAAGATTTCCAGTCAACAATAGATGACTGCAATCAATGAAGACCCATCAAAAAGACCTCGACAAGAAAGACTCTTCACAAAATCGGCATGACAACGGAAAGAAGTCATCACAGAAGTAGCTACCCATAAGGACTTGGCAGTCAACCATTTGTATCTTCGAAGATTCAGAGACTGACAATGATGACGATATCTGCTGCGTTTGTCAGCAACGCCAGCACCAACCATTTATGACCGCCCTCGCATTACACTTCTCAGCTGGGGCCAATTTTACTTGTGTGGGCATCGGGTGCACTTGGCATTCTGTCATCAAAAACGAGTTGTGAGATGCGGTGATGAGTTCCGTTGAATTCATCGTTGCTAAACATACGTATATTAAGTTTCTTTGACTTGTTTAATTGTAACAGCATGCAAAGCTTTTGCACGCAGAGGTGACCAAAAGAATGGATTTTACCAGGTATTTTAAACTTTGATTTGTGACTTTTTGAACGAAAAAAATGTGTTGTCTTTGTCCCTACAACCTTTACGTGGAAATCGTTTCAATATTCTTTTTGCAAATGCTGGCCATGTTTACTTTTTAAAAGAACAAATGCCTGAGATGGTCTTTAAAAAAAGGGTTTTACAAGATTTACAGAATCCGTTTTTTGTCAGCGGATGTAAAGCTTTAGGTTTGATTTTGAAAATTGATAACAACTTCATTATGGGATTCATTGAAAGTTAAGACATCACAATATGCACAATGAAAACCAAATATCTTTAACTTTCAATTTTCTTGAATGACAATGTATTCCTCGTTTTTAATTTTTCGTGTACACATTTAATTCCATTTTAATGTCCCGCGCTGATATCTATCCATACGACACATGAACACTAAAATGGTACCAGGTAAGTGTCCATGTGTCGTATGAATAGACAGCGGTGCGGGGTTATAAAATACAAACATCCATGTTACCAGAAAACAACTTGTTTTGAAATTTTGGCTTTTGCTATAAGGAACATTGATTTTTATGTCCACCAGTATATACTGGGGGACATATTGTTTTAGCCCTGTCTGTCTGTCTGTTTGCGCCAACTTTAACATTGGCCATAACTTTTGCAATATTGAAGATAGGAACTTGATATTTGGCATGCATGTGTATCTCATGGAGCTGCACATTTTGAGTGGTGAAAGGTCAAGGTCATCCTTCAAGGTCAAATTTATGGGTCAAAATCGCTCAAAAGTGGACATAGTGTTTCACAAACACATCTTGTTTATTGGGTAACTTTATTTTACGAAATACTTTCCGAAATTTCCGTTGATTTTTGAGTATTAATGTTACTTTAAAAATTTAATTAAAATTAATGATAACAATAATAATTTGCTATCATTAAGCGTCATTTCTTTTTATGCATCAGATATTTGAATAAATGGATAGAATATGATTTTAACGTCACAATTGCATGCGTTTTGTACATTACTTGGATGTGTTTACATATCGGATAATGTGGTTATACTGTATGACAGTATCGCATATCAGATTATCGGAATAAAAAAAGAACACAATAATTGACTTGCTTTTCAGAATTACCAGACGTTTTGTCATAAAGAAGATGTTCTTGATATTCTACACAATTCTGAATTAATTGAACGTTATCGTTTGGACAGACATGGTGTTTTATTTCTTAATGACAAACTTACACGTGACATCTTACAGCACCAACAAACAACAGGAACAATAGTGTAAATAGTATCAAAAAAATACTGATTTCGCTAAGAAATTTTGCTTTATCCAGCATGCAACCATATGACGGGGATATTCAGGACGTTTCTCAACCCGCAGTTTCACGTGTCATTACAAAAGTTACAGAAAATCGTTAGACAGTTCATAAGTCTTCCAACAGTACCCGGAGACAACCGTAAACTAAAGGACTTCTATAACATCGCCTGATTCCCCCAACGTAATTTGGGTTAGATATATAGNCATGTACAATGTGAATCTAAATTTAGTTTTAGTGCAGATTCGTTCATACGACACAAAGACACAATTTTGTTTCCTTACAAATACGAGTAAAAGTGTCGGCATCGGCTTTAACCAGCGCTAACTTGTCTTTGCTGCATTTTATAAAATTCGTCTTCAAAGTATAATTTTTATTGCCTATTTTTTTATTGCCTATTTTGAGTCATCGTAACATAATTTAATCAATATATTAAAATTTAACAAAAATCGTACAGTCCCGCTTTAATCGGTATTAAATTATTATTTTTTAAAGATTTAATCATTTATATAAATCAACTGACTAGAGTAAGCATATTAATTTATTCCTCTCCCGATCTTATTTCGAGCGTTTCGTAGTTCGATGTATTGAAAATAATAGTACGTCAAAGGGTACTGTAAATTGTGCGTTCATTAGACTACGTCGCAATTCAGAGGAATTTACTGTTTCAATGTCGTAGCTAGGATATTTATCATTTAACATCCATGCTTTCAACATCATGCTCAAATGGTACCATGTTAGTGTACGTGTGTCGTATGAATAGATATAGTCGCGGGAAATTAAAATGGAATTTGTTATGACACAACAAAATAAAAACGAGCATTTGTATCTTCAATCATGCATGTTACTAGACCACAATTATGGCGTTGAGATTTTGGCTATTGCTATAAGGAACACTGATGTTTTATTGTGTAGCTTTACTTTACGAAATATTGAACGAAAATTTCGTTGATTGTTGATTATTAATGGGGCTTTAAACACGTTCAGTAAAGTACTTGTTGAGAAAAAACAACGAACATCAGATAACATGTATTTACCTGCAACAGGTAAATCAATTTTCTTCAATTCCTGGTTAGATGAAAGTTATAGTATCTATTTACATAAACAAATGGAGGCATTTTACATAAACAAATGGAAACTGTTCAAGTCAGGATTAAAAAATGGCTGCCATGACGAATAGTTTATTATTAGTGGGGCACTGTTAAATATGCCAAAATAAAAACTATTATTGATTTGTGTACACATATCTTTCGTCATGGGATGAGTTTCATCGGAAAATCTTTTTTTGTGCAATATATTCAACACGTGTCCATGTACCAAGTTAGGGTTCAAGTGTCGTATGAATAGATATGGTTGCGGGAAATTAAAATGGAATTTATTGTCCCACAACAAAAAATAACTTGTTAAATCTATGTTACCTATAATATCCATTTATACGACACACGAACACTTTATATCGGACATGACCATGTGTTGAATATATTGTACCACAAAAAACAGCATTTTTTTTATCTTTTTAAATCAATTTTACCAGACCAGCGTTGAAATTTGGCTTTTGCTATAAAGAACACTGATTTTTATGTTTCCCCAGTCTATACTGTTTTGCCCTGTCTGTTTGTTTGCAAAAACTTTAACATTGGCCATTTTGCAATATTGAAGATAGCAACTTGATATTTGGCATGCATGTGTATCTCATGGAGCTGCACATTATGAGTGGTGACTGGTGAAAGGTCAAATATATGGGTCAAAAGGGGACATAGTGTTTCACAAACACATCACTTGTTTTGTATTGGTTTACTTTATTTTAAGATTTTTTTTTCATAATATTCGTAGATTTTTAGTGTTAATGGGCCATATAACTCACTGTGGCACCGTACAACCTTTGTATTACTGCAATTTGGACTATGAACCCAATTCCTACAGGGCATACCCCTCCTCATTCCATCACACTGTGTCCAGTAATAAATGAAAATAACATAGCTATTGCTATAACGAAAAATAACATAGATGTTCTGCCCTGAGGTTCTCTTAGACCACAGAGGCACAGACACAACATAACTAACAATTGTAATCATTATTTGACTCTGGATGAGGAGTCGTTTATCCCAGTGGAGGTTGAGACTGTATATCACTCTTTTTTTATAGAGGTATTCTCGGATGCCGTTAGCGCACCGTGAAAGTTTTTTTCTGTTTGAAAGCGGTGACAAAAGAATTATAAACAATACGTCATCGGATACTGTTGCGCAACTTTCGCGTTTATGAGATTACGTCACAATTGCGAAGAATTTACTGTCCTCAGTGACGTAGTCATCATTTAAAGAGAGACTGTACGATTTTGTCTAATATTTATGAATTTATATAAAATGTGTTAAAAATTATTATATATATATTTCAATATAAATTTCAATAAAAGTTAAGAAGAACGTGTGTCGAAAAATGCGAAATAAGCCAGATATTAAAATCTGAAATCGAAAATGGCTTCCAGCCGAATTTGCCAGCATAAACATCATGCACGTACAATGTGAATCTAAATTTAGTTTTAGTGCAGATTTGTTTCTACGACACAAAGACACAATTTTGTTTCCTAACAAATACGAGTAAAAGTGTAAAAGTGAATCATTTGTAACACGACTGTCAAAGAAATGTTGTTACTGGTGTGTAAAAAGTACAAGCTAATGTGATACACATTAGGTCGACCACATGTTCAATACGTTTATCAACTATATGTATGTATTTTTCCATTACAGAAACCCGTTCACAGTCTTCTGAGAATCAGTGTCTTCTTGGTAAAGACCATAACTAAACACTTCTGCTCGCTTCAAAATATCTAATCTTATAATAGGAGCATTGAAGGGAACATACCTGACTGTTTGAAGGCTGAATGCACCTTTTCATCTGAAAGGGCCTTGCACTATACATTTGAAGCAAACTTACAAACATCATAACGAGTGACACTACATGCAGATTGACGCGTAAACGTATGGCATTTGGTATTATACATTCGCTGAAGGGTCAGTTGACACGTTTGAGAACATAAAAATAAACGACTGTGTTATATGGTCAACCCGCCAGAGCACATGTTACCAGAGCACATATATCGTTGAAATTTTGGATATTGCTTTGAGGAACACTGATGTTTTATAGGTTAACTTAGGTTTAGGAAATAATCGTTGATTTTGATCGAAAACGGGGCTTTAAGCAATGTATGGAACAAAAGTCCCTTTGATTTGATATTTAGTATGTTAAATTCCATAGAGGGTTGTTACAAAGTTTGTTTAAATCATGACCTTAGGCTGAAAAATGACGACGTCCCATTGGCCACATGATTACATATATTTGTTTAGAAAATTATTTCCCTTTTCTGAATTTGAAAGGATCAGGGATTTAGATTTGGTGTGTAACATCGTTAACTAGTCCTCTAAACGTGTTTTCAAAGCATGCACATAGAGTCAAAATGGCCAAGCGCTATTACACAAGTGAGCAATTCCAGTAAAACATTATATCATGACACATGTTTGCTTTTATATATGCGCATGAAGCGCACACAAAGATCACGCAATCAGCTGAATGATAACAATATATATCCATGTTGTCTCTTTGACGAAAAAAGTGACATGTAGTTACTAAATAAATTAAATATTGTAACTTAATTAAGTTGTTGTTTTTATTCTGCAGGATACGTATTTTCATTTGAATAAACAATTGGATCTTTTAATTGTTAAAAGAGATCCATGTAATTACTGTAACAAAACAAAAAAAATAATCTTATAAATACATAAATGGTACATTGCAGGTCGTTTACAGTAATTGATAATTGTTAAAAGTACACGAACGTTTGATAAAAGGATAATCTTTGAAGTATACTGTACTGTTAAATGTAATATACTGAACAGAATAGTAAGTTTATTATTTCTTCTTCCGATACAGCACTCCTTCTCAAAAGATGTTGTGCCCGTGCCGATTGGTTAAGGGGTGAAAACTGTACAAAGGTGCTCAGTTGGGTGTTAATTAACAATTATTTACAGGGATTTAAGACTAAAGCATATACATGTGATCGTCGAATACATACACACACTAATGCAAACATAAAAACACATGTATGCGTAATAATAACAAATACATAAAACACAGTTCATTGTACACATATAGCTTAACAAACATGCTAATTACTGAAATATAGTCGAACTGATGATTTACCTATAGTATTTTTCAGTTCACAGCTTTAGGTAACAGTTTTTGTTATTATGTATCTTTTTTAGAAAGTAAAAACACTAAATAATTTTTGTGTGCACGGGATTTAGACGAAGATTCAAAGTTGTCTCCCTTTTAATGTTTACTTGGCAACGAATCAACTGTTTTATTGAAAAATCGTATAAGGAAAACTACCAGCAATGCTGTTAAACTCTCGTTTAATCTCTATCTGTGGCGTTTTCTGAAGCAGGAACAACTATGAATTGATTCATATTTCGACACGGAGCATCTGTCACTCAATTGATAACTTGTCCTACGGAACATCTTGAGACGCCGTGGATAGCTGTCAAAAGGAGATGATGAGAGCCCGTCGGATAGCTATCAACACTGAGAGCAAATGTGGCACTGGCAATGACCGACGAGTCAGTGTGTCCAATTCATTGAATACAAATCAAACGATAAAATAAATGGTTTCCAGGCGAACTCTATACCTATCTATGACCTCTTCACCTGATAAAACTTATAGCGGGTTGCTTCGGTCCGCAAACACGCTTGCATAAATATTTGTGCTCAAAGTTGAGTCCGACTCAAAACTCAAAAACGTTTTGTGATCACAAACTTGAGCAAGGTGTTTACACTCATCTCAAAAGTTGAGCAAAACCCAAAGTTAAGTCAAAATATCGACTTAAGTATTTTCGTGATACTGTAGCGTTCCACTGACTGTAGATCTACGAGTGTTACTATACAGTTAAATCTTATTCAAAACGGCTTAGTAAATTCTAAGATATCGAATTGGATTGTTAATAAAATGGCTTAAGACAATGAACGTTTTTAAATTGCATATTTATCCGCTATTTCCGTTTATCTTGTGTTCAACATCATATAATTCAAGACAATATTACACTTATGCAGGCACCCACTGGCTAACAAATTATGCGTACTATTTCCACCGATCCTTTTGAACAGATACAGATTGTTTCTAAAATAGCGATTATTAACAAATGACCAAGAATACATGGCAAAAAGTGGTCAGTGACGAAATAACTTGGCAATGAGGTCATTACGACTTAACTACATTGCCCACAAGTCGAACGTCAACTTAACAGCTTTGACTGAGTAAAACTGACAAATGTCAGCCATCTTGGATTTTAAATAAGAATTAAACATGAGTAACAATTTACAAAAGCGGTGCATAATACCATGGAATGATGTGGGCGTTTTCTATTCATGACTGATAACCTTGACTTCAAACAATTCAACCGTTTCGGACAGGAAGTAAGATGTCTGACGGCAGACAAAAATGTGATTTCAAGCAAAGGAGCTTCTACGACTGCACAGGGATAATGACATATAATACTGAAAGGAGCCAACATATTAACATACTAAGTAGGAATTGTTTACATGCAATGGATATTGTTGTCTTTGCATCTGCCTAAATCACCATTTGTGATGCAACATCTGAAAACAACATATATATGATCAATAAAACTATGAAATTAGTTGATAATTATGTTCATTCGTGTTGTTACTTTAGGTGTGGCATTTAATGTATTTTGTTACAAAAAAGTGGATTAATTATTTTAAACCGTCGCTATAAATATAAGTCAGTTCAGTGAACATGTTACACACTACTGACTATATATCACAGACTCAGAAGATATAAAACGCTACATAATAAATGATAAATTATGATAGCAAAAGATCATTTCAATACAGTCAAACACACAGTTATTGAAAAACTAGTATATAAAATATATAAAAAAATATAATATATTAATATTTTTTTATTAACAGACACAAAGACTTCCCAAACATATCTCCGATTTCAAACAAAATCAGCCATTTCAGCCTAAAATGGTTGACACTTTGGCGTATTAGAGATTAATAATTACTGTACATTAATTAACTTCATTTTAAATAATAAATTGTTACCGTCCGAGTCTACTCATCCTGTTATTCCTTGAACAACAGAATGGCCTTGCATCTTAAAGGCAAGCACCTCCTCCGACGATGTAAACTGGACTGCATCACCACCACCCGTGGTTGGGTGCCGCATTTTTCCGACCTTTTTAATGTCTACATTGGAAGAATAACAAATCATGCTGTTTGATTACCAAAAAAATACTATGTTTGTGTCATGTATTTGCACTTATACCTCGAATACATTGAACTCAACAACAAATTTTAAAGTACTAAGGGTGCTTTGATGAAATTCTGTGCACATATATAGGGCATTATGGATATTATGCATTACCCTATTTATTACCTTAGTTGAAAGGTAAGATCACTGTTACTTAAAAATAAATAAAGAAATGCACACAATCTTACCCCTGAAATAACTGAAAAAGTACTGAAAATAATGAAATAATACGTGCTATTGAAATTTTCTTTCAAATCATACATCAAAGTACTTACATATTTTTGGAACAACTTCATCTTATATTTTTTAGAATAAGTGATCCTAGGCAAGCATGCAGCTTTTATTAAAATAAAAACATCACGTATTGCATTCCCTTCACACTGATTATTAAGCATTTTCAGATGCACAAGTTTTAGCCCTGACCCAGCAATATTTTCAGCCGTAGGCCTTTTCATTACACAACATGACATTAGTGGGCTCAATGTTAGACAGTTCTGGACTAAAGCACTGTTGAAAGCCATGTTATTTGACACAGTCAATGGGGAAAAGCGTCAGGTCATTATATCATTTGAAGGCAAATTCACAAATTGGGGCAACTTTCCAAGTGCTACCACATCTGACATAGCATCACGTGCATTGTATGTTTAACCAAGCAATTACACAACTCAAGCAACTTGCTTCAAGGACTGCTTTAGATATAATTTTCTGAATATTGATAAAGAATCGATCAAAGCAGTCAGTAAAAGTATCAATTTGCATCAACATTTACCAAGATTGAAACTAAAATTGGAAAATCAAAACGACGACCGTTATGAGCAACAAAGCACACAGTTCGGAACATTTCAAGCCAATGAATAATTCTTTCGACAGCCACTCGTATTGACATTGGCTGCACAACTTGCCCATCGACTGCCATCGTCCTATCAGTCATTGAAATGCCTGTAACTTATGAAGCCTCTTGATTTATTGGAACTGTTGGTGTGACGTACGTTACGAACTGACCAACAGACTGGACTTTTACCGCTGCAATCTGAAATACCTGTGGGTATGGAACGGTATTTAGGTAAAAATTACATCATTCATGGTGAATATTTACATTATGCCTGATGTTTATTCTAATATGCTTCATGACAATTCTAACATGCTTGTTGTCGTTTCGGTTAAACTTGATGAGTGTTGCAACATGCTTGGTGACTATCCAATGTGTGTGTGTTCATTATTCCTGAAACCAGTCATAATCGGTTTTGCCACTAAGCGTCATTAACAACGGCAGTAAGCAACAGCAGGGTTCGCACAGGGCTTGAAAAGTGCTTGAAAACGAGTCCAAGGTTTGAAAAGCCCTTGAACAAAGGTTGGCCTTAAAAAAGTGCTGAAAAAGTGATTATTTCATGTAAAAAAAGCCTTGAAAATGTTTATTTCTGCTTAAATTTACCTTAACCATCGCTTTAATTATAAACTTAAATCTTTCTAAATGAAAATATTACGAAAATTTATCATAAATTCCTTCGCGCAAAAAGTTGAGTACGAAATATAAGGTTCGTACACTATTGAGTACGGAACGTTATATGCACACGTCACAGATTATGTGTACTACGTCAGACGCTCTCCATTGTGATCACTTTTCGCAAGTAAAAACGCAGCGATGGGAAAGTGTCGTTTTAAACCAGGGTGGTTAACTGAATATTCCTGCGTACAGAAAACAAATGACATTCGAAAAGCACATTGTCGGGTCTTTATGAAGACCATTGATGTCGGGGAGATGGGAAAAGCGCTTTAAAAAGCCACGAGAAAGGGGAAACCCACAAAGAAAACATGAAATTGCGAAGCAAACAGGGTTCCAGAGATGTGTTTTTTTGTGAAACAGGAAGGTACTATAGTTAAAACTGTTAACTCTAAAACAGACATAAACAACAACAGTCCATCTATGTCGAACCAGGAAGGCACAGACGCAGAGAGTGTGCAGATAGAAGATAATCAAATTCAAGGATCTTCGCAACCATCAGCAGCAGTATCAAACTCGCAGACATCCATAGACAAATTCGTTACAAAAAATGATATGTTGAAAGCGGAAGTATTGTGGGTATTGCATACAGTTTTCACACATCAATCCTTCAATTCCAATTAAAACAATACAAAGTTATTTCAGGTTATCTGTGAAAGACAAAATGTTATAGTAACTGACTTCTGTTTAGATGAAATGAACAAGTCTGTTTGATGTGAGCATAGAAAGAGACATTTTTTTGTTTGTAATAACTTTAAAAAGTAAATACATATGTGAGACTCATTGATTTAAGGATGGATAACATGTATTTGTATGTAATAAGTAGAAATAGCATGTATGAGTTATTGTTGACTAAGTTTAATGTGTTTGAGCAAATAAATTATATATACTGTGATAATCTAGCTTGAAAATGCATTTTTTAAAGGAAACTAACGTACGGTTCTCGGCCTTGAAAATGAAAATTTGGCCTTGAAAAGTCCATAAAAAGTGCTTGAATTTAGGTTTGAGATTTCTGTTTGAACCCTGAACAGGCAGTAAGCAGAATGCAACTAAGCAGAATGCAAGTTACCAAATTATGACAGCAGGTTGCGCACGTGTATTTTCCGTATGTTAAATAAATTACTTTTCGGAAAAAAACAAGAAAAAATCCGAACCATTTTGACTACTATACTTAATAAGCTGAATAAGTTCCCTTTGTTTTATAATCTCCATTAAAACTAAATACGTTATTGCCATTAAGACCAGTTGGCCTACACAAGAAATTGACTGCCGTGCCGTGAATGTTTTTGATATTTGTAAGTTGCAGTTGGTACTCAAGAAAATATTGTAATGCCGGTCCGTCTGGTGGCCGTCAGACGGTGCCAACATCACAAATTTCCTACTGATTAAAGAAAATAAAGACTGCATAAATTAAATTTCGCTTTTTATAAACAAAAAAGTCATTTCACAAATTTTCATATTTCTATTTTCTGATGTTATTCGTTTCTTAGCCTAAAAGAAAAATCAAGTCATCTAACCTCGTTATCCATGACCCTTTTCCAATGAGTGCCAAAACGCAACTGAAACCAAACGACAGTTTGCCCTATTTATACTCGTAGTAAGGTGACGTCATACGCATGTTTCAATGAATGACGTCACATGACTAAGCAAATCTTCAATGAATGACATATGATTTAGCACAATTTCAATGAATGACGTCATATAATAGTAAACATTCAAGATGGCGGAAAAGACAAAATACCGCGAAATACTTGCGAGTTAAATGTAATTTATGACAAAGGTAATTATTATAATATGATGAATTTATAAATAATATGCAAAGAACTTATCAATATATCACTAGTATAACATTTAATAATTATAGAATAAACAATGATTTATTCATGACATTGACAATCGTACTATGTGTACATCGTAACTGACTATTTAAAGGTAATAATAGGCATTGACATAGGTCATAGCATTGCCCCCTCCTATAGGAATTGGTCCCCAATTAGAAGTTTGAAAGTACTTTTTGTATGGTAGTATATAACCGAACCTTTTCTTTAATTTTCCATCTTAGAGTTAATTACTCTACTTTCACGTCCGTTTCCGGCATATCCGTTTTACAAATATGAAGAAAATGGCGACAGCATTTTCAGCTGCAACTTATCCATTGAAATCCGGCTATTTGAAGAATGATTTTCTCATCAATTATCATCAAAAAGAAATAGTAAGTACACAATCTATTATCTGCAATGCTTTTTTGTTTGCAATATAACCAAAAATCAACACATTTCTTTGTTTGAAATAACTTTATCATAAGTTCATAACGAAAAACACAACACACATTTACAATCATCATTCATTCACCATTATCCAATTAATCAGAAGTTTATTCATTCATAGCATTTCCACTTATTACTACAACGAATTTTATCCTTATATAAGCAATTATTTCATAAACAGTTTACAAGATATAAATATAATAATGAATAGCATGTGAACATACACACAAGTCACGTGACCATGAAGATAAATACTAAACATTTTAAGAAATACTGTCGGCGTCAACTTCCAGCAAGCCTCCCATTCTTCAATATTCTTTAGTTTTGGGGCCTGGGATGTTTGCCGCCACACTTTTATCGATGCCCTTGCTTCTTTGGTTGCCTGGCTTGGGTAGTTAATAGGTTTGATAACCTTGATATAATCTTTCGGGTAGAGAGCTACATAAAACGCTCCGGCCTCCGTAAACATATCTTGATTTAATCCATCAACAATTGCCTCGTGCCAGCGCCCAACATGTCGCTTTAAGTCGTACGGCGGACACATTATTGTAGGTGTGTCCTCAACACACCATGGACACACTAAGTCTATCCGTTGGTGTTCCGTTCCCACGTGAATCTTTAACTCTCTTTCTGATTGTAGAGCAGCTGGGCACAACCAGCAAAGTTGCTGTAACATCTGCAATGTTGCAAATAATATACATGTAAAATGTTAATCTTGTTTCCTTCCATAAAAAGATTAGTGTTTTAATATTGGTTATTGAAATCAATTTCATTATACTATAATGTTCAAATGCTTTTTTTTATTTAGCATTAGATTATTGTTAATCCAATACATTGTACATTGCATATTTATAATGGTTTTGCCTTGTGATCACTGTTCATAAATATAATAATTTGGATTTTTTCAGGAAATTCTTCATCTGATGGAATCATACACTTCCACAAGTAATATTTTATCCCTGTACCACGATGGCCGTCTCTCTATAAGTAAGCAACTAAAAAGTCTCATAGTCGTGTACCTAGTCCAATGTACTAGAGAAAAGAGTCGTTTGCGCAAACTAATAAAGTAAAAAAAAAGGCCCTTCAATTCGCCATTGGTACATATTCTATTCATTTTTCCCATTATTTATGTGTATATTCCTTCCTCTCAATTCGATAACTGATTTACTCTTTTTTATGTCCACCAGTATATACTGGGGGACATATTGTTTTTGCCCTGTCTGTCTGTCTGTCTGTTGGTATGTTGGTCTGTTTGCGCCAACTTTAACATTGGCCATAACTTTTTCAATATTGAAGATAGCAACTTGATATTTGGCATGCATGTGTATCTCATGGAGCTGCACATTTTGAGTGGTGAAAGGTCAAGGTCATCCTTCAAGGTCAAAGGTCAAATTTATGGGTCAAAATCGCTCAAAAGTGGACATAGTGTTTCACAAACACATCTTGTTATAATTTAAATTTCAAATATAACATTAAAATAACTGTTCAATAAACAATAATTATAACTTTATGTAAACACACAAACATGTTCACAGTTTACATTTTACATAATACTGTTATATTTAAATTGTCATTTCATTAATGACTCTAATACATTAACTGTACTATAATGTTAAACGTAAACTTGTAGTACTAATGTTATCAATATATATTCAATATACAACCAAATGTCTTTCGTTACGTAAGACTGTCCACCTTAATGTTAATTATATATATTCCTAGTGTAGAAAACCATTTTGGAACGCGAGAACCTTTATATTTCATTAAATGGTCGATGTGATAAACTCTCGATTATTTTCATTTTCTCCTTCTTAACATAATATGTAAGATCGTCAATACGTCTAATTACAAGAAATGGCCCCTTCCATTTGAGTGTTAGTTAAGTGTCCACTCTCGTGCGTTTAGAGGGATCATACAACCATACTGCCTGCTCTGCTTTCAACCTTCTTGTTTTCGACTTTAAATCATAATGCTTTTTCCGATAAATTGCGGCTTTTTTAAGTTAATTTTAGCGAAAGTATGAGCTGACTGTATTTTATTTTTTAATTTGTTGATCATTTACATGTGTGTCTTCTTGGGAAGTTGATTCTTCATCCGGTGTGCCGATGACAACGGCCATGGGAAGCAGGACCTCCTTTCCAAAAACCTTTTTGTTTGGTGTGAGCCCAGTGCTGGCGCGAGGGGAAGACCTGTTAGACATTAAGACTTGTAAATATAAATTCAATTCAGTTTGGTATTTCCTGCAGTAACTAGACAGCATGCATTTTAAAGTTCTGTTAAATCGCTCGACTACAGCGTTTGCTTGTGGTCGGCGTATTGAAGTTCTTAATTTAGTTATTCCTTTAAGAGAACACATCTCTCCAAAAAGCTTTGATTCAAAGCAGGGGCCACAGTCAGACAAAACAGAAAGAAGCACCCCAAACCGCACAATGAAATTGTCCACCAATGCCATGGCCACTGTTTTGGCAGACTGTTCCCCCTCTCCAAGTTTATAAATTACCGTTGCCACCCCATGAATTAAAATGTTAGAGGCTTTAACGTCTTTCACTTAAAAGTTTGCTTTTGTTTATTTTGGTCGTATATTGTCCTTTATATCATTACATTTTCTAAATGAAAGTTAGGTACATGATGGCCCACTGTCAACCAAAAGATCTTAATTTTAAGATGATTTTTTTTAAATGTTCATGAGTATTTCACAAATATTACTTAGATGCAATCCTAGAATCCTCAGGCTGAGTGCTATTTTTTAAGGTCCCTTTCTACAATTGTCCAAACTGCAGGGTGTGCTGTACCTCTGAAGATGCCCTGCTCAACCATTTTATAGGGAAGCATTCATCGTGGAAAGTTGATAGGCCTGACACTTTCAGCTTCTGGAGTTTCACTTCTTCATACTGACACACTTTACAATCAGGTTTTTAAATGGAACCCAGAATGTTGTATCACTTAATGTTATGTCAATATACTCTATGATTTTGAATGACAAAAATATACTTTTTTGTCGAGTTAGTGTTGTATTAAAGGAAGTGTTATTCAAGTATTAGAAAGATGAAGTCAACGTGCCATTCCACATCCACTGCCACCGAGACAATGAAGAGACGCCCCAACAGGATGACGACGCGGCAAATGAAGATCAAGTAAACGTGCCATCCCACTTCCATTTCCAACGAGACCCTGACGAGACGCCCAGCTTCTTCTTATTCTTTCAAATGACGTTGAACTCAACCCTGGACCGGTGAGATATTCTCTCTCTCTCTCTCTCTCTCTCTCTCTGTCTCTCTCTCTCTCTCTCTCTCTCTAGAATGATGTTATTCCATTCTGATATTTGTTTTTATCGTCTCAAATACTATACAAATACTACATTGTAGTATATTTAAAAAAACATATCATTGTTTGTTTTTATAATCAAATATCTTATATATTCAATAAGAAATTAAATAACAATAAAATGTTTACTTCCACAGACTTTCAGTTGCAAGTGGACATCGTGCTTCAAGAAATGTATTAATTATGGCGAACTAAATTCTCATTTATTACGTCACATAGAGGGAACAAATAGATGCCAATGGGAAGACTGCCATGAATGTTTTTCAGCTCTAAGAAGATTTGAGCTGCATCCTTTGAGACATTTGTATGATGTAGGTAATCATTTGTATATTTTCAATATAAACTGTACAGATGTGTTAATCATTTTTAATTGGTGTTTTTGAACTGTTACAAGAAAAGTATTGGCAATGAGTTGGAAAGTTGTCGCTTGTTCTGCTCTTATAGAAGGTGAAGAGTATCCAGCTTTTGTTCATTTTTGCATGAACAAAAGGCTTGGTAAATACACTGTGTCAAGCACTGATTGTAGAAGCCGTTCTCTGAAGAGATATAAGAGAAATATAAGAACTTAACTAAATTCAAATGTGTGTAGGCCCTTAAACTTATTTAAATCATATCCTCACATGTGTGAAAATTTAATGCATACAAATATTGATAAAAATGATGATGTAGAACAGCAGTTCTTTGATGACAATGTTGATGATGAAATGCCTGTTTCGGTTACACCAAGTACTGCACACAATAACTTCAATGAGGAATCTGGACCTTGGAAATTAAAAGTGTAGAAGTAAACATTCTCCCAGACTTAAAAGACAATAATGAGTTAAGGAAAAATATCGATGTTCAGATGGCTGCCTAAAATGACTGTTTTATTTCCAGATATGCCAGACAACACCTTTCCCTGTGGAAGCGGTTGACTCAAGCGAGGTGATGACGATAATTACAGTGCAAATGGACTGACCATACACAAAAGACAGAGGACATTAACTGTTTACACAAATTTTGCACCTGTAAAATGTGACATTCATATTCGTGTAAGCTATAATTCATTTAATCTATATATTACTCTTTGTGATGAAGGTGACTCAGATTGTATAAAGTATTAAGTAGATGTTTTAAGTAGGGATACCGCAGCAGGAGATGAAATAGGGTGGGAATATATATTTATGGTTATGAATTCTAGTTGCACGTTTTCCTCTTACTGCCAGTTAAAAAATGAGATGTATAAAACTCGCCACAATAAGGCTAGGTTTATGGGTCAAACAGCTTTTTTTAAACAGGTAAACCAAGTCGAAAGATGCACCAAAAAGTGTGTGGTGTGTGAAATGCTAGTCAGGGGGTTGCACAACCGTGGAGGAGTGGTTGGAATGACCATTAGTATAAGGCAGATCTGTGAAACTTGGAACTTCATCTATGGAATAAACTGTATACAGTTTGACAAAATGGTTTATATGGGAGAGACATCACGCTCACTCAAAGAACGATTAAAGGAGCATGAGGCGGATACAAGGCATTACAGAAGCAAACCTGTTGCCGAACTTTTTAAATTCAGAGAACATACTGTAGAAGAAATGGGAGTATGCGTTTTACAAACTATTAGAGACAATTCGGATAACTACCGCAAGATAAAAGAACTTGACTGGATTCGATTATTAAAGACGGAAGATTCAACTGGTTTGAACACAAAGGCAGCTTCCGATTTAGTATGGCAAGATTATAGTCGATAATGTAGGCCAATACGAGATTCGTGTAGACAACTTAAGTAGCGATAACTATTTTTACCTCAGAATCAAACTATTTTGAAAATACATAATTCTCCAACAATAGTGCATGCGAGCGTAAGTATGTGAGGGGTTGGATATGTGTGGGTGTGTATATGAGTATATGTGTGGGTGTGCATATATATATATATATATGT
>VMBQ01000114.1:206924-250234 GCA_007657795.1 Dreissena rostriformis | reverse complement strand
TCAATTTTTATAAAAATAATATCATCTTGAGATTGAAAAACTAAAGTATTTTTGTTTACATAGTCATTTCTAATGTATACAATAATACCACCTGACGCACGTTTACTTGTTTTCAAATTTTCGGTTCTGTTAACTTTAAAATGCTCAAATCCAACGAAATCAAGTTCCGAAAACTCATTTGCCCATGTTTCAGTTAATAAAACAATATCATGACAGCGAAAAATGTCATTAAGTTCTTGAGAGTGGAGTTTGTTTGATCTACGCGTAGAAAGACCCTGAATATTCAGTAACGCACAGCGTAGATTGGCCTTCTCGGCGATGTCCTACTTTATACCACTGTTCGGTTGACCTTGGTCAGCACATATGCCGCCTACACTTACACAGTGCACTGACTCACTCATGGATATGTTGCTATTTTTAGCAGACGTAGATTGCGATGATCTATTTTGGGAATCTTCGCGACTTTTACTGCCTTGTCGATTGTACGGCTTTGCCGACTCTGAGCGTTTCTCTGCTCTCGACAATGAGCGAGAATCACGCGGACGACCTCGCGCAGGCTTTTTCTCGTGCACATTCATGTTCGGGTTACTGGCGTCGCACATAATTGACTTACTATATGTCAAACTATGTTACCTCTTTGTGACATGTATGATGTGATGTTTGTTTCTTTATGGTGTGAAATCTGCTTTTGTTTTGCATGACATTATTGCGTATAATTTGCTATATGTTTTCAAACTATGTTGCCACTTTGTGACATGTATGATGTGATGTTGTTCTTTGTGGTGTGAACGCTGCTGATCAGTTCCCTTCAAATCTGATTTGAGGTGATAAATTCTTTAAACTTATTTTAATCGTCGCACTGTTGTGTTCTTTTTTTTCTATGTCAGTTTTTTACCCTCTCTCCTTTTATGGCAGTTTTTAGACCCTGGGTCAAGGGTCAAGATCAGCAGCTTTAACACAGCTTTTAAATTAACTAATTTATAACCCCCTGTAAGGATTTTTAGAATATTCTTTTATGTATGTTCCTCACTGTGATTCTACATCGTGTTTTTATAAATTAACTTATAATTTGCATGTCCATGTTATTTCTTAACTTTGTGTTCTTATGCTTATTTGTTATACTGTTATGTTTGTAATCTGTCGGTCAAAAGCTATTCATAGCTTATGTTATAATGTTTTGTATATCATACCGACAATAAATAAATATTGATTTGATTTATGATTTGATTTGGTTACCATGGTAACCATTAAAAAAATGAGTGCAGTTATTTTAAGTCGCTTTTGTAGAATAAATATAATAAAATATAAATTATTAAAATAAAACTGCATAATAAAATGAGTATAGGTAAATGTCTTCTACATTTAAACATATTCCATAAATATGAGTGAGGTCCCAGTGTTTTGTTTCTTTTAAAATCGGGTCGGAAACTGGACCCATTCCCAATGGACAAAAGTATATATTTACCCAAAATGGAACCAAACAAATCCCAAATGAAGGTTATTTTTTTATTTATTTTTTATCTTAACATTGAGTTTATCTTCCATCGAGCTCTTTAAGTTCTAAAATATTATATTGAAAACACTGTTATTCTCAATTTTGAAGCATTTGTGAGCAAAACAACAATAACACTAATTTCCCAATTTTAGTCAAAATGCTGCGAGTTTTCCCAATCCAAAGGGACCCGGCACCATTCCAAAAATGGTGAAAACAAAAACACTTGGTCTTGCGACAGTTAACTCTTAAATCTATCATGGTCATAGCACATTATTATAGATTGCTCATGATTTTAAAAAATTTCGGCAACTAGCTGTAATATCTGCTGTTATTAGTCACATATTGTTGGCATTGTTATATCCGCAAGTGGGGCGGACAGGCATAGTTTGTTTTGCACAGCGTTCTTATTTTTCCTCCTATATCACAGGCATTGAAAAAAGAGGCTAAGATTAAGTATTGTCTGTTTGTGTGGTATACAGTAAGTTATTAAACTTCTTCTCAAGAAGGCCATATATTCCTTTACATCTTCTGCACAGGGACCCTGTCTGGCTTTTTATCTTCCAGCTGGCTTGTTTGATGTTTTTCTGTGATTAAACAAAAATACCGGTAAGATATAATCAGTTGTCATAAATTTAAACGAATTGAGGTCATTAAACTTCTCATTTTGTACCTTTTCACGTTTTGGTAAATTGACAAAATTGAAAAAAAAATAATTTCCGATTCGCAAATTTTCGTAGTAGTTGCGATATTTGCGAGTTTTAAAACAGTAATTCTGAACATTTACCATGCTCTAAAATATCCAGTATATGCATCTATTGACAATTTATGTTTCCTGAAAATAATAAAGCATTACAAACGCGAAATGATTGAATAATTTGGAGAGTTCTGTTGTTATCGTTATATTTTGTGACACTCCGAGGATTGCTTATATGAAGTATAAAATACACCACTCACTGTAAGAGCGCGGATTAACAAGTGGTCTAAATGATAGACTTTTACTCCAAGGGTCAGTGGTTCGAGCCAAGTTGAGAGTTACTTTTTTTTCTTTAATTATATTCTCTTTTTTATGTAGCTATTTAGTTCCAATGCTTACATTTATTAATTTAAAGCATTTTATGACAAACTTCTAGTATACTTGCAAAATCTGTGAAAATGTTCCTTTAAACAATGTAGAAATACAGCAAAATGTAAAGCAAGGGGTGTTATTTTGTCAATGTATGTGTTATGGTAGAATAAAATGTGTAACAGTTAAAACACAGTTTTCTATTATTAAAAATAGAAATTCTCTTTAATTCATTTAGTAAAATTAGTTAAAATTAAAAGATCCAATATTTCCAAGGCTGTTGTACAATTTATCAAGTATTTTAAATGATCAATGTATATACATATGATTGACCATGAATTTCATTGTTAAAAGAATAAATACTTGTTTGATGTATTAACATGTATCTATATAAATGAACTTTAATAGAAACGAACAACAATTGTTAGAAACCTTAACAGACTTTAAAAGTTGTTTTGTTAAGTCTGTACAGTTGTTTAGTAGTTCTTGATCTTGTTGTTCGCAGGTTATCAGGTGTGGGATGGTTAGGCTATTTCTTTATGAGGTCTTCAATGCCATGGTATCGGAGTAATTGACCAATGTGAAAACATGGTGTGTTTCATTCACTTTCACTAAAATGACAAACAAAAATCATTTAAACGAAAAACAAACCAATGTATGACTCATGTTATGTTTTATGCTATATTATATATAATAACTTTGGTTATCAATACTGATTATCAATTAATGATTCAATGAAATCTTATTTTATTTATGTGTCACTCATTGCAAAAGAATTATGTCTATTTGTACATAGTAACGCCAAGTATGATAGTGTCCTTTCCTCACTTCCAATAGACTTTATTTTGATATATTGTCAACATAAAGTTCTTATTTCACTTTGAATTCACTTTTATAAAGTGACAGACAATGACTGAAAGAGACTTTTCAGACAGGAAGTTCTCCAAAATTAAAATGTGATTTTATTGGAGAAAATTTTTGGTAGGAAATCTTAAATTAACATGGAATTTCTCATGCAATCATAAGAAAACATTGACCAACTTTATTTATTAAATTAAAATGTAAACAAAATATCATAGGAGCTAAGAAAGGTCACAGTCCCCATTTTTACTTTCATTTTCAGTTGTAAATATGTAGTTTTTATTTTTATTTTTTTACATTTAACCATAAAAAGGAAAGTTGATTTAAAGGATAACATTTACCTTCTTCAAAGACAAGTTAAATCCAAACAGTATTATTACCATCAAGCTAAAATCTTTATCAACATGTGTTGAAGTATTGTGTGTGGCTATATTTAAGCCATGGCTAATTTCGGTAAAAGGGGAGTAATAAGTCAGCTCTTTGAAATTAAAAGGTCAAAATCAACTATTTGTTTGATAAAAAATACTTTCAATGACCATTTTGTGCCGATTTTTATACAACTTCAATACAAGAAACGGTAAAATTACAGAAAACATTAGACAATTTAAACAGAATTAAGTTCAAGTTTAGCGACGTCATTTCGGATGAGTTTTCTCATTATGACGTTTGCCGAATTAGACCCAAAAGTCTCAGAACACGCCACATATATCATGCATGAACAATATGAATCTAAATGTTGTTTTAGTGCAAATTCGTTCATAAGACACAATTTTGTTTCCTAACAAATACGAGTAAAAGTGTCGGCATCGGCTTTAAAGCCCCAATAATACTCAAAAATCAACGAAAATTTCGTAAAGTATTTCGTTAAATAAAGTAACCCAATAAAAAATCAATGTTCCTTATAGCTAAAGCCATGATTTGAAAGCCATATGTGGTCTGGTAACATAGATGTTTGTAGATATAAAATGCACGTTAATATATTTTCGTGTCACAATAAATTCCATTTTAATTTCCCGCACTGATATCTATTCATACGACACATGAACACTAATATGGTACCCTTTTAGTGTCTATGTGTCGTATGAATACACAGCAGAGTGGGGTTATAAAATGGAATTAATTGTGACAAAACAAAATAAAACAAGCATTTTGTATCTATAAACATCAATTTTACCAGAAAACATCTCGTTTTGAAATGTTGGCTTTTGCTATAAGGAACATTGATTTTTTATTGGGTAACTTTATTTTACGAAATACTGTACGATATTTCCGTAGATTTTTTAGTATTAATGTTACTTTAACCAGCGCTAACTTGTCTTTGCTGCATTTTATGAAATTCGTCTACAATGTATAATTTTTCTTGCCTATTTTGTGTTATTGTAACATATTTTTATCAATAAATGACAATTTAACACAAATAAAATTTCATGCATACTCACTTTAAGCAATATTTTAAAGTAACATTAATACTAAAAAATCAACGGTAATTTCGTAAAGTATTTCGTAAAATAAAGTTACCCAATAAAAAATTAATGTCCCTTATAGCAAAATCCAAAACGAGATGTTTTTTGGTAACATAGATATTTGAAGATATAAAATGCACGTTTTTATTAACTTGTGACACAAATAATTCCATTTAAATGTCCCGCACTGATATCTAGTCAAACGACACACGAACACTTAAATTGTACCATGTTGGTGTTCGTGTGTCGTATGATTTGATAAAGTCGCGGGACATTAAAATGGAATTAATTGAGACACGAAAAATTAAAAACAAGCATTTTATATCTACAAACATCCATGTTACCAGAAAACATCACGTTTTGAAAATTTGGCTTTTTCTATAAGGAACATTGATTTTTTTTTATTGGGGACCTTTATTTTACGAAATACTTTACGAAATTTCCGCTGATTTTTTAGTATTAATGTTACTTGAATACCGTGTGCATTTGTGAAAATGGTTTTGAGTAATATAATATATTAAATCTTAATAAATTTCATAGACATTGACATTCCTAGACATTGAAATTATTTTTACAAGTAACTACAAAAGGTACAAGCGCAGCAGCTCCCCAGGCGTATGTACCGATGTAAAACGTGCAGAAAGACCGACATAAAGGGAGGCTGATCGGTCATATCATGAAGCAACATGTGCAGATGGACCAAGCTCTATTTTAGTGCGGGTTGTGCAACTTCCGCCTCACCAATCACATTATAAAGTATGAGCGGCAAATTGACCTGCTTAAACGTGCAGAAGTGATTGATTACTCTTAGATCTTGAAAAAAGCTAAAAGGCCCGTCGAAGTCAATATGATGGACGTGGATGAAGGCGATTTGGATGATGACTCCGAACGCATCTTAATATTGTTAGTAATAGTGAATTTGTAAATGAAATGAACACCATACATATGTAAGCATTGTATTGTTATATCGTGCTTGATTTTCTTTTATTTCACAATTGCACCAGAAACCAATGTGAACTGTTCACAATTAGTTAAGTTGGCCCAATTGCCTTACCATACCAGACATTGTTGTATGACGCCATACCCGCGAATCGAGGGCAGCAACATACAATGGCCGAGGCTTGACATTTATTTCAATACAATTGATCTTTAACACATTACTCAATATTGTACTGGTTTCATTTAGGAACCAAACAGAGAGGGTTGTATTTATTTTAAAAGGTTATTGTGTGTTATTTATTTGTTTTAATGTTATGATTAAAATTGTTTTAATGTTATGTTTTTTTTTAATGTTATGAAGCCTTCTTTCCTATCCATTCGGTCACTTTCTTATGTCGCCTCTGTAGATGTAGAAAATGAGAAGAAATGAGCATCACAGGCGGGACCCATCTAAATTACAGATGTATGTCTCCGCAAAGGTCCACAAAGCAGATGAAAGTTTTAGTTCCATCTCTTTGCCGATTTTGACTGTGGACAAACGGATGCCAAGCACGCGGTGTGGCGTCAGAGGTCGACGTGTCTTTTGACATCTTCGTCAATCACAATGATACCACCCGCAATGCAGTTATTCACCAGGCAGACTTAACTTATCACGATACAGTTATTGGGGAAATCGGTGGGCAACTAACTGACGAGCGACGGACTGATGTGTCAAGCAAGCAGCCCAGTTTACTAAAGAGGTTCCGGCGCTGCTTTACCAGCTGTATAAACAAGTGTTGATTTATTTTAGCATTTATCTATGGTATTTCACATTTTTGTTCATCGCAATAAATTATTTGCATGAACAAAGTCGATTTCGTTTGTGTTTGTTATTTGGAGCATATTGTATTTGAGATTCTAATTCGTATCGTAATCAAGCTCCGTGCTTTTGGTGTAAAATACTTGCACGTCCTATGATGTAATATCCGTACGACATAAACAACTTGGATTTTAAGATGGAAGGACGCAAAAAGACAGCTCCGATCGCCAGAAACTGGTGTTTCACGTTGCATAACTACAAGGAGGAGTTTGATGCTATTAAAGTGTTTGACCGCGGCTACATTGTAGAAGGAAAGGAAGTAAGCGAGGATGGGATCTCCTATTTGCAAGGTTACGTACAACTTTTGAAGAAACAACGAATGACTGCATTGAAGAAGATATTTAATGCGCGGGCGCATTACGAGTTAAGTCGAGAACCGAGTGTATTGTACTAAGGAGAACAACTGGTTTGAGAAGGGAATACCACAAGAAAACGGTGTAGTGAAGTATGACCTCGTTCAAGCTGTTAGAGATGTTGCTGAAGGTATGAGCGTTAGTTTTCTTATTACAGGAGATTTTATTTCTAAATGACAAACTTACACGGGACATCTTATAGAACCAACAAAAAACAGGATCAATAGTCTAAATAGTATTACAAAAATACTGATTTCGCTAAGATCTTTTGCTACATCCAGCATGCAATTAAATGACGGGGATATTCAGGAGGTTTCTCCACCCGCAGTTTCACGTGTCATTTACACAAGTTACAGAAGATGTAACTGAGCATAAAATCGTGAGACAATTTATAAGTCTTCCAACAGTATCCGGAGAAATCCGTCAACTAAAGTAGGACTTCTATAACATCGCCAGATATATGCTCGTTTTAATTTTTCGCGTACCCAATTAATTCCATTTTTTAACCCCGGTACCATTTTAGTGTTTATGTGTCGTATGGATATATATCAGCGCGGGACATTAGAATGGAATTGTGTACACGAAAAATTAAAAACGAGCATTTTATATCTACAAACATCCATGTTACCAGAAAACATATTGTTTTGAAATGTTGGCTTTTGCTATAAGGAACACTGATTTTTTTATTAGGTAACTTTTATTTTACAAATTACTTTCCGAAATTTCCGTTGATTTTTGAGTATTAATGCTACTTTTAGTTATTGTAAACAATGCTATATAATATTTAACATTCTAAGGCTTTGTTAATCGGGTTTAAATTATTATTTTATAAGATTTAATCATTTATATAAATCAACTGACAAGAGTAAGCATATTCAATTATTCGTCTCCCGATCTTATTTCGAGAGTTTCGTAGTTTGCTGTATTGAAAACAATAGTACGTCATCGGGTACTGTAAATTGCGCGTTCATTAGACTACGTCACAATTAAGAGGAATATACTGTTACAGTGTCGTAGCTAGGATATTCATCATTTGACATCCATGCTTTCAGTTCAGTAAAGTATTTGTTGAGAAAGATATTCTTATTTATTTTGTAAATTTAGGTAGCAACATTACAGTTTTTTTACTGTTAGCCTATGGAAGCATATGCAACAAAATATCATCGAATTCCGTAATTTCGTAAAAGGTAAATGTATTTGGATCTTTTACAGAGACTGGGATAAAGCACAGGGGGAAGTTGCGCCAAAAAATAAAATAAAAAATATAATATAATATATATAGACAAGGGACTCAACTAGCTGACCGATTTTTCGACCCGATCAACTACAAAGCCCCGTAGCTCTGTCAATAATGCACCTCTCTCATTAGATACTTGGGACATTTCTTAAATATATATTTACATATAACATATTTACCCGGAACACTTAACCGGTCTACCAATCAGTCTAGGATACAATTTATTCTAAGTTATTTGTGAGCTTTTTTGCACAATGTGTAACTAGTCTTTTTTCATGTTGTACACGCTGGAAGCAGACTTACGGTGTTCATTTTTTCCAACATGCAACCAAAGAAAAAGCTAAAATTAAAATCTGAAAATAAAATCAAGTAAGTTTAAGTCATTTCATGACATAAAAGGATGATAATAATAACCCGATGTCAACTACAGGGCTTCTCGTGGCCACCCCTGTACAAGAAAACTTGCCAAGTTGCGAACCTACAAGTTCGGACAGTCAAAATTCGAACAGTAAAAGTTTGATGTCATAACAGACAAAAACAGGCCAAGAACAGACGTGTGTTCAAGAATGACTTTAAACTGATCATACGACTAAAAGTGATTATTGTGCAAAAGTACATGACCTTTTTTAAAAGCTTAAACTTAAAAAATAACTTGTTTTATTGCCCCCAAAGTGATGTTTAGATTGGTTGTTTTTGCTGAAATTTTTACATGTGTGTGTGTGTTAATGATGTGCATTAAAATACATCTTGAGCAGTGCCCATTCATTTTGCAAAGTGCCATTTCAACTGTTTAAGTGCCCATTGTTTTGTTTGTATCTATGGGGCAGTAATCCCATCAATGAAAAAAATATCCCGATCTCTGCAAGTTTATATTATCCGGGCGATAATTTTGCTCGCAGAATTCATTGTCTACAATACATGAAATTAACAATACAAATAAAATGAATAATAATATTATAGTACAACAGATATGCTATTTAAACTATAATATAATAGCATACACTCATTAGGATAAAAGGTTTCATAAATGACAATTTGACCTTTCTTAACCTTCTCACAAAGACAACGGGGTGTCAAGGAAAGTTCCCATCAGAAGATATGAATGAATTAAATAACTTACAGAAACTCACACCTTAAATGTTAAGTATGGAAACCTGAACATAGCATTATATTTTACAACTTACTTTCACCGTATTTGAACAAATTGATTGCGGACTGCCAGATTCATTACGTTGTTGTCAGGTGCACCCACTGCCAGATCATGGTTCTCTTCCAAATCAATTTCTGGTAGTTCCGGTAGACCATTTTACACGCACAGGTTGTGAAGATACCCATCCTGGCCGCCACACTTGGCTTCTTGCTGACCTTCGCCGCTGTCACAGAGTTGTCTCCCGTGGCAAGAATCGGGCCAAAGAAGGCGTTCTCGTTTACATCGGACAACTGAAAAATGGTTCCACTGTATGTTGCTTAGTGCCATTGTAACACGCAATTGTCATGTAGTATCTACATTACTGGTGGTACAAATTGCAAACATTACAGCCTCAGGGGTCATGATTTACCTTATAAACTTTGTAGATGTCTACTTAATGATTGCTACACATAAAATAATCTGAGGTTAGGGATGTTTAGTTTAGGACAAGATTTTTTTAGTATTCCTTTACATGTATATGTCAAAAAAGAAATTGGGAATTTCTCTACTGAATATTTTTTTAATTATTGATTCTTATACCGCGAGCCTCGTTCTGGACTCGTTTTTGTCAAGGGCGATAGCTGATACAGTAATCAAGAACGGGAATGTGAAAAGGGTCTAAAACGCACACATTTTTTGATAAAAGAGACTGGCTTAAACAACCAAGAATCTACCTCTTGCATGGCTGTTAACACATCCTTTCTTCCAACATATTCTCTGGGATATTGGCACGTTCTGGTTCCTCACCATCACGAATGAACTTGGCTACTTAAGTATTATAACATTTGGGCACAGGGTGTCCTGAATGTATGGCACGGGCAGTGGCTTTACCAATCAAAAGGAAGGTCTTTTTTTCAAGAAGGCATGAATCAACATGAAATGACCCATTTTCAAAGACTTTTTATCTATTTATTCTTCATTGACATTTTTTTTGCACTGTTTTAATAATTTTGTCAGTGAACTTTTGTAGACCTTGTGGCTGCAACGGCACTTCAAGTTCATTGTTTTTTCACAGTAATAACTGTCCATGCATCATTGTCGTTATTGGAAAATTTCGCAACGTGGGCACAATAACGTACACGTCCTTGATGGGTTGATAAGTCACCTGTAACAATAAAAATGGTAGTGATATTCAAGAAATAAGACATGTACTTTGTTATCTTAAACTTTTCTGTTCATGTTTTATAATAGTGTTGATGAATCTGAAATTTACTTATGTTTATTAACTATAAGAACAATTACTCCTTTTTTAACTCCTGATAAAATCTTGTTTTGAAACTGTCAGTTGAGTTTCTTTAATGAAATTGAATTGAATATTTTAAATAACATACTGAAAAATATGAACTCAATATCATTGTCAATCATCCTCAATGTGTACTAATGTAATAGTGCTTATAAATATTAACACTAATATACTTACGTTGGTTGGAGATGAATCCATCTTTGTAAACATCGCGGATGTAACCCTTCGAGAGTGATGAACACAAACTCGAAACTGTTCTTGAAGGAATCTGATAAAGCACTCTGACGTTCTATGCGCGTTCGTCGTTGAACACGCCTGGTTGCTGGTGTCCATGCCCCTGTCATGGACCCCTTGTACCACAGGATCATTTGTCTTTGTCAATGTTTAAGATGCGTGCAATTTGTAACCAGTCATCGTGGTAACGCTCCACATTGCAGAGTACCATGTCTTCTTCTTGAATAATGGATTGGGTCTCGACCGCCCTTACCGATTCAATTATGACCTAAATACACATGAGAAATAAAACCAAAATTGTGTTTAAGATGGTATCTAAAATAAAAAAAACTTACGTGTAAATGTATTTTATAAACTTTCATTAATGTTCACTTTTTTAACTTGTGGTATTGCTTTCTGTAACGTACAAATGCAACATGTTTTTGTAATGATATCTATATTTAACGAGCTAATTGAATGGCATGCACATTTAATTTAAGTTGAGTGTTGTTAAATTGTAAGATAATTATTTGAATAAATTATATATTTTTCAAAGCATATATATCAATATAATTGTCTTTGTGTTATTATGCTAAAAATGAAATAAACAGAACATGCATTTTCCATCCAAAACAAGAACAGCTTAAATAATATAAGTTAATGCGTTTTTTATTATTATTTATTGTTATGGGATTTTTTTACACTTATTGAACTGAGCTTAATTATTTTGTTTAATTGTTCTAATAAATATACCTGTGGAATCGGTTTGTCAACGGTTGATATTTCAATGGTAGCCTCTCCTCTTGTTTGTTGGTGGCCCACCTTTGTTTCCTTCAACTCATGGACAATATTGAAACCGTCAACCCCCGTATTTTCTGCAATAAATGTTTGAAGTTGTAATTATACAATATTTTAAAAATCAATACATTTATTTTTATGTTGCACTTACAAAATAAATATGCTCTAATAATGTATCATTAGAAACATATAATTAAATGCAATTAACTAATGCTTGTGTTATTCACCTTCCGACTTTAGTTCCACAAAGAAACTGTCCCGCCAGGCCGACTCTCTTCATTCTTGTTAAATCTGTTCAGTGTGAAATAAGGCCAAGTGTTAGTTGCACAATCAGCAAGCAGGTTTTAAAAAATGTGATTTCATTTTTGTAAGTACACCAGGTGTATTGTGCTTTTTGTATGTAATTTATGCAGCAATTAACACATGCTTCTTTTCAAATGAAGATTTTGTGATGGATATTCAAAATCTTAAACATTACATTCACTTTAACTGTTGATAAATTTGATGTCTTGCTCTACCTTCTCATCTAATTTTTGAGTTGTTGGTTGAACGCAGGCTTTTGGCGCTTCGCTGTATGACTTGAGTAGTGATTCCCCAGCACACTTTGACCATTCCTATTAAAACACATAATTTTCAAGGTATTGCAATTTTAACTGAAAGTAAGGTATGTTTCATATTTTGACAAAATTGTCAATATTGCAGAAGTTGTAATGTTTTCATTTTATGTTCATTTTCAAGTATTTAAATATTTTGCAATCTTGTCTTAAAATGTAAATAAACTCACTTTGTCAGTAGAGCATTTCTTGAAATACACTGAAGCTTTTCCATTTTCTTTGATACATTTTAGCAGTGTTGTCTCGAATGATTTACAATTTAATTCAAGTCTAAAAAGTATAGCCATTCATACACAGAGTGCAATCGCATACATGTAGAAATTCATTATAAACACGTTATTTTAAATGAAAATATTAAAAAATATGTTAGGCCTTGCTGGAGCACTGGGAGGCTACGTTAGTGGGTTTCAACATTTAATCTCTTTACATCAGGATGATATAAAATATTTAAACGAAAACAATTAAATACCGATTCTTATTTTGTCCGTGACAATTATCCAATTAAAGATGAAGGACATCTGGCGATGTGGACATCATCCCCAAAATGAGGGACGGACAGGATATTGTGTAAGCACTTCCATGACTCCACAGGAATGGATAAAAAACACACTATATATTGATATACCATGGGCAATGGCTGCCATTAGTTTCCATGCATTGGACAAATTCTTAGGCGTGGCCATGGTATGAGGAATATATGTATTATCTTGATCCATTCAGTCGAGTATGATTGAAAGGTACTGTCCACTTAATGTCCTTGCTTTCCGTACATGCTTGTAGTACTTCCTTCTTTCCAAGCTTTAATGAAAAAGAAGGACAAAGTTCACTAGGTCTCCCATCTTAAAACAGTAAGTTCTGTAACATATCCAAGTTGTTTTAAGTAGCGTCCACTACATGCATATAATGAAAATAAATAAATCCCATGGATCATCACATTCAGCCATAAATCCTTATGTTGTTCATGTCATTGGTATATTTCAAGTAACGCAAATACTAAGATTGGCTTGAAGTTTATGTTGAATGATTTATAATTACTCACTTTTGTTGCATCAAATGTTCTTCGCGAATCTTACATAGCTCTTTTCCTGCTTTTCTATCGGTGGTGGATGCCAAGGTCGTCTTAAGCTTGTGACATGTATCGCAAATGCTGAATCTGGACATCTGAATAGGCATTTGACAGAATTGCAATAAAAAATATATCATACACATAATAAACCTGATTTTGAAATGAAGCTAGTTGTTTGTCACGAAAACATGTATACAACTTCTTGATAACGATGCTTTGCTTGTGAAAAAAGTCCGGAAAATGGAATGCCGGACGGACAGACCGACTGCTATATGCCATCCTACCGGGGGCATAACAATTCAATTGTTAGTTCTTTATAACTTTAGTAGAAACTGATACAAAGCTTTATCTTGTAAAATGGGAGTGATATAACTACCTTGGGTATAATTATGTTTGATAGGTAACGTCTTCACAATCGAAGGAAATGAGTCATTGAAATGCACTCTGTGCCTTCTGCCTCAAACCCGCTCGTCATCATATCAAAGATGGAATACCGATGTATGCAGGACGGCAAATGTAACCTGTCGCATCATAACACTTTTTTAAAAGTATTTCCTACATATTGTCCATGTAAACTAACGTCAAATTGAAATAACACTTTACTCAAAAATCAACGAAAATTTCGTACAATAATCCGTTAAATAAAGTTAAAAAATTAAAAATCAGTGTTTCATAAAGCAATTTCCGAAATTTATTGGGTAACATTATTTTACGAAATACTTTACGAAATTTCCGTTGATTTTTTTAATATTAATGTTACTTTAATTCACCTGTCTCGTCTAGATAAGGTCAACAAATGTATCACAATAGTGTGTATATGAATTGCAATAACATTAATTGAAAAGCATTGTACAATACATGTGGATCAAGATATTCACTTGGTGCACTCAGGCACTGGGGGCTGTTTCATAAACTAGTGTTTGATCATTTTAACTTATGATATAATTTTGTAATCCAAAAATGTAGACATATTTTTCGTCATGCTAATCAAATATATACGTTGAAATAGATGCCAATAAAATTAAGTACCGAAAATTCAAAAACATATGATATGGACATAAGTAATTATGCATCTTTGAAAAATTGTAACAAAACACATCCAATCGTCACAATTCACTGCCTCCACCATATTCGAAGTTCATTTCTTTTTGTTGATTTTCAAAGCGTTTCTCACAGCAGGCGTATCCCAAGATTTCCAGATGCCCATGCACAGTGGTCTCACAATGCTGTATTGCACCGTCAATTGGCTCCTCTTCACAACCCAAGATGTCTGTATGTCCACAGAAATAACAGACTGGTTGAAACGTCTGTATCACCGCTATAAAATAAACAGGCTTTAAAATAGTGGTCTGTTTCCTTTTAGTTTCATCTAATGTAGATCTCTATTGCTATCATTATGAGAAAAGTATACACTACTCAGTAATAATGAAATCAGTTCATAAGGTCAGGCTCCTTTGTGCAGGAAAAAAAACGTCTTAGTCAGTTGCCCATCCTGGCCGCCACACTTGATTTCTTGACATTCGCCCCGCTGTCATAGAGTTGTGTCCCGTGGCCAGTATCGGGTCACAGAAACCGTACTCGTTCACATCGGAAAACTCCAAAATGGTCAGAATAAACGTATATATAATTTTACTGTGATATCTGCGATTTAAATAATAAATTATAACTTAAAGCTAATACATAAATCATGTATTTTCTCAGTAACCGTTTTTTTTAACAAGAAAATTGCCCAAGGAGCGTTGTAAAATACATGGGAGACTTGTTCATTGGTTAGTTTATGGGCGCATAACTCTTTTATTAGTTGATCTCTGCACGGAGAAGTTTGTTTTTAAACATTTTCACTTCAAGGTGATGAACTGTTTAAAGATTCCAATAACAAAACTTGAGAAGTAAAGATAAGTTCTCTAGTCAAACATTTTATGGAGACAGACCGACAAACAGACCTACCGAAAGATTGAATCCAATCACTACCTAAAACGTCGTTTGTAAAGGGAGAATTCTCGTAACAATTCTATATTCTTTCTAATCAAATACATTTCGATGACTTCCGACTCGATTAAATTTATATGGCGGTATATTTATATTTCTTAAAATATAATGTCATTGAAGAACCGTTAATTAATGTAACGGATCATTACGAAGAGATAACCATCATACATGGATTTCACAATCAGAATTGTTTCAGCATGCGATTCCTCGAAGCATTTTTATTGGTTATCATAATAATAATTGTGTCTGCAATTCAATCAGTACTTACCTTTTAAGTAATATTCACGTGGATTGTTCCTTTCTGGTCGCCCGCTGCAGACGATTGATTAACAACAGAGATCAATGGTCCCACAGAAGTAATGGGATTCTCTCTGTCGTACTCTCAAATGGAGCTCTTAGAAGTTCTTCAACGGTGACATGCGGATAGTCCCCTAGCAACAGGGCGTCAAAGCTGAGTGTTGGTTTCTCGTAGCTAGGCCTTACAGGCGACGACGGTTGTGGCGTTATGTGACCGATGCTAGGCCTGGCACGTGGTGAAAGGCTAATCAGGGACGACACTGTACATGCATACATTGTTCAGACTCCGTTGGTGCATCACTGGATGTCGACTCTATGGGCAAAGCTGGAATAAGTAAATGTATAGTTAACCTCGCATGAAAAGTAAAACAGATTGCAAATATGTATTTTTTTTTTTCAAGTTAATGCATGCCATGCTATCTTGTAAGTTTTTTTTTTAAACATATGAACATGTACTTGCACATCAATACGACAAAAAAAATGTAAACCTCTGGCAACTAAGTAGCAATTCTGAAAATGCATATCCACCGTCGCCCATAATGTGATATCTGCCTCTAAAGGGAATATTTTTTAAAGCTTCAATCACAATTTATACATTGATACTGTGAAAACCTTTTGCGTTCTTATACACTGCTTCATCTTCTGATGGCGTCTTTATTCGCAATTCCATGAAATGTTTCTACCTGAACTACTAGCTCTTGAATGGTGGTCGGAAATTTAATAAATCTGGTTACAAACCGGTGAGATGAAAGTTGTTGTGTAACCTCATTAATTACTTTAGAAACGGTGGACTGTGACGCATTATGTATGTCGGCATCATTCAATTGTATACCACCAGTGGCCAATATTCTTAAGGTCAAAAGTTTTTTTTTCCATAGCAGAGAGACTATAATGTCGGTGAGTTGCTGGCTGTATTCTTGGGACCAGTAATTGTTCGAGAAACATCAACCCACTTCTATCAAATATATACCGTTCCAATAGTTGACCATTTGTAAGAAGATCAACTGTATTTTCTCTTACTTGCATGATTTTCTAAACAAAGGACAATACAACCTTATTATTAAATAACGATAAAATATAAATATCACTTACCTGCATTTCAATATTAAAGTCAATATTCCAGCTTGTGGAATGACATTCCCAAGGCTACAATATCGGGATGTGTCTCTCCCATAACTTAAGCTAATAACAGGGAATCTTGGAGAGACAAATTCGGGTTTCGTTTGTTTTTCTCTTCCATTTTGACAGTTCAACTTCAGTTGTCATTTTACATTAAGCTAAGCTACAGGCTACATAGCGTTTTTAGAATACCATGTTATTCCACTTCATCTTGACTTGGATTCCTTTCCGCGGACCGTTTCCGACAGCGTTCACCTTTTCCATCAATTGCTCTTGCATTTCATGGACACGGTCTAACATGAATTCTCGTAATACGTCGACCAACATCGGACTTATCAGTTCAGATGTCTTTCTTTCGCAATCGCTGTCCGCCTGTGTTATTGTTTTCACGAGATATCGTTTGGTAATGTTTACGGAAATAGATAATCGGAATTATGGGAAAAATATCAACGGTTAAAAATGAGTATTGTAATGCCGGTCCGTCTGGTGGCCGTCAGACGGTGCCAACATCACAAATTTCCTACTGAATAAAGAAAATAAAGACTGCATAAATTAAATACCGCTTTTTTATTAACACAAAAGTCATTTCACAAATTTTCATATTTCTGATGATTTTTCTTTTCGTTTCTTAGCCTAAAAAAAACCCAAGTCATCTAACCTCGTTATCCATGACCCTTTTCCAATGAGCGCCAAAACGCAACTGAAACCAAACGACAGTTTGGCCCTATTTATACTCGTAGTAAGGTGACGTCATACGCATGTTTCAATGAATGACGTCACATGACTAAGCAAATCTTCAATGAATGACATATGATTTAGCACAATTTCAATGAATGACGTCATATAATAGTAAACATTCAAGATGGCGGAAAAGAGAAAATACCGCGAAATACTTGCGAGTTAAATGTAATTTATGACAAAGGTAATCATTATAATATGATGAATTAATAAATAATATGCAAAGAACTTATCAATATATTACGAGGGCATTTAATCCATAAAATTTTGCTTCCAGGCTGATGCAGGCCAATTTTCGCCTCGTGTTGGGCAGAACATCCAACGAGATGTGACATTTTTGCTGTTGATATCTAAGATGGTTAAGGATAATGTCAAAGTAAGTTGGATTTCGATCAATTAGGCTAGAGTACTTGATGTTGGTGTTTTCAATGGTGGGTTTTGTGGTAATCAATAATTTATTTTAATGAATTAAATTTTCTATGGGTTGATTACTTCAATTTGTAGCGTAGTGGATTTTGGTTGATTCTTTTCCGGTTCCAGGACTGAAACGTTTGGTTATTTTACGATGGAAGATTTTGAGGATTCTGAGGAGGAAGAACTTTTGTCCGATGACGCACTGGAAGAACTAAGAGACAGGCTCTTTTTGGTCCGCTTCCAGTTGTTCTCATTTCCTTGAAGTTCTGGCAGGCGTTTTCCCGAAAATACAGGAGCTGGTCTAGTGGCGATTAGCCGCGTGGCGTCATGGTCCTTTGGCCTGTACAAACCTAATATAGTCCTCTTTTTGATTGTGGCACGGACCACTGCCAGGCGTGTTTCGGTGGAAGACCTTACAACACCGAACACATTTCCAAGAGACCCCAGAATGCTGCTCAACCACATGGTTGTAACATTTCATGCGTGTTGGGAATGTGAAATCCCCACAAACAAGGCAGGTATAACTTTTCTGTAAAAAAAAAATATGTTTTAAAAGTGAGATTAATTTATATTGAAGATTCATTGTATGATTAATAATTTCCTTCAAAATACATTTTCAACTTGTCATGGTGAACAACTTTAGTTTTTTTTTGTTTTGTTATTTGAATGCGATATAAAAAATCATTTACTTTTCCAACGACCAAACATGGTCCAGTCCATTGTTGTGCCAGTTTTCCACTAAGACCAACTTTACGTTGTTAGTTAAAATACCAAACTTTATCACCAATTTTGTATGTTTGTAAGTTAACTCAAATCGTAATTCTTTTTCATTACATCACTTGAAAGTTTGAGCTTATTTCTGGCAAAATTATGCACATCTACGTCTACGACTTAGTGTATCACAATTTGAGTGCAATTTTCCTGGTCGGTAAATTGTGTAGTTGTAATTTGAAAGAACATTCAACCAGCGACAAAGCTGTCCATCTAAGTCCTTGAAATTCATTAACCATTCTAGACTTGCATGGTCTGTTCTAACAGTAAATTCCTGACCATACAAATAATGATGCCAGTGTTTAATGGCAAGAACAACACCATTTAATTCTTTTCTTGTAACACAATAACCTCTTTCTTGTTTTGAAAAACATTTAGAGTAATAAGCAATTACTTTTTCTTGTCCATTTTGTATCTGAGACAAAACTGCCCCAGTCCCAACATTTGATGAGTCTACATCAATTACAAACTTGTCTGTTAGTGTAGGGTATGCCAAGATAGGACTGTTTATCAAGGCATCTTTTAACTTGTCAAAAGCAACTTGACAATTTTCTGACCAATTGAATTTTACACCTTTCTCAGAAAGTTCATGTAACGGCCTTGCAATTGTTAGAGATAGGTATTTCTGGTATGCTTTAAAAAAAGATGTAGAACATTGGTGTAAGACATGTGATATTTGTAGTAGTAAAAGAGGTACCTTACGAAAACCTAAAGCTCATTTGAAAACATACAATGTTGGTTATCCTCATGAAATAATTGCACTTGATTTTATGAGTCCATTTGTCAAAACAAAAAGTGGAAATAAATATATGATGGTAGTAGGAGATGTATTTAGCAAATGGACTGAGTGTTATGCTATTGAAAATTTAGAATCGTTTACTGTTGCTAAAACTTTAGTGAATAAATATCTAAGTCAATAGGGATGTCCATTATTATGTCACACAGATCAAGTAAAAAGTTTTGAGACATAGTTATTTTTAGAAATGTGTCAGTTGTTAGTGTGGAAAAGACAAGATCATCTCCCTTTCATCCTCAAGGCAATTGTTTCATTGAAAAACATAATTCTACTATTATCAACATGCTTTCACCTTATGTTTCTGTGAATCAAGATGACTGGGACACATTGATTTAGTAGTCATGGCATACAATTCATATGTTCAGTCATCATCATGATTTTTACCAGCAATGTTACATCTTGGTAGAGAATTAAGGTTACCAGTCGACATGATATTTGGTGCCACTGAAAAAGATGAAGCTGAAATAGAACATTCAAAAACACAATATGTCACAGATTTAGAAAAGCGATTGCTCATTATTTATGATATTGCTAGAAATAATATGGATATTGCTAAAGAAAGTGTGAAAGTAAATTTTAATGTTCATTTAAATTACAAAATCTATAATGAAAATGACTTGGTATGGTATTACCATCCTGTGAAAAAGAAGAGACTAAGTAGTTAATTTCTTAGACCATAGACTGGGCCATGTAAAATTATAAACAAGGTTAATGATATTCTTTATAGAATTAAAACAGGCCCAAGGACCAAAGCAAAAATTGTCAATCATGATAAACTAAAACCTTACAAAATGAAAAATGATACCCGATTGGTAGTGAAGCCATCAGATAAGGTATGTCTTTATCTGAAATAAATAATTTATGTTTAAAATAGAATAAAAACAAATTAATGTATGCAAATGATAAAAGAAAAATGATTTTCAATTTACAGAAATTCCAGTGTAAACTCTGTGAAGATCTTTTCTTTACGGCTCAAAAACCCTGTCTGGCCCATTTGCGAGAACAACATAGTGGCATCTCTTACAAATGCAACTGTAAAAAGATCTTTCAAAGAAACGACAACCCGCATCAATGCAGAGCATCGAAGGAAAAGTTTGAACAGTTCAACCAATTCAATGGAAATAAGGGAAAAGATGCAGAGAAAGATATTGATATGTTTATGAAGAAGGCTACGGAGAAATTGTGCGTCGATTTAGAGAAGAAGAGGAAGGAAGAAAAAGAAAAGTTAAATGTTTTATTGGAGGAATTGGAGGTGAGTGAGTGACGAAGAAAAGGATACAGATAATTTTGAAAGCTTCCAGAGAATGAGCTGGGAGAGCGAGGTTTGAATGTACGAATTGGATCAATTGGAAAGACAGAAAATAGAAGAACAGAACAGGAAGAAAAAGTAAAGAAGGAAGAAGAGGAGCTGAAAAAGAGAAATGATGAGATTATGAAGGAAGAAGAAAGGAAGAAGTAAGAAGAAATGAAAGATCAGAAGAAGAGGAAGGAAAAAAAGTAAAGAAGGGAGAAGAGGAGTTGAACAAGAAAAATGATACGATTATGAAGGAAGAAGAGCGGAACAGGAAGAAGTCAGAAGAAATTAAAGAAGATCAGAAGAAGAGAAAGGAAGACAAAGTAAAGAAGGAAGAAAAGGAGTTGAAAAAGAAAAAAATGATGAGATTATGAAGGAAGAAGAGCGGAAAAGGAAGAAGGAGGCAAAAAGAAGACAGACGAAAAATCTATTAAAGGAGAAAAACAGAAGAAGGAAAAATACTAAAGAAAGAAGAGGAGGTGGAAAAGAAAATGATGCGATAATGAAGGAAGAAATGAAAGAAGAGCAGAAGAAGAAGGAAGAAAAACTTAAGGAAGAAGAGGAGCTGAAAAAGAAAAATGATGCGATAATGAAGGAAGAAGAGAGGAAAAAGAAAAAGCAAGAAGAAATGAAAAAGAAGAAAAAGAGGAAGGAAGAAAATGCTATGGAAGATGAAGAAGTTCAGGAAAAGAAGAAGGAAGAAAAGAAGAAAGAAGCAAAAACATCAGACAAACGGAAAAATATAATTGAAAAAGAAAATATCAACAAAAGACAAAAACTGGATACGATGGATACAGCAGACGAGAATACCGTCAATATGGAACTGGTCGAGGTACAGGACAAAATCCAGAAGCTCGTGAGGATGAGGAGGACCTTGGTTGCTGAAAAAAGCGAGTGTACGGCTTTCGAAGAGGGAGGGTTCCTATACGAAGTACAGACATGCACATTAAAATATAAACAGTGCAATAACAATATATTATTAAAAAGTGGTGACAATTGTTTTGTTTGTGTAAATAGTGTGTTGTCATTAAACATTAATATCTTTAAATTGTTTAAATAACTGTTTAAAGTTTAAATATGATTCGTATATTGTAACATATTGTTTAAATGACATTTTCTTGTTTAATGTGTTGTATGTCATTATTATTTTTTGCAATAATAACATTTTATGTGTGATGTGGTTTCTCATAACATTATCAATGTTTTGTCACAAGGTCATTTTGTTCATGTAAATATTATGTGACATCATAAATGTTGACACATTTTATTTTATGTGTAACATTTATTCAAAATAAATTTTTATGTCATAGTAATTTATGTAATTTAAAATAGTATACCTACCTTATAGTTGATGTGTTGTCCACAAGAATTGGGACAATTCTTAAATGGTGAGGATAATGCTAGGCCTTTACCCCACCCAGTTGTTATTGTATTGCGTAATTTAAATAAGGCTCGTTTCCAATTAAATATCATAATCACAGTAAGAATTGATATTTAACATTACAGATAAACATCTTATTTATTGATTTAAAGTCATACCCATTGTAACAATGTTTATTTGTCAACGATTGTACTTATTAATGTTGTTAGCGCTTGCAACTTATTTATTCATATAATCCGCCATTTTGTATGACGTTCATTGGTAGCTATTTGTATGTCGTCACATGTCATTGACGTCACGCCCGGTTTTAGTATAGATAGCGGGGTCAAACGTAAACAACTTTCACTTTCGAATACAGCTAAAACGAATACAGATCAAAATTGAGTAGATACGTAACTTAAAATACTTCAGATTATTTATAAACATTTAAGGGTTGAATAGTCGTGAGATGCAGGTACGAATATTTTATTATTGATTGTATACGATATTTTGGATATATGCTATTGTTAAAATGAAAATAATTATGAAACAGAAAGTAAAAGTACAGAAACTTTTATAACCCTTTGTTTACTTTGTTAAACGGCATAACGGTATTTCGTAAAATAAAGGTACCCAAAAAAATCAATGTTCCTAATAGCAAAAGACGAAATTTCAAAACGAGATGTTTTCTGGTAACATGGATGTTTGTAGAACAGGTGTTGGGCGCGTGGCCAAGTAACTTTAACACTATCAATATGTCATAAAACAACATTTGTTATCATTTTTTTTTCTGATATAATATATATATAGATAAATAGATAGATATATATAGATATATATATACAAAGTAGGTATATCTTGACACAGGAAAATCACCTCCATCAACATTTTAAGCGAATAATTGCCTAAATGGCGGTCGATTTTCGTAACCTATTTACCATTGTGTTGGGAAAGGTTGCTTCGTGACGAAAAATGACCACAAACGGCTACTTGCCAACATTAAATACAAGAAAAAGATGATATTTGTTCATGCCAGTGTAAGATCGTGTGTTATTTCACGAGTGATCATAGAAAATATATTTTTACGAGTGGCGCAGCCACGAGTGAAAATATTATTTTTCTATGATCACGAGTGAAATAAACTATCTTACACTGACATGAACAAATTTTGTTTCTTTTATGCCCCTTTTTCAAGAAAATAATTAATTATAATTTCCCTTTCGCTGAAAAGTGACCCTCTCTCCCGTGGCGTGCCTCAAGACATTGAAATGACGTCATTTTGTTGACAAAATTACGTCTTTATTCCAGGGAAATTCTTCAGTTAAACTCTTTTACAATGTAAATAAAGATTAAAAAAAGAAAGTATAAAATTAAAAGAAAATTGTTGGATTCGATGTATAATCGATTTTATTTCACTCGTGATCATAATATAAAATATGAACAAGGATATAAACAAGGGAAGTACATCTTGATATGATTATCTAAAAATAGAAAAAGGAATTCCGATTTTTTTTTTTTTCACCGGTGAAAAGAACAATTTTGTTCTTTTCACCGCTGTTATTTCACTGCAGAAATGTCATATTTTATCATTAGGTATAAAAGAAAACCATTTCTCAAACTCGTAGAAATGCTAGGTCGGCTCTCGTCTGACCGAACGTTCAGAGCCGATTTTTACAAGAGTAAAACTATCGAAATAACCTAGCTATTGCAAAAGCCAAAATCTCAACGCCAGATGTGGTCTGGTAACATGGATGAATGTAGATACAAAATGCTCGTTTTTAGTTTTTGTCATACAAAGTTCCATTTTTATTTCCCGGGACTATGTCGCCGGGTGGTGAAAAATGTGCGGCCAGTCGGGGACTCGAACCCGGGACACCTCGCTTACAGGGCGAATGCTCTCCCGATTGAGCTAACCGGGCCGCCATACATCTTTTCACCAATCCCGCTTTAGTTTGGTACCGTGACATTCTCCCCTGCCAAGTTGGAATTCGTCCTCGAATTCGAGTCACAGAGAACAGTGGATAACTGTTTCCGACGAACCCACGGGCAGGTTATATGGAGAACTGCATGAGAATGCAAGCGCCACGGTCCACCGTTGGGCGCCATTGGCGCCGGGTGGTATTACAGGTCGATAATTGAATCGTGTATAAATAAAATGCTTGAAATGGTTTTGTTTTACCTTACATCCCCTGATATATGCAGTTGATGTCCGTCCGTCACGTTAGTTGTATTCGTAGACGTGCGTAGGCTTAGGTAGACATAAACCGTAGCAATATGTAGGATACCGTATCAGGTAAACTAACATCTATATTTATCTTCACCTGTCCACTCTCCTTTGTTATGCTAATGCCTCTCTGGCGCTGATCAATCGTATGTATATAAAATCAATCGATGATGATATGCCGTTGATGTTGTATGCATAGATGACCAGCATTCTTGCTATTCATTAATATATATTATTTAAATATATATTTGCAGTGTGTTGTCTTTTACCTGCCGTTAGACCAGCTTAGAACCCAATTGCAACCTCAGAAACCCATAACACCAAATACTACCGAACTATAGTAGTACACAACTGTAACACTGGCGCCCAACGTTGCGAAGCTGGCAGGGGTAACAATACAGCATCATTGATGAATACAGATGCATAGCTCGGTACCGAGGTATTTAACAGAAATACAACATGTTTACATATGAACTGGAGGGCTAGTGGGCCCTACATACCTTTCTCCTACTATAAACTGTGTGCACACGATATCACACGATATCTATTATAGCTAGCTAGCAGGATTGTCCGGATACCCAACGTTAACCCCCGGGGATAGGATCGTTTTCGCCGACAGACTATTCCACGGATGTTCTAAGGGATCAAAACTTTGGTGTCATTATGTGTGACACTGCTTACATCATGACAATGGAGTTATTTCATAATAACTCTATTTAGTTATCGGAGTTATTTCATATAAACTCTATTTAGCACCCCAGGAAACCCGATACCTTGTGAGTAGCGTAATACCTTCGGAGCAGCATTGTGTATTTCTGCATGAGCTAACATAGGGTAAGTAAATTCGAAAAATTAATAATTTTCAAAGTCCAAAAAACAACTGTGTATTAACATTGATAACAAAGGTATTGGCCTACATGTAGAACAAATCCTGACCAATTTTCCTAAAAAAATGAGCAAAATGAGGCTCCCTGAAGTAGAACATCGGGAAAAATAGGCCATGTTCATGCATTTATGGGAGAAAAACTGCTTTACTATGCAAGCCACTACAATAATTAAAGGATTTATACAAACTAACAGGTGTCTGCCATAACCTCTCAGCAGGGTTTCTCCAGAAAACTATTTCTTGTGAAGAAATTTGCGTTTTTAATGACCATGTTGGGAAAACATGGATACCAAATGGAGAAGACTAGGAAACCTTATGTGAGCAGCGACTTTATAATTCTTTTTCGTGACAAAAAACCTAATTTACAACCATTTTGTTGCAATTTCTTTGCTTTCTAGAGGCCTATAGTAAGCGTATGTGGGCACATATGCATACGAATGTACTTTTAATGCCTTATATATTATAAATAGTGCCTTTTCAACATGCTCCAGTTTTATTTCTTTTTACCAACACTATTTTGGAAAATATAAAGAAAGTCTTGACTGCTTAGTCACATAAATTAATTGGTTAGGTACATAGAATAATGTTTTAATAAGTGTATGTGGGGGTTGTATGTATAATATTTAAATGTGGCCCAAATTTAAACCCAATTGCAACCTCAGAAACCCATAACACCAAATACTACTGAACTATAGTAGTACACAACTGTAACAATATGGTAATACAAACAAAACAAAAGTAACTGTGCTGTTCTGTACTGTTCTTATCTCCACCAAACATCATCACATATAATGCACCATCAAATGGTTCACGAAAAAGCTTCGTATCTCTCTGGCCGAGACCAGCAAGGAAATGCGTATCAACGAGGAACTACAGACACACGTGTTCGATCACGTGTGTGCGGGTATGGAGGAAATCATGGGCATGACCACGGGTGGACATCATCTGAAGGCCAAGATATACCATTGGGACGATACAATTATCCGACCGATACTCCTGAGGGACGCTACATACACCGAGCTAGAGGATATATCTACTTACTACGAGAAATTGGTGATGAAAGAACATCTGAAGAATCTGCAGTTGAGTGGAGCCAGAATCCCGCGAGTGAAGTCAGAAATACGCCGACTCGACAGCACCCTTGCCATGAAACAGATAACAAACAGCACATCTGAGCTAGGGTCAACTGAAGTGTTGCACGATACCGTTGCAAGACGGGAACAAGCGGTGAAAGAAGAGAACAGACAACGTGGGGCCGTGGCGCTTGCAAGTTACGCTTGCAGTTCTCCATAGAACCTGCCCGTGGGTTCGTCGGGATCAGTTATACACTGTTCCCTGTGACTCGAATTCGAGGACGAATTCCAACTTGTCAGGGGAGAATGTCACGGAACCGAACTAAAGCGGGATTGGTGAAAAGATGTGTGGCGGACCGGTTAGCTCAGTCGGTAGAGCATTCGCCCTGTAAGCAAGGTGTCCCGGGTTCGAGTCCCGGACTGGCCGCACATTTTTCACCACCCGGCGACACTATTTATACGACACACGAACACTAACATGGTACCATTTAAGTGTTCGTATGTCGTATAAATTGATATCAGTGCGGGAAATTAAAATGGAATTAATTGTGACACGAAAAAAATAAAATTAAGCATTTGTATCTACAAACATCCATGTTACCAGAAAACATGTCGTGTTGAAATTTTGGCTTTTGCTATAAGGAACATTGATTTTTATTAGGTAACTTTATTTTAAGAAATACTTTACGAAATTTCCGTGGATTTTTTAGTATTAATGTTACTTTAAAAACAAAACGTCATCGGATNTTTTTTTTATCATAATTGTATAACTAATGCGACATTGCATAAAATTCAAATGATAAATGTAATTAATTGAAAAGTATTCTTTTTGTCCAGTCCTTTATAAAATACAAGTATTGTTTTTGACAAGTCCTTAATCTTATAAAATGAATTGAAATTTTATGTTTTGTGTATTTATTGTTTGATTGTAAACACAAAAATAAACATAACAATACACATCATATAAAAAACAAGTAAAAAAATTTAAACAAATTAAACTGAAATTTCGTTTCTGATGTAATCTACTATATGAATATAGCATTTTGCTGATATTTTTAATAAAATAATCGAATTATTATATTTCATAAAATATCATGACATGCAATGGAATGTTGATTATAACGTTATAATAAGATTGCTGTCTGCAACATGTCATTTACATCTTCATAATTCCAAACATATATCGAATGTTGAAGAAATGTCAATTAAAGGGAGGCAACTCTAAAAAGAAAATATGGACTAAATTATTGAATCATGCGTGCTTCTGTCTTCATTCTATTGAACAGGGCTTTGATTTATTAATTTGTTCTCTATTGTTTGTAAAACAAACAACAGTTCTATACACATTCAAAAATACATTATTAACAAAAGTTTCAATTCTAATAGAATCGGCGTTGACAGAGCGTTAAAAAACGACCATGGTTGACACATTACAAACAACCAAACGAATATTTAGTAGTATTAAAGCTAAAACCATTAGAAAAAATGTAGCCTTTCCTTTTTACAAATTTTGTTATATACAAAAAACACCAATTTCACGTCATCTATTATAACAATTACTTGCCCATTTCTGAACGTTGGCACGTATAAAAGCACTCATGTATATATATTAATAATGATGACATATCAAGATTCAAAGGACTCTATGTACAACAATACTTCTAGGGATTAGTATTACACACATAACACGATTTTATAAACTGTTTTAAATGCTGGCAACATTGATTGAACACTTAGACGCATTACACAAGAATGGTATAAAAGACATTCCCATTATTCTTATTAGTGTATATGCTAACTGTTTTGCTTTCTGCAAGTATACACACGTTTAAAACGTTTCCATGTTCAAATGTATATGAGAAATTGTCAGGTAAAACCAATGCGACGAATAGCTTTTTATTTTCTTTATGTAGTGTTCAACTTCTTTCTTTTTTTTTTCAAACGCCAAGATGGTCAACGCATTTACGCACATATTTTTTAAAAGTACAGTACACTTTTCTCAAAGTATCCACTGGGTATATGTATAGTGTATGCATTTGAAGTTAATGCAATTAACTGGAATGAAGTTAAATACGTTTGAGAGTCAGTGCAGACTTTTAAGAAGCTTCTGAATATTATGCGCCTAAACAATTTCATATATTTGTGCTAATTAAACCGGCTTACTATAACTAATTAATACAAATTCAAGAAACAGACTCAATTAATGGGAAGTAACTCAATTAAGGAAAGATTGACTGCAATATAAAGAATGCAATATTTTCTTGATTTACATTGATGGAAATAAATGTTAGTACAACGCATTTAGCTTTATGTTATTGGAATGATACGGACGAAACGAATCCTATTGGCAATGATTTCCAAAAGTTATATCAATATATGAATTCTTCTAAAATATAAACTCGAAAAATAAGAAACTGGGTCGTTAAAATACATTTTAGAGAGATATCCTCGATGGCGATGTAGCATTTTTACATTACTAACTAATATATAACTAAAAGTAACTATTAAAATAGTATTTTAATTGTTGTTGATGATTCTCATAAAAGCTGAACTAAACCAGGTATGCTTTAAATATGTATTCATTTGTACAATGAATGTGTCAGATGTACTAGTAAAAAAAGAGATGATACATAAATCTTAATCATTAGCATAACATTTTAGTTATGAAATTATATGTTAATATAATAGTTTGTCAGTATTAAATATGCACAAGAATTTAATTATAAAGCGATCAACGACTTATTTTGATAACACGCGTCTTTAACAACACATCATCATAGAACAAATATTAGTTATTACTTCAATGTAAACACAGCCTTATTTTCTTAGTCAGACTGTACATGTTATGGTTATAAATGAAAAATATAAGTAAATACACTCCGGCATTTTTGTACATGCACAACAAAATAAACATAACTTGAATGTGTCGAGTTTAAGTCAATAAACTGAATTTTCCCCATTCACTTAATCAACGAGTGATGTCTCCAACGGTTCACATCACCCACCTCGGGTTGCAATAAAAAAGCCAATATTTAGCCGGATGATACCGAGTATCGGTGTATTAAGCCTTTGTCTTCAAATAACATGTTTGAATGTAATACATCAAAGAAAACTCGTCAGTTTGTTATTATTTTACATGTTTTGTGAAGAAATTAAGTTTCACTATAATATGATTGGAATTTGTATCTCCGATATCGGCTGCTGTCTTCGTACGGTCGGGTGCCATTTTGTTTGTTATGATGAGTACCGCGTATTAATTTATTCATGGTTAGCTCCCTTTTATATAACTATATTAAATTTCAGATCGGTCACTGTGTACTTTATATGAATAAGTGTCAGCTGAACAAAATCCATAAACTTCAAACTATTTATTTCACGAGTTTGTATATTTTTTACGTAAATTAATAAAAAGTATATGTGCATTATAAAAAAAATAACAACATAGAACAACAACTTAACAATAACTTTGAACTTTCTTGTTTTCTCTTGTAAAAAAAGTGTTAACAATGTAGCATTGCTTTTTGTCTCACGGTTGGGGCAAAGAAAAATGCCCCATCTTTTCACGCACCTCGCTGGTGAACAATACTTGATATTAGTTCGATGGTTACACTTGCTGCACTGAGTGTCCTGTCTCTCAGGGTACTCCATTTTCTCTGACATCATGGTAGGCCTTTTCCTGGAGAGTTAACTCATATTGTCTTCTCTTCAGCTTACATTTTGTGATGATATGCAACTAAAAAGAAAAAAATATATATATTAGAAACAACCAACTAAAATATCCACTAAAAAGCAATACTTTATTTCAATTGACTGGTATGAAGTTTTAGCGAGTAATCGTTATCGTAGTAGCATACCCATATATGTAAAAGTACAGCGCCGTCTAGCCTTGTGACTTCATTTTACTATGGAATGTTTCCATTCGGTGAGATAGCTATCAAAAATCGTAAAATACTCTCTCAATCATTTATAAAAACTTATGCAACTGTGCACGATTGTTTGAATGACACCGTTTTTTGTTATAAAAGAGAACTTACTTACCCGTAGATAGGCAATTTCTCGGATATTTTTGTATTTAATACCGTAGAAAAAAAATTGTAAACAACCGGCACCGCAACGAAGAAGTCACGTAGCAGATATTTGGCATGTTTTGATTACTACGGAATACCGTTAGGCCATTGTGGTTACACATTAAAATCCAGAGGGCGAGAATGCGAGAATGTATTAGTGTCGTAAGTACTGCCAATCTATTAAAAAGATTAACAGACAGGCTACACAATATTAACATACACATATAATATATTATATGGTTGATATTCAAAAGACACAACCAGGTGTAAGAATGATCGTAAATACGTTTCATCTTAATAAAACAAACTCTAATGCTTACAGCCTGTGAAAACTAAAATATGAAAAGATATGTATGGGTAAACGTTTAACAGCATAAAACATCATTTGTAGATAATTGACACCTTTTTTGTTCATTAACAACCTCTCTACAAGACTTGAAAAAGGACTTTTAGTTATGTACTTTGTGTTTACCATCGTTAAATGAATTGTGTAGCCATACGTTAACTAGACATACCCTTTTATTGTTTAAAACAAATTGTTTTAATGTTGGTAAAGAGGAAGACATGTGACATGTCTCATCCAGCAACACTTAAAACCAGCGCCTATTAAATAAACACACCACAAAGATAGTTTTCAAAACAACACGAACATATTGTCGATGTATGTTAAACAGGAAAAATAACCCAAAATTATACATAAAACTGAAATTTGGTGTAAGCATATTGTTAAAGGATAAACTTTGTAAAAATATGGATATACATATTCTGAATAGGTGTAAGCTCACATACAAGTCGTATGCCATCGAATAGGACTCTAAAAAGAATATCAAAACACATTTGAAGATAGGATAAAGTAACGCTGCATTGTTTGTTTATATAACGCCCTCATGCTTTAATTTCATACAAATCGGAGATCAGGATAACTTAACCGAACATTAGTTATTAATATTATCGAAAAATATAATTAACTAAGTCATTTGCATCTATTATATTTTGTAATTTAAAAGGGAAACATCGTGCATCGAAATAGTCGCTTAAACTTCAAAGAAATCTATTCGACTGAACTATCTGTGAACTTGTGTATTTTGGGTATTTGCAAAGAGCTAGATTTTCGCACCCGGATTCCTTAAATCTCAATACTGTCTCTTGGGCTTGCTGTCTCTTCAGCAAAACCAAAAGACCCCATTGAAAATAAGTGCTTTCACTTTCATGGGTTATCCTTGACAACAAGGTCAAAAGCAATACATACATACACCTAATAACTAACCTACCAGTACGGTTTATCCGGATATTGGTATGTTCACGTGCTCAGTGTATAGCACCGATACACGCGAGAATTGTCTGGGTTTCATAACAGTACATCTCTAGTTGGGTGGGAAACGAAGCATTTCTGAAATTTCCAGTGCCCCGGCCAGGGATTGAACCCACGACCTCTTGTATGGTAGACCAGAGTGTTGCCACTCGACTACCGCACCACCCGCGGTATACAAAATGAAATATTCTTAAAGTTTGACATTGTCTGAAAGGGTTCCATAAGTTCAATTCTTACCATTAACAAAGGAAATCGACCTTAAAATAACCTATCGATATTGCACAGCTAAATGTATATGCAAGTTTGGGCCTTGATCTTTAACTAAAACATGGTAGCAAGTTGGCTTCATATTTCCGTTTTATTTTTTATTTTTATCAAATGATAGAAGACAGCATGCACGGTTAAGTTTCTTAGGTCTTGGCAATCAACTTTTTCCATTTGGGTAAAGCTGGGTCTATCTTATGTTCTTCAAAGCAAAGCTTCGATCTCAGAAAAGTCTCAACATAACTTGTAATGGTACAAACATCGAATCTTAGTGTTACCTTAGAACATTTAGCGGTCTTGCGAAGTAATAAAAAACAGTTCAAAGTTAAAGTTTCTCTATCGTCAAAGAGAGTATTTCACTCATCATACCACAAGCTTATTATGAATGTTATTGATACATTGTCATTTTCACTATGCTTTGCATACACGTTATGTGCTTGTCATCTTTTGTAATATATTCGTATTCACGATCAAGTCTGAAATAATTTGAACATAGTGCATTTGCAAGCAGTTTGCCTTCATAACGTTCGCGTTTTTTTTATCAAATCAAAGTAGACAATGTTTACGGATAAGTTTGTATTATCTTAGTATATGCATTTTATCGAAACATGGAAATGCATCTCATACATTTAAAGTTGTACGTTGACTTTACTTTCAACGACTGATTTACTTTGGTATCAATTTAATGCGTTGCATGGAACGTTCCAAGACGTCATCCCAACTGTACTCATTTGAATGTATAATGTGTGTTATATTTATTGTCCTGTATTGTATAGGCACTTGCCATTATTGTATAGGTCACTTGCCATTAACAAGAAAAGCGGACGTCAAAAGTATTTATCTGCTCATAATTTTTCTGGAGTTTCAATATTCCTATATTGAGAAACAGGGAAGACGTTCTTGGTACACTCAATTATTATTCAATACAGCACCATCAAAAATACACAACGCTCATTACTTAAAGTAACAATAATACTCAAAAATCAACGAAAATTTCGTTAAGTATTTCGTAAAATAAAGTTACCCAATAAAAATCAATGTTCCTTAAAGCAAAATCCAAAATTTCATAACGAGATGTTATCTGGTAACATAGATGTGTGTACATATAAATTACACGTTTTTATTTATTTGTGACACAAATAATTCCATTTTAATGTCCCGCACTGATATCTACTCATACGACACACGAACACTAATATGGTACCATGTTAGTGTTCGTGTGTCATATGAATTGATATAGTCGCGGGACATTAAAATGGAATTAATTGGGACACGAGAAATTAAAAACAAGCATTTTGTATCTACAAACATCCATGCTACCAGAAAACATCTCGTTTTGAAATTTTGGCTTTTGTTATAAGGAACATTGATTTTTTATTGGGTAACTTTATTTTACGAAATACTTTACGAAATTTCCGTTGATTTTTGAGAATTAATGGTACTTTATCAATTATGGGCTTGCCTATTTGTATTACATTGTCATACATATTTGTCACAACTCGTTAACAACTAACCTCCCCGCCAATCGTACAACAAACATACAACACATTATTGAAACATCAAGTTAAACTTACAACCAACAATAATTGACATGAATTAAGTGCCTTATAAAGATATCACTGTACCTTGGATTAAAGCAAAAGTGATCATACAAATGGTAAAATGTTATTATAATACAACATAAAATCCAAACCGTACACTATTTTAACGTAAAAGCTGTTTCTGTAAATAAAAACAAATTGTAACTCATATTGCAAATGCAGAATAGATGACATTATTTTTAAGTTTGTAGCAAAAAAGTAATTTAAGAATACCGCAATTTCAATCAAGACAAATAATACTTCACAAGTTGTTTTAACAACTTAAATTGACTTGTTCACAGGTTGTGACATTTTTGTTTACATTTGTCCGTTAACGTTTTGAATTGCTCAATTTTAACCAACTGGAGATTTCCATTATAATAACTAGACTAGACTTTACGAAACAAGTGTGTCCTCAGCAAGGCTCTAACTAGTGTCATTTGGAATAAAATTAATCACTCGTTCATTTACCCTATTATATAATAGATGCATTTAATACTGTGATTCACGTTATATATAACGAAAACAACAGAAACAATCAAAATTATAAAAATAATTTCGCGTTTGCAATGCATTTCTATTTCAGCAATGTCAAATGGTAATGATTCTCAAAAGAAACTGTATGTAAGGTATCAGTCTATGTTATTAGTGCCATTTGTGTTATTTCGCTTACTGATACATGTTGTTCATTTATTTTTTGAATCAGAGACGCAAAGTTTCAAAATTGTCATTTCGACAATCTGTAAATAAGTTCCTTTCATTAAAGAGCAAATATTACCTAGTATATTTTACAAGAAAACGAATTATCCAATATGGAGTTAAATAGAACGAATCAAACTTTACAAACCGAGTCCACACATTTCCTATGAGTTCATATAAGATGACGCTAAATGTCGATAGAGAAACGCATCAAATAAGTTTATTCTTAAAAAGTAAAGCTTTATGTGGAATTTCTTTGTGTTTTTTTTACACAAATCTAATATTATTATAATCCATTACTGTTAATTTATATATATATCAATATATCAATATATCAATATACGTCAATAAATCAATACACAAATATCAAAATATCAAAATATCAAAATATCAAAATATCAAAATATCAATATATCAATATATCAATATATCAATATTTCAATATTTCAATAAATCAATATATCAATATATCAATATATCAATATATCAATATGTCAATATATCAATATATCAATATATCAATATATCAATATATCAATATATCAATAAATAAATCAAGCAAGCAAGCAAACAAGCAAGCAGGCAGGCACGCACGCCCAGCCACTAGCTTCTGACACAGACACAAGCATACTCTTTATCAACGACCTTGTCACTCACTTTAAGCAGCATTGCGGAAGTGGAATCTTTATATCCAACCAAATAGATGAAATACAGGCACTGATGTTTGCAGACGACATTGCAGCAGCTGCCGAGACCGCTAGCAAAGTGCAGATACAAATCAATCGAATAAAGGAATTCTGCGAGGCCACGGGTATGCAGCTTAATCTGGACAAATCGAAAAGTATAGTGTTTAGAATTGGCGGTCCACTTAGACAGTATGACCGATGGTTCTTAAACAATACGCCTATTGAAGTCGTGTCGCTCTACAGGTACATTGGATCATTCTTTACGCCCAAATAATGCTCGACGAAAACCAAGGATACGTGATCAATGCAAGCGAAAAAGGCAGCTGACTCAATATTTCGTTACCAAACATATTTCGGCAACTTCCACCACCACGAAGCTTTTAAATTATTCGATGCAATTGTCAAACCAATATTGCTATACTCGGCGGAATTATGGGGACATCAAATGTGTGATAAAATAGAAAGCGTACAAATTCATTTTAGCAAAAGGTTAGCATGTTTGAATCACCGTAACAAACAGTTTTGCATTAGCAGAATGTGGACGCCTCCCACTTAACGTTGACTATATGTTCAAGTGTGTCAAATACTGGGTGACTCTGACACAGATGGCTACTACCAGATACCCTAGGCAGTGCTACTTAATGTTACGGCGCTTAGACGACGTTGGTCGAGTAGCGTGGGCAACGCATATAAAACATTTACTTTTTTTGTTCGGGTTTGGCCACGCATGGATTAGTAATGAACTTGAAAACAGTGTTACCTTCTTAAACATTTTCCATACCAGACTAGTTGACTGTGCGAAGCATTCCCTTTTAGGGGATATAAATTCTCGTGCAAAAAAGGCTTACACTATAAACTGTTTAAAAGCTTAATTGAGCCAGAGCGCTACTTATCTACACCATTGTCATATCGTTTAAAACACTGTCTTTCGAATTTTCGTTGTTCTGGCCACCAACGTATGAATGAAAAGGGTCGTCATGTCGGTATTGACAGGGAATATAGATTCTGTCCATTGTGTCTACATAGAAATGTGTATAGTATCGAAAATGAGTTTCACCTTTTTACTAGTCTGCCCTGTTTATGATCATATAAGAGACCAATATTTCATGAATAACTGGTTGGAATGTACTATATCAGAACATTTATTTGTGCTAATTATGTCTGACACTAGGCAACAAGCTATTTTTGCATTGGGCAGATATCTTGACGTTGCATATAAGTTACGGTAGAGTTTACTGTAACTGAAGGCAAACTCGCATATAGTGTATGTTTTGTGCGATACTGTTACATTCGTAAATGTATTACTAAATAATTTGATAACACCTGTCTTCGATATTATTTCAAATACATTTAATTAACGCTTACGTGATTGACTATATATCTATAAGCATTATTCTTTTTTTTTAAACTTAACACGTCNGGGGGGCAAATTTATGCTGCCTGTGATCTGAGTCATCTTTGAAGTTTACTGTACTGTTAAATCTAATATACTGAACAGAACAGTAAGTGTATTTCTTTTCTTCGATACTGCACTCCTTCTTAATAGATGATACCTAATAATAAATCAAAGTTCCTTATAGCAAAAGCCAACATTTCAAAACGATATGTTTTCTGGTAACATGGATGTTTGTAGCTATAAACTGTTTTTTTTTTCATTTTTTTTGTGTACGCAATTAATTCCATTTTATAACCCCGCGACTATATCTATTCATACGACACTTGAACACTAAATATGGTACCATTTTAATGTTCAATTGTCGAATATTGTCGTACAATATACAAATGTAGTCGCGGGGTTATAAAATGGAATTAATTGAGGCACAAAAAAAAGCATTTTATATTTGCAAACATCCATGTTACCAGAAAACATATCGTTTTGAAATTTTGGCTTTTGCTATAAGGAACATTGATTTTGTATTTTGGTAACTTTATTTTTTGAAATACTTAACGAAATTTCCGTTGATTTGTTAGTATTAATGTTACTTAATTGCGGTGGCAAAGAATAAATTAAGAACAGGAAAAAGTTAGAAGTTTAGTTAATCAATGCATTTTATTTGTTTTGTAGAGTGTCCCTTATCTCCCTTAGCAATTGAATTACGCCCCTATGATCGGTGCTGACTGCAGCCAGAATTGAGGCATGTCTCTCTCGTATGTCATTCACCATCTCCATCGCGGACTCACGTATCGCCTCATTGTTTGGTTCCGTGACCACCTCGTTTGTCGGCCGTTAAGACGCCGCTATAGGAGAGAACGCCACCACCTGTTCAGACTGCCCCGCAGACGTCATTTGTGGTACGACCTGCTGATTATCTTCCTCGTTAGGAGACACATTCTGATCATCTTGGTCGACGAATGCCCCCAACCATTCATCGAACTCCGCATCCTGGCCGTGCTCATTCAGCAAGGGCGTTGGGGCATCAGAATTCCTTATTGTAGGGCTCCCTGGCTTGACTGACTCGGATGAGTGTTTCATTTGTGCCTGGGATCGCTCCATTCCCGACGCCGCGCTATATCTTCGACATAGTTACTGATGTCGATTGGCCTCTCCGCCTGGTTTAATGCATCTTTGAAATTTGGATCCTTTAACTTCCTAACTTCCTCGACATGCCTTCTATAATTGTGGACATGTTCCAAAAGCTTTTGCCGCTCAAAGTCACAATATACTAAACGATTTCCTACACAAATTAAATGTAAAAGCAATAACTTTAACAAAAAATAAAGTCAAACTTTTGCGCATAGAGACCCCCATAACCATACCTTTTCTTAAAGAGCATTCCAAGCCGCAATGATTTAAACAATCAAAAAGATAGTTCACGCGATATGTTAGAAAGAACTCGTGACGAATCAAAGATCATCTATTTGCCGGCTTCGTACCAGTGGATGAGGGTTTCCCGCCATCTGTCAAAGTCTCATGTAGTCTCCAACCTGCAAGCAAAAGAATGAATTTCTGTTAAATAACAATGTTTTTCCTATCACATGCACAAAGTAACATTCTAAAATAAAGTCATGGCAAGTGCCCCTACAGAGAACTGTGTCTTCTTATAAATGATGTTCATGTTTTTAGAGAGTATAGCATTGTACTCCATAAAGATTTAGTATATTTTAACCTAAAGAGGCACCGAAAATTGCACAAGCTGCACGAAAATAGTACCCTGTCCATCGGTACATGGTTTTTCAAGACATGCCCTTCGATCTTCTGTCCACATTTACGCAGGCACGACACCTGTACTTACGGTGACGCTTGACTCTCCACATTGTCTAAAACGTGTTAGACGTGAGGCGTGTAACAACAGTCTGTGTAAATGTGTCAATAAGCTCTTTATCACAAGAGAGCTTTTTATTAACTTCGATGTATACAGTTTTTTTAAACTTGACAAGATTTTCGCCTGACAATTCTTGAAGACTTGTGTCTGTTAGGCTGAGAAAGAACTTTAAAGCCTCTTTAATGCTAAAAAATCAACGACAATTTCGAAATATATTTCGTAAAATAAAGTAAACATATAAATAATCAGTGTTCCTTATTTAATAAAAGCAAAAGCCAAAATTTAAACGTTAGATGTGGTCTGGTAACATAGTTTTTTGTAGATACAAAATGCTTGTTTTTATTTATTTGTGACACAATTAATTCCATTTTAATTCCCGCAAATATATCTATTTATACGACACACAAACACTAAAATGGTACCATGTTAGTGTTTATGTGTCGTATGAATATATATATTTACGAGCAATTAAAATGGAATTAATTGTGTCACAAAAAATAAAAGTGTGCATTTTATATCTACAAACATCTTTGTTACCAGAACACATATGGCTTTAAAATTTCGGCAATTGCTATATGAAACCCTGATTTTAATTGTTTACCTTTATTTTACGAAAAAATGTACGACTTTTTCGTTGATTTTGAGTAGTAATGGGGCTTTGAAGCGGTTGCTGTTTTGCGTCTTTGTTAATTTCTTACTAAGATGGGAAATACAATAGCCAGCAGCATAACGAATTCTTGCCTGAGATGGATTGGACACATAGCGTTTTGTAAGGTACTATGAAGTTACTTTAAGAAGATTGATTTTTTTCCCATAATTTGATACTTTCTCGCCCACTCCCAAGACTGTATATCATACAATCATGTGTGAGCCAGAAAAAGACCCCACCTGCTAAAACAACAAAACACTATTTAGGCGGTACTCGGGTCCCCTGCTTTTCTGTAACACCCTTTTGAACGTCAGTATCCTTTATTATAGACGCAAACACGCCATTTTCATCATGACCTGTTACACGAAAGTAACAAGTTCGACCTGGTTGAGATTTTGCACAGTCTCGTTTATGTTTTTATGGACTTGTGTGATTCCCTCCTTTTCCCTGAGGCTCTCTTTCAACACTTCGAAGTCAAAGTCTTCTGGAATATGAAACTGAGTAATTTTATCTTCTTCGACAATTAAGGACGATATCACTTCATTGAAGTCGTCATCAAGCTCATCATCAAAACAGTCATTGTCTACATTATGAGCAATGTGTCCTTTTATCACAATGATTTTAACATAAACAAATCAATTCGTTCACATTCTTTTTAAAGTGTATTGTTGTCTGCAACCTCTGTCAATTTGGAGCAGTTCAAAATTTACTGTTTGATTCAGAGTTAAGTTATACTTATAAGTAAATGCATCTTTTCAAACTGTTAATTTAAACCATAACTTTTCCAACTCAGTCCAATTTGAATGAAACTCTGGTAAACTTAATAACATTAATTTACAGCATTAAACAAATCTCAATTCTTTTGAAAAAAAAATTATTGCTGGTAAACCTAAACTGCATAAAACTCAAATACAATAAGATAATGATAAGATTGCTAACAGGAAGTCATTTTTAATATTCCAGGCTTCTTTCTAGACTGAGAGAGGATGAATCTGGTAAAATTGATGCAATCATCCTTTATGAAACGTACAAGTTTGAAAGGATAGAATTCATGCAAAGTGAAAATCTCCGAACACAGAGCGCCTTCGGGGACATCCTTAAATGCCTGTTTCCTAACGTTCGGAAAAAAAGAGAGTTTGTTGGCGACAGAAAAAGAGGACCTAAATGATGACCTAGACTTTAAAGAAATACCGATTCTGTGTCCAACTGCTTTTGTTTTAAAGTCGAGCTGTGAGAAACAATTTATCTTTGAATGTGACAGTGGGTGCATATCAAATTGCAACCATGTCATGAACAGATTGATATTTAATTCTACCAAACCTATACAAGTTTCTGTGCCAGGAAAGAAAACAGACTTGTCAAAATTTGAGATAACACCATCATTAACTTTGAAACGCAACCACGTAATGGCGTTTTTCCAAATAGTTGTACTTATCAGGTTGGGCAATGGGGTAAGATTTACAAAAACTGTAACAATTAGTAGGTACGACACTCTTGAAAACTGGTATGATGCGAGAGAAAATTTCATAAGAGTATTGAGGTCTCTTTATTGTTCAAAGAATGTGGCATTTATATCAAAGTCAAACACATGCAGAATCTGCCAGAAAATTACATTTCGTGTTAAGGAAAAGGAAAATGTTTCCCCGAAATCTACATTGCCATGTGTTACGGAGCACTGCCAGTTAAATGCAATGTGTGTGATGGAAAAGTAACTAGTATTGAAGACATTGCAAAGGTTTTCCCTGTTGCATATACTGGCGTAGTAATTTGTGTATTCAACTAAACTCAATGTTACGAAAGTGCTCGCAATGTTGAACAACACTTCTCCGACTTCTTGGATTAATAACATATAACTGGATTGAAATAGGAACGCAAACATATTTTAACAGTGTTCTTGTGCTAAATAGATTCGATATCAATCACTGTCACTGTCTGCAATAAGACGGATTCGCTTGTAGCGTCGCTGTACAGGGGAATCTACGGTTACCGCCGGTGTACGGGATGGAGATTGCCTCTGGTGATTGACTACGTTCTGTGTCAGGGAAAGGACCATGGGAGATTCGGAATTGTGAAAATTAAATGTTACATTGTCCTGAAAATGTGAGTTGACAAAATATCCTCGGGCCATCGGAAAATCACTCAATGCAGGTGTGGCTGACGCAGTGGCAGTTCGGTTGTGCTTTTCAACTGACTGGTTTGAATGAGAAAGTATTTTTGAAATATTTGTTGACTGTTCCTTGTTCAAACTGCTGTAATTATTTAAGCTGCTATTATTTCCGTGTCCTGAAATCTGTATTATTTGATGAGCAGGAACATGCTCGTCATTCAGCTTCTGAATCAAGTGCTTTTTTTGCACTGAAAAAAGGTGTATTTTTATGGTAAAAATAAAATCACATTTCAACTGTACACATGACATATTACACAAGATATAAGTTGTAATTGTTTTGTGTGCTCTTGAAACGCTTAAATAAATACACTGTCAAGTATTACATGTAATGGAACCGGAAAGTAGAGGAGTAGTAGAGTACTGGGGATTTTATGAATTAAGATTTTGAGAGTTTTGAAGCATGTAAATTTGACAAACAAAACCTATTTAATAAAATCGATATGAAAGGTAAGTGAATGTTATTGTATATTTTAATCTTGTTATGCCAGTAGTATATAGGGTTTTGATCTGTATTGGGTGATGTTGTTGTTGTGATTCTTTGCTCTTGAATACCAGCATCTGTTTTCATCTCGGTCAATATGCTGTACAACTTGTTTATTCCCATGGCTGACATTCTGGACCAGCATTACTGTGTCTTGTTGCCAGGAGTTAAAAATAAGGGGCTGTCTTCTGTAATCATGTCAACAGGGCATTTTTTGGCATATAGCTTGTAGAGATGCACCGGGTCCCTGTCAGGTTGTTCGGGAACTGCATAAGCCCTTGGCTTGAATTTCCTATGAATAGTTAAAAATGTGTGTTGCATAAAATGTTTTGTTTACATTAAATAATATGTCACCAAAAGTGAAGTCTACTGTAGATTAATACAAATAAGAATTATATTATAAAATATCCTCTATTAATTCATCCTCGATCATAAAAAAAATATATATTTTCCCTCGTGGCTTCGCCGTTCGTGAAAATAATAATTTCTATGATCACTCGTGAAATATAATCGATATTCTACCGAAACCAACAAATATCCTCAATGTTTGAATTATTTTGACTAAAGAAAAATTCCATTTACATATTTTATAAACGGTACCAGTTTTTATATAATGATCAATTCAGATTTTTGTATTCAAAGATTGTAAAGTAGGAAAATCACCTTATATCCCTAGGATTTCACCTGTACGGGTTTTCGTCTGACGCTCAGTGTCGAAGGTGATGAATTCTTAACCAGCTTCAAAATCCACTCCAAGGCTGACATAACCCCAGCAATGTGTGTAAATTTCCTTGCCGGTTCTCATCCCAAAATGGGTTATACATATCAGCCACAGTGAGTGTAATAGTGCTCTTGGGCTGGATTCTTCCAGAGTTTTAGCTGCGTACATAGCCACGATATGTTCATTTGTTAATGTCTGGGCTCGATGCGGTTTATGTCAATAACCTTGTTGTTTCAGAGCTTTTTGCTGAGTTTTTATTACTTCCCTCACTTTGGCAAATTCAGGGTCATTAAAGAGTGCGTGTAGTTTATTTGACTTTAATGCCTGTCGATTGAGCTTAAAAATGCCCTCAAAGATGTAGGTTCATACTCTGATCCATCTTTTTAGTCACACCAAACAAAAACTCGCAGACCAGAGGGTTCAAATTTGAGGAGGTATATTCCCAATATTTCTTGCCTCATTTGTGTGATTGTTAAGAAATATTTTGAAAAGTGTGATGTTATTGTCGGTTTTTCTTCTTGTATTTAAAGTAACAATAAAGGTGACGATCCGGAATTATCTACCGATTTTTAAATATTTTTTTCATATTTTATTTATAAAGGTTATCAAAAAACAATATATTTATGCTATTGGACATTACCATAACAAAATGAGCAATACAACTTTTTTTTAGCTCAAAATACATTGTCCTCCAAGTCAATTGTGTTAACAAACTATCAGTTTGTTTACATCGCTGTTTACTTGATCATGCCGAGCGATTCCGAGCCGGTTTTTCGATAACAAATTTTGATTGGTCGGCACAAGACATTGTGTATTACATGAGCAGGTCAAGGGTGAAAGGCCAGACATTCAAAACAAAAATGGCGTCGAGTTCAAAAAGAAGATGTACACTCGCCTACAAGCATACACACACGGTCGCTAATACATGTACATCTATGTTCGACATACACCTCCAACAAGAATGACAAAGGCTGACAGAAACAGACAAACTATTCAATAGGAGTGCAAATAACAAATATTAAAAACATCAAGCTGTACTTCGATTTACACACATATATATACATATA
>VMBQ01000114.1:117342-206263 GCA_007657795.1 Dreissena rostriformis | reverse complement strand
ACACATATATATATATACATTTTTGCAAGATTACCATAGTGTGAACGTAAGTACAAATTGTGTATAGAGTACATTTGTACCAATGTAGCAAACAACAAGATGCATATTAATTGCTTGTTCTAGGTGGTTTAAAACATATATAAATCAGGGTGAGTTGTATATAGTATACAAAAACACTACATGAGTAAATATTGTGCTTGAACTGTATTTGTTTAGTCATACTTTCTTTAAAATAAAGCGTTCTTAATATTAATTATGCCTAATGTGACACAGTAGCTTTTATATAATCACACTTCGTTCAGCGAAATACTGTGGTCAGTGAAGCGTTAATCTCTATCGTGACACAGTAGATTTTATATAACCACACTTTGTTCAGTGAATCACTGTGGTCAGTGAAGCGTTAATCTATATCGAACATAACATAACATACATGTTGTCTTTCTTTGTTAACGTAAATATTGTGTTGTTTGTACTACGTCATCAATAGATGCGTACTCTACGAAAGAAGCCGAGGAACATCGGAGATAGCGAAAATGTACGGAAATTGCAAACTGTAAACATTTCTTCAAATTATGAAACGGGCATATCTTCCATAATTCTTGACAACGCTGCATCTAAGCTGTGTTTTTATCATTTTTTATGCAAGAGTTACTAAAATCCGGTAAAAATTAGACCAGTTTTTAGGCATAATAATTGGATTTGTCACCTTTATCGTTACTTAAAATTTTCGTGTTCAAGCAGAAATCTATCCACACTTACTGATCTGAAATTCCTTGTTGGTGTTGATGTTGGTTTTTTTTTTCCTGTGTTGATGCTGGGGCCAGTGGTGGTGATGCTGATGTTCCTGCTCCTACTGTTGGTGCTGCTGATGTGATTTCTTGTGATTTTGAAGCGCTGTCATTATCTTGTTCATTATTTTCATTAAAAAAATTGTGGAGATGCGCAAATATTGAATATGTATTTGAATTTATGCAAAGCATATGAATACAGACGTGGTTAACATTTTTTTAATACATGCAATGATTATTTGCTCTAACAACTACTTTTACACAGCTAACAATATTGTAAGAAATACTAACATAAACAAAGCTAACAATATTAAAGCCCCATTAATACTCAAAAATCAACGAAAATTCCGTACAATATTTTGTAAAATAAAGTTACCCAATAAAAAATCAGTGTTCCGTATGGCAATAGCCAAAATCTCAACGCCAGATGTGGTCTGGCAACATGGATGTTTGTAGATACAAAATGCTATTTTTTATTAATTTTTGTGTCATAAAAAATTCCATTTCAATTTCCCGCGACGATATCTATTCATACGACACACAAACACTTATATGGTACCATTTTAGTGTTCGCATATCGTATGAATAAATATCAGTGCGGGAAATTTAAATGGATCTACAAACATCTATCTTACCAGAACACATCTGGCTTTGCAATTTTGGCTTTTGCTTTAAGGTATTAGCACTCTAATGCACTTCGTGCAATATCGCCTTATTCCGAACGTTTTCCGAGTACGTGCGGAAATCTACGAATATTCGATAAAATCGCTATGACATACTAAAAGTAGAACCCGCAATGTTAAATGAAATCAAAACAATAATGACCGACAGCGTACGTGACAGTTTAAGAAAAGTAAATTGCTATCTCTAAAGAGAAAGATCGATAGAAGTGTAATTGTTGATCATAATTATGTGACTAGAGTTAATTAATGTGGATCTTTTTGATATTTTAGAAAATGATATTACATATTTTTTTGAATTTTGAAGTGTTGTTATCACCGGGGATTTAAAAAGTAGACCTAGTAATAAATTTGACTTTATTGTTTGCATGACACAATTAATTCCGATCATGGTGTCGATTTTTTCACCAGATGAAGCCTTTGTAAGGGCCTCTATAGATAAAATATACAAAAGTCATGGTACTAAACTACTTTATCTATTTAAGTCCACTACATTTAGTATTATCAATGATAGAATAGGCGATAGTTGTCAACACACATTTTTCTCGAATAGCATTTCTTCTGTAATTGATTATCTTTTGATCAAAAAAAACATTTTTCTGATGTTATCGAACTTTACTGTATGTGGTTATACGAATGGAGCGATCACGCTTATCAATTTATTGTAGTAATTATTTTACTAGTTATGAAACTTTTACATTTGTTACATATGTATATACACTAGAAACTGTAAAGTTTATGTGTAATTAAGTTCTGTTCTGTTCATATCAACAGGACAAGTCATTTTAAGATTAATTACGTTCTGGAATTATTTCACGACTTCCCGTATTAAATGATATTGTTGAAAACATCGATTGTTCAAGTAAACTGTGAATAAACGTTGCTGTAGAACACATCACACATACAACTCTGGATATCAACGGACACGCATTTTCAGTAATAAACACTTTTTTTTTTAAATTTTACAAACATATATAAAACACGCCGATAGGTCAAGTTATTAACAACAAATTTGTTGACGGTTTTCCTTCAATAACTTTTTTATTCCGACGTCTGTGATCTTGAAACAAACAAAAGCGAGGGAAGCTCAAACACCGTATAGCCGAAAGGAACTATTCATGTTAAGGAAATAAAAATATAAAGTGCCGAGTGAATCCTTGGTAAAACTCAATAAAACGACGCCATTTTGGAAGTCAGTTCCAACTAACCTCACTTAAATCCGGCCCGTTCCAGTATACGCATCCCCCCCCCACACACACACCACTGGGTTCGATAGCGAGTATATAATTGCACGACATCAGTACAATGACGCTTTACGCTGTTTTAATTTGAACAGTTCTGATCTCGATATAATTATATTTTGTGAAAAAAAAAATACATAATAAGCAATTCATTAACCAAAAGAAAAGGTCTGCATTTAAACGAAAAACGATATAAATTTAAAGTTTACAAAGTAAAAAGCCAAAGGAAATTTGGAAACATTATTAATCTAAAAAAAAACAGTAAATGGCAATACAATATCAATAGACTAGAATATAATAGAGAAACCGTTCTTCTAATAATTATAATGTAGCATTATGCTGGAGCTAAAGATTTCTATTCCAATAATGGTTTTAACGATGAAAATTGTACTTTTCCGGACCTAGATCAACCAAAAAAGTTATGAATGCAGTTAACGCTTAAAACGTTATAACGCTTCTTGCTTTTCGTAGCGATTTAAATTTAAATGAATATTTTCTTGAAAGTATTGATATTTATCCAATCATGTGTGTGATGTGTTTAATAGTATTTTAGTTACTGGCTTTTACCAGATCCGTGGACAGATAGAACACGCATAATGCTACAGGATATAATACTACATGGTGAGTTGGGCAGATACACGTTTTATGTAAATACATGTAGATATGTACGAATTGTTCAATATTGGTTGCAAATTATTAACAGTAACAAAAGTATTATACACAGTGTGTATATCCAAGCATTGAATGATTGTAATAAAGAATGCACAAATTGTTTTTGTTTTTTAAACAATTACGGATTTTCCATATGTTTTCGAAACTGCCAATATGACTAATAGTCATGTTTTTTGTATGTGATTTCAAATGCAGAATTATTGAAACTTTTAAGCAGGAATGGATTGGTAATATGATTATAAGTTCTAGTCGAAATATGTGTAGAATGTTTGTAACTACTTTTGCATATGAATACTACTTAGATATATCGCACAAGAGCGGACGTTTTTACATTGCAAAATTGCGGGTTTCTGCCCACTCCTTGAGAATTCAGACCGGAAGATACTCACGCAACCAAATCACTCTTGTGGTAACAACGTTGTTTTTGTTTTAATTAACGGACCATAAGGGATGAATTCAATTTTATTTGCGTTGTGCATAATACCGTTTACCACGAAAAACAAATGCATTACACGTATTTATTACATGAATCCATCTGTTGTTAAGTTCTATAGTTTATTGACATCAACATGTAAATTTGAAATTATTAATGTATGTACATATGTAAATAGCATTAAAGCATCAATACCACTCAAAAATCAACGACAATTGCGTAATATATTTCGTAAAATAAAGTTAACATATGCATAATCAGTGTTCCTTATAGCAATAGCCAAAATTTCAACGTAAGATGTGCTATGATAACATAGATTTTTGAAGATACAAAACGCTCGTTTTGATTTATTTGTGACACAATTAATTCCATTTAAATATCCGCAAATAATACTATTCATACGACACACGAACACTAAAATGGTACCATGTGAGTGTTCATATATCGTATGAATAGATATCGTTGCGGGAAATTAAAATTAAATTAAATATGCCAAACAAGATTAAAAACGAGCATTTTGTATCTACAAACATCAATGTTACCAGACCACATCTACCCGTTTCGCAGTTGAGAGCAAGAGAGGCGCAAGTTTTGTGATGGATTATTGAAGAAATTGGTGAAATTGTTCGAACACCACTACGTGGATACGTAAATTCGGATATTTTGTTTACGGACGACGTGGTCCATTCACTGGATCTGATTATAAGGACAATGATCATTTCTCAACCATTCATGGTTGTCGGACTTAGAACCAACATTCTTGCCATCACTGACGCTGAAACACAAAGCTTCGCAAAAATTTAACTTACAGCGAAAGCACGCGGGGAGCTATTTTGGACGAACGCGGAAGATGTCTTCATAACAAATGCAGCGTATCCGTGGAAGAATATGAAGTACGTCGTTATTGGTCGTCCTGCGTATGACAACTGGATTGTGACCCATTATATCTTTGACTTGCAGATTGACGTCATTGACGTCTCTGAAACAGTATTAGCAGTGCATCAGAGCACGACGTCGGGAGGAAATAAGGAAGGATTCAAACACGAGCAAGCAAATTACAACCTCAAGATGTTTGAAGAAATGGGCATCAAAGGTGTCGATTTTGATAGGGGGGAAACTCACTGTTCTCAGTGGAGGACAATTGTTGACTTTTGTGGTCAATTGAAGCTTGTTCAGAGAATGGACTTTCTGGACCACTGCGTCTGCTTGAATAAATATGCATAGCAACGTCAATATATCGCGTGGGTTCGGACTAAAATGTGAAGTTTTGTTATTAGCAGTACAGACATCAATCAAATATTTTCAGTCTGGAATGTGAAGTTTTGTTTTAAGCAGTACAGACATCACTCAAATATGCTCAGTCTGAAATGTGAAGTTTTGTTTTAAGCAGTACAGACATCAATCAAATATGTTCAGTCTAAAATGTGAGGTTTTATTATAAGCATTACAGACATCAATCACATACATAATTTTATATGTCAAAAATCGAGGTGTGATTCTGTGATTTGTGGGGTTCAGCCTCACATTTCTCCCGATCGTCGGGTTTAAGACGCGTCCCGTTTCAACTGTTTCCAGATTTGTATATCCCGTTGTTTATTCGATCCGAAACGATTATAAGCCATGTTCGAATTCTGTTGGGATGCTTTTGGAACACTACCGAGTGGATCGGTAATATCGACAAATGTCCGACAATGTTGGCAAACATAGCCTGGTATTAAGGTTGTTTTGCAAGCTATATGTATGTTACTGGTAAAGGTTTTTTGTACACATGAAAGTTGTGTGTTACGCATGAATACTCGTATCATCTGTGATAAAGACGATTAACCTTATATAATGGTCATGGACTTACTGATCGATGTATGTTGAATCACATTTCATATTGATAGTTAAATATGTGGTTAAATGCTACACACAATAGGGCGTCATCAAATAACATATAACGCTGTATATATATAAACTGTATGACTAATAGAATTGAGTTTCAACCCCTTTCTTCAAACATTAACTTAAAAATACATGTAGCAGTATTAGCTCATAACAAAATAGTCATGAAAAACATTGTTAACTTCCGAATGTGCTTAAAAGATGATGTATTTTATAGTAAATTTAATATATTCAGAAATAACAAAACAGATGAAAACAGAAGGGTACTTTATACAAATCGTACACAAACTTACATTGGATAACAAGAGGGCACAAACAACAAAATCCGAAAATCCAGATTTAAATATGCTAAAATGCTATGGATTTTGTAGAAAAATTCAAATGTGTTAATAATCCAAACAGTTTGTTTTTAAGCCCGATGAGGATATTCTTACTTATAAGAACGTTATGAGAGGAAGGAATTAAGTGCTATGTTTGATGAAATAAATGAGTCTCTTTTTCAATAGAATCCATTAAAAACCACGTTATCAAATACTTGAACTTGCCACTTAAAATAAAATAAGGTATGAGTTGTTTTTAAATATGTGACTCGCTCTGTGAAAAGGGGATGTAATGCATGTGCGTGAAGTGTATTCCCAGTTTAGCCTGTGCGGACTGGTAACATATATGTTTGTATATATAAAATGCACGTTTTGATTTATTTGTGACACAAATAATTCCATTTTAATGTCCCGCACTGATATATATTCATACGACACACGTACACTATAAAATGGTACCATGTTAGTGTTCATGTGTCGAATGAATTGATATACAGTCGATTGGTGTATAGCGGATTTTAGTGAGTAACGGATTAGTTAAAAGTTTTTTGCAAAACACTTTTATTTATGTTAAGATTTATAGTTTTCTATGAATTGAATACAAAAAGCCTATTATTTTTCAGTCGATTCATGTTGTTGTTGACGTGTGTCAATGTTTACAAATATTTCTTTTTTCGAAAGCAAAACAAAATCACGTTATGTACGCACCGTTTTTGTGATGAAAGGAAAAGAGAAGACGTATGGTTTCTTGAATTGTGCAGATTTTGTTGGGTAAACATAATGTTCATTGATGTAATAGTTTAGTAAAATGTGTCCTTTACAAAAGTAAGAATGCTCAGAAACCAAATTGATGCGTACCATATTAAATACGCATGAAAGCTGCAACTCGTTATTTAGTGAATAACGGATATGTGGTTAACCGTATTCAGGAATGAGGGGATTGTCTCAAACTACATATAAACTCAATTGAATATGTCCAATACACAGGTGGTTAGCGTGTGTCTATGATATTTATTAGTAAATACATCATTTCGAATGAAAAATAATCAAATTTGAATGAAAAATCGATTTCTCTGAAAACATATTTTTCACTATCAAATATATATATATATATAACAATGTAATAAACTCAAAATAACCCGAATATAGTGTGCATCGCTTTGAACAGCCATTTCTTCATCATTTGTGCAGCGATTTCTATAAACTCGGTCTTATTGAACGCAGAAATGAATTTCCTTTATGGAAATGTACATATCTTGCAATATTTTTCACAAATGCTGGGTAAAATTTTAAAAAATAATACGATACACGTGTAATCCGATATAGACCAAAGCGATCCGGTAATGGCTGAATCAGTGTACCATGAAATTCGCGCTGTAAACAAATAATTTGTGTCGTAAATTTAAAACGCTGGCATGTTTCAATTTAAAAGACATTTGTCTTTCGAGGTTTAATGGTTTAATTACTGAATGCATGGTTTTTACGTTGAAATGAGACTCGAAGTCCTAAGCTATCCGTTATACACCAATCGACTGTAGTCGCGGGACATTAAAATGGAATTAATTGCGTACACAAAAAATTAAAAACTAGCATTTTATATCTACAAACATCCATGTTACCAGAAAACATCTCGTTTTGAAATTTTGGCTTTTGCTATAAAGAACATTGATTTAATATTAGGTATCTTTATTTTACGAAATACTTCACGAAATTTCCGTTGATTTTTGAGTATTAATGTTACTTTAAGGTAACCACGTAGACATACCAAGCAATCCAAACTGTCTAATTTAAAGAAATGGGATGTTTTGACTGAATAATGACTGTTCGCTGTCGATTACAGTGCAATAACAACGAAACTCCACTTCAAGTCTCGGCAATTTACCATGCTACATGTATTTAAGGATAATACAAATAAGAGAATGAAAGCTGCGCAATACATTATTTATCAGGCGCAACGTGCATAGGGCACTTGATCCAACGCCCTCGTACTTGAATGGTTTGTGTAATTGATGTAAGAGTGTTGTTATCAGTATGTTCGTTCGATATTATCACTGCATGTCACTGGATATGGAACACACATAAATATAATAAAACAAGCAATTAGTAGGCGTTAAAACGCAGTGCGGTTTTTGGCATTTTCATTGAAATGAAAATCTTTAAGGCGTTTTTGGGACTATTAATCTGTTTACTTGCAGTTTTCGTAGTGCATGAGGCGAGTGTCACAGTTAGTCGCAACATCACAGTCAAGCCGACCCCTGATCTCCTTACGGACCCCAGACATCGAGTGGACATCACTCTTGAATGCATTTGCAACCGATCGGATCTCAGCTACTACATCAAAAACCAAATCGTTTGGTCCAAGGTTACCAATACCGGTCAGACCGTTAAGTTGACGGATGGTTTTTACTCTTCAAGGGAAAATGCACAGTATTTCAATGGCAGCTTTGCAAACTTCTCGCTTGATTACAAGGCTTATACTGGGCCCGGCTACATGTTTTGTCTAACCATTAAATGTGTGAAGAACAGCGATGATGGAGAATATACATGTACCCTGATCAACGAAAGAAAGGCTGTCTTGGAAAAGAAGACTGTCAAAGTAACTGTTGTCCATCCTGTATACTCGGTGATGCTGTCGTTATATGACCCCATGGGTGTGAAAGCTACAGACTCAATTGCACTTGTGACTGACTCCACGGTGGCCATGGGGATCAAACCAGGCAACTACATGGTGGAATGCCAAGTATCAGGCAGCAACCCTGCACCCAAAACTTAAGTTGGACGGCACCATTATTGCTGCCTCCGACACCGGAGTAAAGACAATTCTCAGTGATCGCCCGTCATATGCTAGCTCAGTTCGTCAGAGAACAACCTTTGCTGCTTTGGACATGGATCAATTATTAACATGTGAGGCTAACATGACTTACTATCCAACGAAGGTGGCTGCCATCAAAGTGAAGACTGTAAACGGCATGACACCAGTGCCATATGGTGAGGATTGTAGTATGTTTGCGTGTGCGACTGACAGTCAAGTGACGACTGAAAGAAGTGACGAGCCCACAATCAGGGATATAATGACCCTTTTGCAAAGTGTAAGTGGTCGCCTAGAGGTAATGGAAACAAAGATGGGAGCAATTGAAAATATCGAAAAGAGAATGGGTACGTTAGAAAAGGACATAAGCAAGCTATGGGTGGCTATTGAGGGAAGAGTGAAGAAGGTGGACGAGAGCGGAACACGCTTAGAGGACAGGGTGGACGGTGCGGACTACCATGCGGCGTTCCCGTCTGCGCGAGTTCAGGAACTGGAGAAAGAGAGGGATACCCTGCGTGACAAAGTGTCATATTTACTATCGAAGTCCATGCAAAATAACCTCATTTTCACAGGGGTAGCAGAGGATAACTCGACCGGAAACGAGCCTCCAGGAGTTACAGAACTAAAACTCCGCCAGCACCTGCAAGACGCCTTCAAGATCGCCCGTGACGTTGTTGACTCAATTAAATTTAAGAGGGTGCATCGCTCACCCGGGTCACCTATATCAGGCAAAGTGAGGAACATACTGGCTAAGTTTACGTTCTTCAAGGAAAGGGAAATGGTTTGCAAACTCTGGATTAAACTAGACGGGAAGAGGAATCGTGTATTTGAACAATTTCCACAAGACGTCATAGAAAAGAGGCGTAAGTTAGTCCTTAAGATGAAACAGGCGAGACGGCAGGGAAAACGAGCATATCTGGTATATGACACCCTCTACGTAAACGGAACCGCGGTCAGAGCATAGGGATATTTTGTTTTCAGACGACGTAAACCATTCACTGGATCTGATTATAAGGACAATGATCATGTCTCAACCATTCTTGGTTGTTGGACGGAGAACCAATATTCTAACCATAAATGACGCTAAAACACAAAGCTTCGCAAACATTAAACTTACAGCGAAAGCACGCGGGGAGCTATGTTGGACGAACGCGGAAGATTTCTTTATAACAAATGCAGCGTACCCGTGGAAGGCTATAAAGGACGTCGTTATAGGTCGTCCTGCGTATGACAACTGGATTGTGGCCCATTCTATCTGTGACTTCCAGATTGACGTAATTGACGTCTCTGAAACAGTATTAGCAGTTCATCAGAGCACGACGTCGGGAGGAAATATGGATGGATTCAAACACGAGCAAGCAAATCACAACCTCAAGATGTTTGAAGAAATGGACATCAAAGGTGTCGATTTCGATAACAGGGAAACTCACTGTTCTCAGTGGAGGACAATTCGCGACTTTTGTGGTCAATTACAGCTCGATCAGAGAGTGGACTTTCTGAGCCACTGCGTCTGCTTGAAAAAAATATACATAGCAACGTCAATATATCTAGTGAGCTCTGTCTAAAATGTGAAGTTTTGTTATAAGCAGTACAGACATCAATCAAATTAATAATTGTATAAGTAAAAAATCGAGGTGAGATTCTGTGATTAAGGGTTCAGCCTAACGTTTCTTCCGATCGTCGCGTTTAAGACGCGTCCCGTTTGAATAGTTTCCAAATATGTATATCCCGCTGTTATTCGATCCGAAACGATTAATACCTGTGTTCGAATTCTGTTCGGACGCTTTAGAGACACTGTCGAGCGGACTGGACAAATCGGCAAATGTCCGACACTGTTAGCCAAAACAGCCTGGTAGTAAGGTTGTTTTGCAAGATATAGGTATGTTATGTATGTTACTGTTAAAGGTTTTTTTTGTACAAATGAAAGTTGTGTGTTACGCATGAATACTTGTATCATCTGTGATGAAGACGATTAACATCATATACTGGCACATTGTCATAGACTTAAAGATCGATGTATGTAGGATCACATTTTATATTGATAGTTTAGAATGTGGTTTAATGCTGCAAGCAATCGGGCGTCATCATATGACATATCACGATGAATATATAAACTATGAAATATAAGGTTGAGTTCTTCAAACATAAAATAAGAAATACATGTAGTAGTATAAGCTCACAAAAAAACTAGTCATGAAAACCATTGTAACCTAGATTGTGCGGAAAAGATGATGTATTTTACAGTAAATTAAATAAATTCAGAAATAACAAAACAACAGGGTACTTTATACACATCGTACGGAAACTTACGTTATATTAAAAAATAGGGCACAGACAAGAACATTCGAACGATCCATATATAAATATGCTGAGAGGCAATGGAAACAATCTGCAGTTATTTTATATTCCGATATATATTTTGTACAATAATTCAAAATTGTTAATTATCCAAACAGTTTGTTTTCATGCCTGATGACGATCTAATCTTACTTATTGGAACGGCATGAGAGAAAGGAATTTAGTGTAAAGTTTAATGACATAAATGAGTCTTTTTTTCAATAGAATAAAAAAAAAACTCATAATTAATTACAATCTTATATTTTTTCTTCTTCTCGACCGACGCTTTAAATCAAATTAAGTTTAGGCCATGCATGATATTAGGGTTTTTTATGAGCCTCGCTCTGTGAAAGGCTAATCAGGGACGACACTTTCCGCCTCAACTGGATTTTCGTTTGGAACAGTCTTCATTTAAATTTAAAATACAATACAAGCGTAAAGTGTCGTCCCTGATTAGTCTGTGCCGTCTGCATAGGCTAATATGGGACGACACTTTACGCACATGCATTAAACCCCCTTTTCACAGAGCGCGGCTCATATCTATTATAGAGGCACAATTTTGCAATATTTACATACACGTTAAACATAATATTTGATAGGGCGTACTTTTAAATTTCATGGTCACAGACTTTCGTTGCTCCATTGCACAAGTAGAGTAGTATAACTGACGAAAATAACCACACAGCAGGGACAAACTCGGTGCTTCGAGGAGAGTTCGAGCCAACCGGTAAATCGAGCCAAGCGAGTTAGAGCCATCGGGTTTCGCCTGAATAATGGTATAATATTATGAAGTACATTAGACAAACTGTTTACTTGCGTTTTGAATATGAGACTCTCACAATTATCGGAACATATTAATGTATTTGACGAAGCACAAACTATGAGCACTCTTGGTACTATATGTGTATCGCATGGTATTCTCACACACTAATTAATACACGAAAAACAGCAGAGTTGTGTATTTGTTGACCTTACTATTTTATAAAGACTTTTGATTATTTTGTTCGAGAAAACATTATGTAGAAGCTCAATAACATATGACCTTTCAAAGCGAACTGTACATATTGTAAACTCAATATACTCATCTGTCAAATCTAGAGTGAAATGTGGTAATCGAATGAGTGGAGATTTCGAATGAAAGCGAATGGTATGGAAATGAGAAAATTATTTTCGCCTTTCCTGTTTTCAAGGTTTTTAAATTATGTAGATCTCATCTTTTAAGAAAAGTGTATTAACTATAAGGATTAAGACGATTTAAAACTTTTTTTTTAACAATTAATATTGTGAACGCTGAAAGTTTGTAGTGAACACCGATAGAACAAAATGAATGATGTTCAGAAAATTGGGGCGTTTGCCAATGATACATGTGTATATCGTTTTACTGCAATTTTACTGGAATTGAGATAGTTACGAAGTTTAATATACTTTAAGTTGTTTTTATGCCCGATGTTACATATTCTTAATAACGGCAATGAAGTTTGTGATTTTGCCAAGGGCGATCCCATAGCATGCGTCCATATTCAATTTTGTAGAAGACAGACTGCTTGATTCTAAAAGAACTACTCCGAGCGATTTTATATTCTGCGAATTTTGAAAAACTGTCAAACATCTAGATAGTAAAACATCATTAACCCTTTATTTTGTGTTGTTGCAGAGATGTTTTGCTCTGTTAAAACGCATGAAAGATAACTCATGGGAGATCATTCGTGTTTTATTTACAGATATAGTTTTAACGGTAAGTTACCTTGATAGTAGATACACGGTAGTTTATTTTAGCGACATGGTAAAATACACGATTTCCAAAAGGCTGAAATAACATTGTTTACTTTCGCGAGCTTTATTTTCATTTTTTTTAAAAGGAAACCTCGTAGACATACCAAGCATACCAGTGCAAATCAAACCAAAATGTATATTTTAGAAATGTGGTATTTTGACGAAATAATGTTCGCTGTCGATTGCAATGAAATAACATCGAAACTACACTTCAAGTCTCGGCAATCTACCGAGCAAACTGTATTTAAGGATAATACAAATGAAAGAATAAACTCTGCACAATGCATTATATATCAAGTGCAATGTGCTCTGCGAATAGGAGTTTAAATGCAAGTGCGTTAAGTGTCGTCCAAGATTAGCCTGTGCAGTCCACAGAGGCTAATCAGGGACAATACCTTCCGCCTAAACTGGATTTGTGCCAAGAAGAGACTTTCTTTAAACGAAAAAACTTATATAACCGGAAAGTGTCGTCCCTAATTAGGCTGTACGGACTGCACAGGCTAATCTGGGACGACACTTTACGCACATGCATTAAACCCCCTTTTCACAGAGACAGGCTCATATCAAGTGTAACGTGCATACAGCGAGCACTTAATTTAACGCCCTCGTACTTGAATGGTTTGTGTAATTACAAGCACGTACTTGATGTAAGAGTGTTGTTATAAGTATTTTCTTTCGATATTATCACGAGATGTCAAGAAATATGGTACATATATACATATTATAAAACAAGCAATCAGTAGGCGTTAAAACGCAGTGCGGTTTCTGGAATTTTCACCGAAATGGAAGGCTTTAAGGCGATTTTGGGACTATTTATCTGTTTACTTGCAGTTTTCGTAGTGCATGGGACGAGTGTCACAGTAAGTCGCAACATCACAGTCAAGCCGACCCCTGAGCTCCTGACGGACCCCAGAAATCAAGTGGACATCACTCTTGAATGCATTATCAGCGAATCTGATCTCAGCTTCTATATAAAGAACGCAGTAATCTGGTCAAAGGTTACCAATACCGGTCAGACAGTTAAGTTGGCGGATGGTTTTTACTCTGCAAAGATAAGTAGACATGGCAGCTTTGCAAACTACTCGCTTGAGTACAATGCCACTCCTGGGCCCGGCTTCTACGTGTTCGCACTGACCAGGTGTGAAGCACAGCGATGATGGAGAATATACATGTACCCTGATCAGCGAAAACAAGGCTGTCTCGGACAAGAAGACTGTTAAAGTAACTGTTGTCCATCCTGTATACTCGGTGATGCTGTCGTTATATGACTTCATGGGTGTAGAAGTTAAAACCTCATTTCATCTGACAATATCGGTAACTCCACGGTGGCCGTTGAGATTAAACCAGGCAACTACGTGACGGAATGCAAAGTATATGGCAGCAACCCTGCAATCAAAACTGAGATTAAGTTGGACGGCAACATTATTGCTGCCTCCGACACCGGTGTTAAGTCAAAGCTCGCTGCTTTCCCTACATATGGTAGCTCAGTTCGTAAGAGTACAACAATTGCTGCTTTGGACATGGATCAGAGTTTAACATGTGAGGGAAACATTCCGGGAAATTACTATCCAACGAAGGTGGCTGCCATCAAATTGAAGACTGTAAACGACATGACATCAGTGCCATATGGTGAGGATTGTAGTATATTTGCGTGTGCGACTGACAGTCCAGTAACGACTGAAAGAAGTGACGAGCCCACAATCAGGGATGTAATGACCCTTTTGCAGAGTCTTAGTGGTCGCCTAGAGGTAATGGAAACAAAGATGGGAGCAATAGAAAATATCGAAAAGAGAATGGGTACGCTAGAAAAGGACATTAGCAAGCTATGTATGGCTATTGTGGGAAGAGTGAAGAAGGTGGACGAGAGCGGAACGCGCTTCGAGGACATGGTGGACGGTGTGGACATCCATGCGGCGCTGCCGTCTGATCGAGTTCGGAAATCCATGAGAAATAACCTCATTTTCACAGGGATAGCAGAGGATAACTCGACCGGATACGAACCGCCGGAAGTTACAGAACTCAAACTCCGCCAGCACCTGCAAGGCGCCTTCAAGATCGCCCGTGACGTTGTTGACTCAATTAAATTTGAGAGGGTGCATCGATCACCCGGGTCACCTATATCAGGCAAAGAGAGGAACATAGTGGCTAAGTTTACGTTTTTCAACGAAAGGGAAAAATTGTTATATAATTCTACCACCAACAGCAATGCAAGCTTTTGATTCTAACAATGTTGTATTTTTTAAATTTGAAATTGTATTGTCCATTAAATTACATATATTAACCGCCTATGAGTAAAAAAAAGTAAGACATTACAAAATGCAACTTACAATAAATGTCGTTCGTCTGTATTTACAAATACTAGTGCATATTAACCACATTATTAACGGAAACACATCCTATATCGTAACATACCTATAACATGCCGTATTTGGTGGATTCAAAATTTGCACACGTATTTCTTCGCTGGCGTAGTGTCACATTCATCAAAACGGCAGAAATGATAATACCACCGTTTTGAAGTTTGGTGTGGGCATATTACACTTTGTTAATATGACTATAATGTTTTTACTTTCTGCGAACAAACATTTTACCCTAGTTTGTCTCTTATGGTTTACTTGGAATAGATGTGGCAAACTACGAAGGAGATTAATGCGATTCGAGTGACATTTTACAAATTATATCTTATTATGCCAACAAAATAAACAAATAGTGCTAACAATATATATGTTACCTCAATTCTGGAACCAATTTGAAACTTTCGCGGTTATTTCAACGAAAACGTTCATCACAACTATATATGATTAAGCAATTGATGTCTTGGTGACATTTTACCACATAATATCATTTCAATGCGGACTCGGATATTCATGTTCTATACATACAATATTTACTCATGTTATAGTTAATCAATTGCATACAATTTTAAAGAATGTATAATATTCTATACTAGTATTTGAAACGTCAAATGCATAATTTAATGGGAGGACACCATTCCGCAATCGTATAATTCGTTTTTGAGTTATTGTCCCAATTGTAACGCAATACGAGTCTTTATTAAAAACAAAATAAAATTACATAAAATCTGGTTACCAACTTCGAACGCTGAATGACTCAACCTATCAATCAGCTAATCAATGTGTTTTGTTTATCAAATGTATGCTCTTTAATGGCAAATATGGGGGAAGTTGTGCCACTGCGTTTGTCGCATTATATGAGCCGCGTTATTGGAAAAGTGGGTTTAACGCATGTGCGTAAAGTAGCTTCCAGGATGAGCCTGTGCAGCCCGCTTTTATGTTTATGTTTTTTTGTTAAAAGGAAGTCTCTTCATAGCGACAATCGAGTTAAGGCGGAAATTATCGTCCCTGATTAGCCTGTGCGGACGCAAATGCATTAAGCCCCATTTTCCCTGATCAAGGCTCAAGGATTTATAACATTAGGTCAATCTAAATGTACCCATGCCAGTGAGGGTACATTAAACATCGGGAACGCGTATCGGTGTACGGGCAGATCAACTTATTAAAGTTAAAACGGATGAAACATAATCTCGAAGATAAATTGGGACCTGACTGTACAGTTGTGCCAATATAATAATGAGCCTAAACCAATATTGACACAGATACGCCCACTCGACCTGTCAGTACTTTCCCCTTACAAAATGGTTTATAACGAAATAAAAAGGAGTTGAACACACAACAATAATCATGTTTGTGGCTGTTTAACAAAGAAATGCAATAACCTCTTAAACTTTAGGTGCCGAGCGTTTACATGACTTGTAGCATAAGCGCTAACACTTAGCAAATGCAAAATTGCACCAGTAAAAGCATTGCTTTCATTCTTTATTCTCATTTATATACATACATTACATATTTAACAGTTACACATATTCACATTACAACATTATGTATATAACCGCTCATGGTGTTGAGCGATAAGAGATATTGCAAAAGTTTGCATAGCATTATATATGATATTATTCTATAATAACTATTTAAAATATTAAAGCCCCATTAATACTAAAAAATCAACCAAAATGTCGTACAGTATTTCGTAAAATAAAGTTACCCAATAAAAAGCAGTGTTCCTAATAGCAAAAACCCAAAATCTCAACGCCAGATGTGGTCGGGTAACATGGATGTTTGTAGATATAAAATGCTCGTTTTAATTTGTTAATGTCATAAAATTTCCATTTTTATTTCAGGCGAAGATATCTATTCATACGACACATGAACACTAACATGGTACCATTTTAGTGTTCGTATGTCGTATGAAAAGATATCAGTGCGGGAAATTAAAATGGAATTTATTGTGACACGAAAAGTTTAAAATGAGCATTTTGTATCTACAAACATCTATGTTTCCAGAACTCATCTGGCTTCGAAATTTTGGCTTTTGCCATAAGGAACATTGATTTTATATTGGGTAACTTTATTTAACGATATATTTTCTGAAATTTCCGTTGATTTTTGAGTATTAATGGGGCTTTAAGAGATAGAAAATAAGTGCTACTCTTTCTTTAAAAAACTGCGATATAATTATCAAAGTTAAGACACTCATTGCTGCAAATTGGAGCACTAGCGCGCTAATAAAATACATTTTCAAAAATCGAATATCATTCCTGATCAGAGCAGAAATGAACTGTTTAGCACTGACTTTCTACATTTACATAAAATTACATTTTATATTACACTTAAACATATATGACATTATTTACAAAGTAAAAAAATGTCGTCTTCTTAAAATTGCATGACAGGTTTTGGCACATTGTATAATCAAGTCTCTATTTGAGAACAGCATAATAAATTGATATATTTTTGATAAGTTTGGAAACTCAGAATTGCTTACAATTGCCTTCGAGAGTAAACTATCTCTTAAGTCATTACATATTTGACATTCAAGTATAACATGAAGTTCATTTTCTACATTTCTACTTAAACAAAATTGGCATGTTCTATTTTCTTTTATAAGCCCTTCGTAACGCCCAGTTTCAATACGAATAGGTGCAACACCAAGTCTAAATTTACTAAACGCAGAACGATGAGATAATGGTAAAGTAAGAGTACAATAATCTTCTGCATTATAACTAGACTTTCATAATTTATACAATCTAAATTTATTGCGTCCTCGGCCAGATGGACCTATATCGTTATTAATTCGTCGAAGCCAGCTATTGATGTAACATTCACGTGTAATTGCTTCTATATTCAGCAAATGATCTTGGTATAGGAATACCTAAATTGCAGTACATATTCATATCATTTCTATAAAATAAGAAGAAACATTGTATATCCAAATTTTACATTAGCGGCTTGATTCACCGTGTGCCCATAGAGCCACTATTGTGTAGAACCGCGACCATTGCATACATGCCAATTTCGACCAAAACAATGAGACACTTTTCCATTGTCGGACTATTGGTGGCTTCCATGCCATTTCACCGGAAATTCCATCATTTGGTGAATATTAACCGAAGAAACGAATAGCCCGGTGTTGAACAGCATCTATGCAAGAGTACGACCAATAACGCTGGTGTGTTCAATACATCATGAGAACCCTGGCACTCCTCCCATTTGCACTGAAGTGTCCATATACTTGTTTGACAACATTTACTGAGTAAGCCGCGTTGCTTGGATGAACAAAAACATCTTTCCTTCAATATTCAGTAGGGAAATAGTCCGGAACTGTTTAAAAGTCTTGGAGTCCTCCTCTTTGGTATGAAGCAGCACTCTGACATTAACCAGCAGTCTGGTAACAGTCCCTTCCTCCAAACCACTTTGATAAGTCTCCAAAGTCTCTCTAACAGTCTCGGTTCTTCCTGTATACTTTGTACGGGATTCCGTTTGGTCCCGGTGCGGATCCTGTTCTTGCCTTTATGATGACGTCTTTGACTTCCTGCAGCTTCGGCTCGGCGTCGGCATAGACATAATTATGTTGGTGGTTCCCGAGACATACGCGTGTCGGGTTCACCCAGGTCCTGTTCTCTTTCATCGTCAGCTTGTACATTCCTTACGTGATCCTCCACTTCCTGTCTTGGACAATCTAGCCTTCCTGATCTCTTGTCTCCAAGGAGCTAATTCGTGATCATAAAGGGGTTAGCTGCGAAGTTGGCCTGCTTCCTTGAACTCTCCATCCGGTTCTTTATGTTGTTTACTGATCTTCTAAGAGAAGCTATCTGCTCGAGCAGATGCTTTCTAAACTCGGCCAATGCTGGTCTCTCTTCTTCTCAAGTGTCCTTATATCTTGCTATGAGGCGCCGTATGTCCCCCCTGAGTTGGTTGATCTTGTTCGGGTGTCGTTTAAGTATTGGCGTTGTCCTTGCCGCTATCCTTTCCTGAGCATCAAATCTGCCCAGTCCCATACTGTACATGAGTGTTGCCATCACTGCAAGTTTTCGTTCCGCCGTCCCGGCAAGCGCAGTCTCAAGCACCACGTCTACATCTTCCTCATACGCATGCCATTCCTTCTTCTGAGAGCTTGCTGGCCACTTGATCCACTCTTTTTCTGTTGTTGTTTGCTGTTTCTCTGTTCTGAGTGCCTCTAGGTTCTAGCGCGCTGCTCTGCTCCGAGCCTTCAATCGTAGCACTCCTTGAACTTGCTCTATCGACTTCATCCTCTGATGGAACTGGACACTGTGGGGTGTAAGCTGTTCCCGCCCCTGCTCCGTCTCATGAGGTTGCCCTTTTCGTTGTACCATTCTTAGAATCGGGGGACAGCCCATCTTTGCTCGGTGGATATTTAGCAAGACAAGACAAATATTTATTCAGACTTGCACAGTGTACATCGTCTAAACACAAGATATTTCACATACAATTATGTCACAGAGATAAACATAGTAATAATATAAACATAAGCAGCATCGTATACGTTTAAGAAAAGTTACAGAGATAAACATAGTAATAACATTAACATACGCAGCATCGTATACGGTTACGAAAAGGAAAGTTAAAAAAAAAACAAAAAAAAAACAAAAAAAAAAACAAAAAAACAAGCCCCTTCTCGTTCTTGCACGTTTTCCGCAACAACCGCAAACCCTAGTTAAATCGTTGGTCTGTCTCGTAGTCCGTTGGCGATCATGTACGTCGTATTCCGGTGTCTGTCTTGTTGGTCGTTCTCTCCCCCCCCGCTCTCGCAAGACCTTGGGAATATCTTTCTCCATTCTATAATATTAACCGTTGCTCTAGATGGCTCGCATATTAATAAATACTTGTAAAATGTGTCGGATACATTATTGATACTGATATTGGTGGTAACCAACATTCCATTTCAAGGACGTTTCTTTCCAGTATGTTAAAATTAGCAATACATGGTATCACCATTTTGAAATAAACTTGGAATTGAGTTGACAAAAAGAAACTTATATACTTCAAAGTAGACTTTTAATCAGATTCTTCAAGATTTGGTATGTTCATTATGCCAAAGCTGCTCGATTGAAAAGCGGGAACGAACACGTCATCCAATCTACCTGTAATACAAACTATGAGATATTGTCGTTTTGCTTTTTATATAAATTCATCCATTGTTCAGGCACCAACATTACAGTATGTCAAGCAATTAATAGGCACATATTATAATATATTCTTCGTTTAAATAAAAACTGCATACGTTAACTTTTTTATCGTCTTATTGTTGATTCTGTTGAGTAAAAAAAAACGACAATATTTGCAAACTTATGAGTGTCATTTATATTTTAATGGCAGACATATTTAATTGTTGTAATTAAACAGCATTTCGCTCTTTGTACTGTATGTGATTATTTCGTTTTATTATCGCCTTATCCATCCCTTCACTAAAAGGTTACGTAAATATGCCATTAATTTTCTTGACGGTGTGCAAGGCAGATACTCAAGACAAAAACAGAAAATCGGTGAAGTAAAACACAAATAAGAATAGAGGACCGATACAACATAATATAACAGATATTGCTCCGCTGTTTAGGCCGTCAGGGAAACAAACCTCTTCAGTTCCGTTGCCGCGGACAAAGCTTAATAACAACCACTTGACTTTACTTCATACACGAGTGGAAGGATGTCCCGCAAGAGTCCAAATTTGTTCTATTCGTACGTACTATTATGAAAACTGTTAACGATACTTAAGAATAATAACAACGTCTTGAACCAAAGTGGATTCCAGTTCAACACTTCATATCATCTTGAGAATCTTAGTCTAAAGGGGTATGCAGTAGGTTGTTCAATCTGAATATGTACATATATATTCACATGTCAATGTTTATTACTCATCGTGTACCGATATATGTGTAAATAATTTTACTAGTGTGTGAATACCGCACTTTTTCTAGTGATACAATTCAAAGAACAAATATGATTATACTGATGGAAACAGAATGTTTTAAGTATGAAATGCTTGGTTTAAACATATTTATTCTAGAATGTGTTTACAAGATAGGTTACAAACATCTTAAGTTTATAGGATTGGATGGGTAGCAAATGCTAAATACTCTATATGAATGTTTTGAACATTGTAAATTTATTCATCGTAGGCAATATCCCCTTTTAACTCATTATATTGCAAGAGGTTCTTTAGATTGGAGTATTACGTCGTTTGAAAACACGACGGGCTCGCTCAGTTGCCATTTCTTCCATGTTTCAGATCCAGTCACAATGTTAGCTTTCATCGCAAGACTAATATTTTGGGGAACTGTCATTCCTACACAAGTATATGGATATGCAAAGCAGAGCGAAGAACCTTCATGTTACTCAAGGTTTGACTACGATTACAAGCTCCTCACTAAAGTCGTTGCCTTGGAGACCACTGATGCGAAGCTCGAAGACCTGATCATTCAACTTAAGCAACAGATTTATGACACGAACAAAAGGTTTGCGGCCCAAAGGAACTATTGGAAGACATGTCCGGTAAGTTATCTTCATGACATTAATTGACGATGATCTCAATATTTAACTTTAATAAATATCTCCAAAACTTCTTAGTCAAACACTAAATGAAGTTCAAACTTGTTTTAGTTTTATTTCATTGTGTTTAAAATAGTTAAAATACTGATGCTCTGTTTGCATCCAACCATGACGTCGTTAAGTAGAATATAAATATAAATTAAAATGTATTATCTGTTATTGCTTTTTAATTTGAATCGTGATTATGTTAGGAGTTTTGTATATATCCATACATATTTTGTGAACAATTTTGGGCCTTATGTGTGAGATTTTGAGCTCTTTAGAATCGGTTTAAGCCTTAACGTGTTTCGCATTGACCTTTCCAAGGCGGTCACCGCAGATTTATTTACGTTTGTGCAAGTTTTATGATTTTCGGGTAGTCAATTGTGTGAACGTGCCATTGAAATGAACACGTATGGGCTAAGCGTTAGGTTTCGATCCCCATAATCGGGTTAAAATCCCCTCTGTCGTTTCATGGCTGAGACTCAAGCTTTATTGATTTTTTGTTCGTTTCTTGTGTTTTTGTGCGTCTTTTCTAGTTCATGTTTAGTTTTGTGAAATCACTGTTTGGCAATTGGTACCTTGCTATTTATAAAGGACAACATGATATTAGAGTTTCTTTTCTCTCGGTGGAGGTGAAGTTTTGCTGTGATGTTGGCGATTCTACCTGCATGTGGGTTTCTAGTTTCGATACATGAAATATACGACACGTTTTATTGAAACTTAATGACATTACTAGCTTTTTCAAAATATTCATTAATTAGAAGAAGGATTGATGACATAAATGCTGATAGCAATAATTTGATTTATGCGTATTAAGCTTAGTTAAACCGGACTTGAGCGTTTGTCATGCATATGCGTGGACCTCAAGTATATTGCATTTTAGAATCCGGTAGTGTAATGTTACTGGAATCAAATTAACGCAGACATCAAATATAACAATTCATATATAAATAAGGAATACAAAAATTAGCGAACCTGTTTAACATGTATCTCATTTAAATATATTCTAATCCATTTAGGCGCTCCTGGTGGATCAACTTACACCCGATGGGGAAGATCGACGTGTAACGCAAACGGGACAGAGACCGTATATTCGGGTTATGCGGCAGGAAGTGGATACCACCAGACGGGAGCTGCCGTAAACTACCTTTGTCTCACGACGGAGCCACTATGGAGCAGATTTGACGACACCACACAGAATGGAGCGCTGGTTTACGGGGCCGAGTATGAGTTTGGTCACCGGAACAGGGTCACTTTCTTCGATAGGGAAATTTACGATCACGATGCTCCATGCGCCGTGTGTCAGTCTCCTCGTTCTCGACTGCTGATGATTCCGGGTCGCAACAAATGCCTGGACGGATGGACCTTGGAGTATCAGGGATATCTCGTGGCAGGCGAAATTGGTCATGTGGCCGCTTCAGAGTTCATATGCCTGGACGCCAACCCCGAGTCAATGCCAAATGACTCAGGAAATACTAACGGGAAGCTGTTCTACTTTGCAGAGGCGAGATGTGGTGGGTCCCTTAAATGTCCGCCGTACGTCCATGGACGTGAGCTGACCTGCGTTGTTTGCACGAAATAAACAAATGACGTTTATCACTTTGTACACGTACAACCTTCAGAATAAAGTCACACAGTATCACAGTTTTAATGACAAAGTCATCGTTTATTATTTTATTTTTTTATCAAAATTGCTACTTCCTTAAAACTAGATATAAATAAAATATATGGCATACTTTGCTAAAAATTACAGGATAGCCATTAAGAGCATCCTGCATTTGACTATGTGCTAAAATTCAGCTTCTTATGTCTAGCACCTTCACGGATACAAACGGATATAATAATGCCCTAAACGATTACGTTTTCCCCTAGTATATGGCAATGTTTTGTCAATAAATACATGTGGGTAGAAATACTTATATTAGAATAGTTTATTTCCCAGATACTTCCGTTTTTGTCACTGCATAATAGATAAGTTATGAACTTTAACCGATAAAAGTTTTTTTTTTAAATACATGTTTGTTTTTCAAATGGGAAATGAAATGAAATTGAACAATGCTGCATGCGCAGCACATTTGCGTGTAATAAAACATCGTACTTCGATAACAATTATATCTAGCAGACCTATACGTATGCACTTATATGTTTCACGTGCATACTCAGATTTCTTCAGTGGATCACTTATACGTTCACATGAGCAATAAGACTACACATGCGCACTAAGACTTCACATGCACACCTAGACCAATCAAGTGAATACTTACACATTTAAAGTGCTCACTTGGACCGTCATTTTTGCACTTAGCTCTATCACGTACGCTCTTAGATATTTCTCGTGTGCATTCAGCTCAGCGAGACATACAGAGCGGCGCACGTAAACGACAAAAGCATATTTCAGATGTCACCCCCATAAGAGTCCAATTGGCCATGAACAATTCAGCGGGTACGAATCTGGTTGTTCTTGCAAATATGTGCCCAGTCTAATCTCTTGCCTTCAATTTTCTATCCAGGTAAACTGATTTGGAACAACTATCGCGAAGTTATAATTGACTGTGTCTTTTGTCCTCAATCAGCCTCTTATCATTAAAACGCAAAATTAGAATGTTTTCGAAGACAGCATCCATGAGGGGTTAACCTCTCCGACATCTAGGTTTATAGCTATTTTGCGATATACTCACATTAATACAACTTTTCTCCGTATACATATCGTAAATATGATTGCAAAAATAGGTGTCCATGATCGGACAAAAACAGACAAAGATCAATTTTAAGAATAAATTTGGTGATAAGCTCTTCGCTAATGTGAAAAAAATCTCATAAAACACACCCCATAACTATAAAAACATAATTCGTTTCATGCGATTTAAAACGCAATGCTTTTAAATCATAGACACTAAGTCATTTGCTTCCAAAGACAAAGATATTTAGGTATTATACAATTATAATCGCAACTTCAAATCCATATCCATGAATCAATCCAGGGAGGCCCTTGAGCAATCCCATGAAAAACACATAAGTATCCGAACACGATTAGCGATGAGATGTTCCGTTTTACTAGTTTCAAGCAAATTGTATTTACTATTGAAACTAGGTAGAAGCTTACGTGAAAGGTTTTGCTTATTATTTCCCGAGCAGGTAAAATATACTTTTGTAACTGTGCAGAGGCGAACGTTTAATATTTATTTTTAGAGGTATTTAAATTAAAACTATACGTGTACACTTATATAAAATACGTGTATAATTGAACCGAATAGATGAACTTATAAAAACTTATTTTTTTATTTATGACCACAACATTCACAAACAAAACGAAAAGACTACTCGGTGAAAACGCTATCCAATCGAAAGTTTGAAGTTACAACAAAGGTTGAGTACAGATTGGAAATTTTCGGAAACGAGATTGCGAAAACACATTAATGGATTACTTCTGTTGTTTCCGGCAAATCATTCATGAGTACAGAGGTTACCTTTCACTTACATCCTCGGGTGTCGCGTGTCAATCGGATTGCCTATAGTATCATCGTATATTCCCTCAGGAAGCGTCTTGCAATTCTAGCAAATCAAGGAGTCCGAAGACATAGATGGCATTGCACACAGTATAATGTACGTGTATCGATTTATTGCGTCGTTGTTTTAATTTTCCGTCCTGCAGTAAAATAAACACTAGTACAACATGTACCACACACAATACACAACTTAACGCACTGGCGAATTTAGTGAATACTATATTTTTAAGAGCGTATACCCTTTAATACACAGTTATGTAAAGAACTAAATAGAAAATGTAGTACTTGGTAATGCAACCAAAAGCTACCAATTTTATGCTTATTGTCGTCATTTGAACTCAGTTTTTGCCAAAATATGTTATTGCTGTTTCAAACTGCAGGCCAAAAATAAATTCAGGAGGTAGTTATTTGTGTTATTAAGCCTTTGTTTAAAATAAATATTAATAAATTACTGAAACTATATTCAAAAGTTGTGTAGATATCCATAAACGTAGTTATGTGTGAGTTTTATATTATCAAAACAAGGGACGAATTAAACCAAAAGTATTGACTGTTTGAACACATAATGCAACACAACTTATATGTTACATGGTTGGGACATGGTTATCACAAATGAACACACGTTTTACCCCTTAATTTACGACACCAAATTATACGTATATTTATAAAAATTATACATGATTTGCCTTCGATTATTTGTCATTATTCATTAATTTAAGACGTACTTGGTTTACGAATGATTCATGTACGTATCGTGTCTTCAAAGCGAACAAATACAACATACTAATTGGTACTATTAGTTATGTCTAGCCGCAATAGCTTTACATTCCCCTAAGGATGGGTAAAATTATACACGCCATTACAAAATCAGTTATCCAATAAGGATCAAGCAGATATCGACATTTAAATCTTCTTGAAGTAATCTTTCCCTGTAAGACTTGAACAAGCCGATTATTTCAAATAAACACAATACAATATTTTACAAGAAAACGAAGTAAACAGGACTGTGCCGAATTAGTAATGCCGACATTAGCCGAAATAAAAAAAAAAAAAAATATCGCGGGAATTTCTTATGGGTACACAACCTTCACACATATACCAAAAACGTATTATCCCTTAACCTTATACGTTGAAAAAAAGCTCGCCAAATTCCCCAGTTCAATATTCTAAGTAAATGAGCTACCATTCCCTTGGACAAGATCAAAATGGCATTCGCTTGTAGGACCAACGTTGTTCAAAGAAACATGAGAAATTAGAAACTTGACTGAAACTACCGTTTCATATATACTTAAACTGATAACTTTGACAGAGTTAATCAAATTATTGGTGTTTAATGTCTCTCAATCAAAAACAAAGTCCTCACACGGGAAAAAATTACTATTAAATTTTTCTTTTTTATCCGAAGAGTCATGGACATTTTACACCATAACAATATGAACATACGTACACACACTCGTTTCTGTCATTACGAAAGTGAAATTCAAAAGAAATACCTGACCCAATATGTACGCGCCATCCTGACAGTTGATTTTGGGAACTGAATGTGCTATTTCAATTTGCATGTAGTTATGACATGCAGGCAGATATATAGTTGTCTCTGTGTTTAATTTAAAGCTTCACGGTTTCTCTATACTGTGCACCTGTTAATAACCCTCTATGCGAAGTAAATGGGGGTGCATTGGAATCGCAATGAACGTCTGCTTGACCGTCTGTCTGTCAGTATACCAAAACTTATCCGAAGATGTTCTCCGTAATATTCAAACTCCATATGAAGTCGTGCACGTGCTTTTTTATCTTCTTTTGTTAGACATTAATGAAGTTACGCCAGATTTGAACATCGACATTCAGTAACGCCATGCTCTGTGTTAAACTTTGTGTTTTAAATTTCCATTGGGTAATTTCTGGAAACTAAATGTGTTGTAAGTTTGTCAATTGGAACAATTATTGATCTTTATATTCTTCTATTTCTTTAATCTGGTCCTCGCTATATCTTTACCTATGATAAGATTTTCCAGTTTCGAACTTAATAATTAGTCTGACATGCGGGGAGTATTTTAAACATGATAGTAACATTTCTAGTTTTTGGCTTGGGGATTATGCAATGGTAAATCTGTGAGTGCAACAACTCCTTATCTATGTTTGTACTTCATTGAAGTTAAAATACTTGAGTGACTCCTGTCCAAAAGATGGAGATATACAACGCCATTTTTCAAGACCTCTAACACCTTAAGCTTAGATAACTATTCACTGATCTCTTCAACCAGTCAGCAATAAATTAGACCACATGAGTGACCAAATCAAATACATCTTGTCTTATTCTTGCACAAAAGAGTGGCAGCCGCACACACATCTTCAATACAAGACATTATTATTAATATGTGGTGTGGCGTAGTGATGTCAAACCCTGTAACATGTTTTGCATAATTGCACCTTCTATAAAAGACATAGATATTTGGTGTGTCGTAGTGATTTCAAACCCTGTAACATGTTTTGCATAATTGCACCTTCAATAAAAGACATAGATATGTGGTGTGTCGTAGTGACTTCAAACCCTGTAACATGTTTTGCATAATTGCACCATCAATAAAAGACATAGATATGTGGTGTGTCGTAGTGATTTCAAACCCTAAAACATGTTTTGGGGACCTGGCTGCATATGCATAATTGCAAATCTACAATTTGGGCAGCAGCTGAGAACTGAACCACCGAGGGACGGTAAAAGTTTGGATCATGGGATACGTTTGTATTAGCCCTGGTAATTGATTGTGTGCGACACACTCATTGCGAGATTGATGGTTTATAAGCTCTGTATTGTTTTGTTGTGAAATAGTTTTGTTTAAATCCTTAGATGAATAAAGACCAGAATCATTCGCTAACCTGAGCACTTCGTTCTCAAAAAGATCTACTGTGGTCAGTCATTGTCAGGCGTCGTGTGATATAACCATTTGGCATTACAATTAAGGGGGGGGCAGGTCAAATCTTAAAAAAAAAACATGTAACCAATCTTATAGCAACATATCTGACTCAATCGTGATTTCGTCAAGATGTTTATTTTGAAAATATCTAGGCCACGATATAATTCGTATAATATCAGATTAAATGTAACATCTAGGTCACAATGTTCAAATATTAGAAAGCCTCATCAACACTAATTTTTGACCCTATAATAATAAGACATAATCTAAATCATTGTAGGGATCATATATAGTCTAACTGAGAAATGCAAAGTAAAAACCTAAATCATCAAGCAAGTTATTAAAATAAGACGAACCTCGAGTTAAGGCGAGAGCTTTAGGGAATCACGACCCTCTTGTTTATTATAATATCAAGACAAGTATAACTATTCAATGTAGCAACCAACATGGGGTTTGCTAAAAAGACATGGGATAAATGCTACGAACGGCATATTAATCGGTTCTGTTAAGTAAATTATTTTAACACAGGTAATCATTCTGTTGTTTCATGTTGACATCGGATGATTGTAGCAGGTATTTAACAGAGAAACATGCAAATCAATGCCAAAATTGATACAAAATTTCCATAATACGTTTTATGCTGCAGTTTTTCACTCGAAACTTCACACGCGTTTCGGGTCATTCTGTGTGCTTACTGATTATGCTCCAAAGTTCTGACCCGCAATGAAGAAGCATCATGCCTCTTGTGTACGTTAAATATGTTTTAAGGGTCTTTATGAATATTTACAGACCAAGAACAGATTGTCAATTTAAACTGCCCACATGTGTTTGAAATCATTATGAAATGTAACTGACTAAGGATTATAAATCTGACCAGCGTTAAGCAGTTATGTCCGTTGTGTCCTTAAACAATTCAGTAGACTTAGACAAATCAGGTTAAGATGTGCGTGCAAGTTGAAATTCAGGTTAATCTTTGTAATCAAAAATGAAGTGGGTGGATACATTTCCATAACTTCTACAAATATATTATTGAAACTTCAAAAAACAAACTGTTCATAAGTAACACACATCATTAAAGAGACATCCAAAAAAAATCACACACACACTTCGTAAAACTCCATTTCAAGTACAAAAGCACTTTGAAAATCATTGAACAAAAAGATCGTTTGAAGAGTGCAAAATTAAAGTTTGAGGAAGTTTGTTTAAACTTTTATTTCACATTATATTTAAATGTATACCGGCTTTAAAATACACTGATCTTCAGAATAATAAATATCTTAATTCTGCCTACTGTAACAGCTTACAATTATTCATTTAAAGTATTTTAGCTCTATATATGTAATTGTTTGCTGAAACTCACTTTTTAACTGAATGTTCTTTTATAGCAACCATTTTCCCTTTTGGCAGACCTTAGAAAAGCATTCATACCACAATGGTCAAACATGAAGTTAAAGAGTTAAAGTAGCATGTGATACAACGCATGGTACTCTTGACTTAAAAATTGCCGCAGTAAGTTCGCTTTGACTGCAATTTTATTCTGCACAGTTTATTCTACTCGTGCGTATCATTTGTGTATTAGTATGCTTGCGAATACATGATATGAAAGACCCCCAAAAGATTTGCATTTGGCAATCAACAGGCCTAAGGCTCGACTGGCACTCTGGGCAACAGCTTTAACAGTCATATTCATATCAAGCTTTTCATGTAACACAACATCCAAATAAGTATATCTGTCACATACAGAAAGTTGATTTAAACCACACATAAACTTATACGTTGTACATGGTGTAGATTTTGGTCTAAAATGAACAATATTGCTTTTATTACAATTTACCACCATATCATTAGTCTTACACCAATCATTCAAAACCATTGATTAACATCTGCAAATCTTCAGCAGTTTCTGTTAAACGTACAATATCAACGGCATACAACATTATACATATCTTTTCATTGTCTTAAGTTATACCAATGTCTGAAGACTAAAGATACAATGTCAGATCATCTATGAACAAATCAAACATAAAAAATCATCAGTTTTAGAAGAATTTAATCGAACACATGATTTTACAATGACTCTATAGCTTTCAACATTTTACCCGTAATACCAATATTTTCAAGACGATGCCACAAAATTTCTCTGTTAAAAGTATCATATGCTTTTTTAAATCAATAAAAGCGCACAATATGAAGAAGTGAAACTCCAGAAGCTGCAGCAGTATTGCATTTTTATCATACACACCTTTGTGGTCCTTTATTTATGGCAAGGAACCAATTGCCAAAACAGTACAGTACGGCACAAAACGAAACAACATAGTATCGTTTCGTTTCTTCTTACGACTTCTAATAATGTTTGTTAAAGATAAAATAATTATGGTCTGTCGTGCTTCTTCAATTTCTAAATCCATTTTGTTAATCACACATTTTTATAGTATCCTCAGACCATTTACTAAGCCTGTTATTTTAAACATTACAATAGACCTTATACATTGACGATGATATTGATATTCCTCTATATGACAAAGGGTCTCTTTATCTAATGACGAGGATTTAGGAATAGGTTTGATGATACATTCACCCCATAAAAAGGGAATAATACCGTTATCAAAACATATATTAAATAAAACATGAAGAAAAGAGACACACGTATCATTGTTAAGTACTTCGACTGAAATAGTGTCGATACCATTAGCTTTGCCCTTATTAACAGATAACTATGCATTTCTAACAACAACTATACATCAACTATACATCAACTATACATCAACTATACATCAACTATACATCAACTATACATCAACTATACATCAACTTACATCAACTACACAATAACTATACATCAACTATACATCAACTATACATCAACGACTTATCAACTTTCCATCAACTATACATCAACTATACATCAACTATACATCAACTATACATCAACTTTACATCAACTATACATCAACTATACATCAACTATACATCACCTATACATCAACTTTACATCAACTACTTATCAACTATACATCAACTATACATCAACTATACATCAACTATACATCAACTATACATTAACAATACATCAACTATACATCAACTATACATCGACTATACATCAACTATACATCAACTATACATCAACTATACATCAACTATACATCAACTATACATCAACTGTTCTAATGTGACTATTACAATTCATATCATGTAGATTTTGATGATTAGTTTCATTTTTATTCTCTGGTTGATGTGTTGAGGATTTTGATGTTTGGAAAAGAGAGCTAAAGTCATGTTTCCACCTATTTAAAACGGTATCTAAATCCCGAGACACAGAACCTTCTGACGTGACGACTTCAATTGGTATATCGTTACTTGAGGAGCAATTTACCCCAATTTTACAAATTGATTTCCTGAAAATTGGTCGAATCAACATACATGAAACACTCATTTAACAGCTGTGATTTGTAACGCTCATTGTGATCTTCGGTAACGTTTAATTTCATCTTTGTCATGGCACATAATGGCATCAAAGGTGACATGTTAAATTGAAATTCTTAGATCGTATATCTTTTTACAGCGCTAACGGTATAATTGTTTTTGTAGTAATAATACTATATTTTGTAGCAAATTCATAAACAGTTCTGTTTTATTTTTTGGCATTGCATTTATACATGTTTAGACGAAGTATTATGCACATGTGCATGAAACAACAAATACATCTTTACCAGACTCAACGACTACGAAACATATCAGTATGTAACTGAATTATCCTTAATTACAATTTACATTGAAATTTATATAATTCTTTCATGTGGGCTTTGAATTCGTTCGCACTGGTATTGTTGTAAGAACAGGTTTGAGATTGAAAACTTTTGTTTGACTTATATCCGTGAAATATATCAATAGTTTATCAACGTACATTCGTGTATTGGCAATTAATTTGACCCTTGACACTGATTGCATTATGACCTCGACCTTGGACCTAAGGATGAGATAATTAAAGCCCAAGCGAACATTGATGCATTCATTTTAGTTATCATAATTCTGATACGCAATGATAAGCGCCAACTTATTAAATTTGTATTTTTCCTACTTTTTTATGTGGGAAAATACATAAGGAAAATAAAAAAAATGATACTTCATTGAATAGGGTATTAGTAACTTTCGTTTAATTTGAGGGGATTAGAACAAGAAGTTCTCTCCTAATTATATTTCTGGAGCTTGAGTTCACCTATATTCAAACTGAACATGTGATACATGTACAATGAATAAATCGGCTTAACTTATATACCTATTAATTTCCATTTGAAGCGCTATACGTTTAAATGACTATATGCGCTCAAATCATAAATTGTTATTATAATAATCAAGTCAATAAACGTCCAGGTTATTCGTATTCGTTACCTTCGTTGCCTATCTGTCACTCTTTTTAATATCTACCAGCTAGTAGTTAACCGTGTTTTGGATGACAGTCGTCTCCCACACAATACACTCTTGATAAACATTTCGTTGACATGGCGCATTCAAAAACAGTAATACAGTTGGTTATACTGCATTCTGGCCGATCTTTCTTTTAATAACGATTCGTAAATACAGCACAGCGTAAGTCGGTTGAAAAGAGAACTCGGATCCGATAACATGATAGTTTGAAAAATATAACGCGCTTGTATACACAGATAAATAACGCACACTATGATTAACGACTTACAAAGCACGTGAAGATTGGACAGCTTACACAACGCTTCATAGCGTTTTACAGTAGAGTATTTAATTTCAAGTAGCGCGAATCTTATACAAGGGAAGTTTTATGGTGTATATATGACCAGGATGCGATACATTACTGTGTTTAAAGTATGGATGCAAATGTGAGGAAAATACAGCACATTAGTTGAAATTAATGGTGCATAAAGCATAAATTTTGTTTTATCAAATAAATTGTAGTGTGATAAGTGCTATGCGTTGTTGTGATATAAACAACAATGAAGTGATCACAAATATACGGATATTCGTTGCCCGTTATCTTTGAAAACGTCGAGGTCGTTTTGAAATACACAGTCAGTTCTCGGTGTAGCATTTAAATAAGTCTATTTTGTTTTAATAACAATCAAAACAAGATGACAACTGTATTGAAACGACCCCCGGGGCCGAGGCGTTGGCCAGTCGTCGGGAATCTATTGCAGCTGTCGGGGGCGGACATGTTCTACGAGAAACTGAACGCTCTACGGAAGCAGCACGGGGACGTCGTCTACCTGGAAATGGGGGCGCTCAAGTTGGTGGTGCTGTTCGGGCACGAGAAAGTGAAGAAGGCCCTGACCGCTCCACCGGACTCATTCAAGTATCGACCACAGTGGCTCGTGGAGATATCGAGTTTCGAACTATTTAACGGTATGATTTGCACTGATTTATCAAGTATCGGCCACCGTAGCTCGTGGATATATATAGTTTCGAACTGTTTAACGGTATGATTTGCATTGATTTATAAGTTGTGTGTTGTCCGGCACTTTGTAGCGTCATGATTTCAAGTATCACAGTTGCTCGTGGATATATCTATTTTCGAACTCTTAAACGATATGGTTTGCACTTATTTATCAAGTATCGGCCACAGTTGCTCGTGGAGATATCTAGTTTCGTACTGTTTAAAGGTATGATTTGCACTGATTTATCAAGTATCGGCCACAGTGGCTCGTGGAGATATCTAGTTTCGAACTGTTTAACGGTATGATTTGCACTGATTTATCAAGTATCGGTCACAGTGGCTCGTGGAGATATCTAGTTTCGAACTGTTTAACGGTACGATTTGTACTGATATATAAGTAATTTGTAGTCTGGCTCTTTGTTACGGTATACTTTACATTGATTTGCTCAGTATTTGTAGATTGGTGCTCTTTAAGGGTGAGATTAGCATTGATTTGCTAGGGAATCTTAAGTCCGGCACTCTTTTGAGGAAGGCGTTTAAATTGATTTCCTACGGAATTGTAAGTCTAACAATCTTAAATGGTTTGAATTGCATTGATTTGCTACAGAACTGCAGGAAATTTAAATGAAGAAGGGTATACATTTTAACAAATCTACTTGCTAGCAATACTTGTTATTCAACGAATACGGACTTTAAAAACAAATCTACTTGGGCTAAAACGGATAAAAAATAAAGAATCCTGGGAATTTTGGGTCGTATTAGGTCGGATCGGCAAAATATAGTTAATTAAAATTGATATAAAAAAAACTACATTTATTAACGCGCTTTATTCAGCGTATTGCTTATTTTGCTGTTTTCCCACGTCATCAATACAGATGGTTAATCTGTTATAATAAGAATGAGTATAATTAATTAAATAATTTCTAAAAAAAACTGACGCGTATTGCTACATTTTCGTATATGACTGGAATGTTACAAGGCCCAGGGAAAATAACTTTAAACATAAACCAAAGCTTCTCTAACTCTACGTTGAAAAATTGAATTGCACTAGTGCATGATTTGCCAAAATATTCATACCATTTTCGGAAGACCATACCTTGAATTACATACGTTTAAGGCGTCAATTCTCTTTATTCAGAATAAAAACGAAACAATGCTTCATGTCGTTTAAAAGACCATTTAAATGCAAATAAATAAATATATCTTCAATTGCACACTGTATTTTCCATCCCTTCTTCGACCCACGAAATCGGTTGTTTTTCGAGTGCCCTTCGAAGATCATTAACCCTTTGAGTGCTGGAACCGGATTTTGAAGGTTTTTGCAAACAGTTTGGATCCAGATGAGACGCCACAGAACGTGGCGTCTCATCAGGATCCAAACTGTTTGCTATTTTGATAGTATTCTTTGAAAAAAATCGAAGAAAATGCTAATTTTAGAAATTCAGCAGATGACATTTTAGCAGACGACAAATTACCCAGCATGCAAAGGGTTAAATGTGATGCATAAACTTTCTTCATTGAGCCTTGAAATCCTGTTCGTGATTTGATGCGATTAGCATAAGATTTCAAACTACACTTGCTTTAATGGTATATATCCGCCATGACCATAAACTCTTAAGTGAAATCAATACCATCTTGTGTGGGCTATTTTAGATTTAGTAATGCTTTATTTTATTTTTAAAGCTTATAGAACATCTTCAATTAATAGATTCGGCGTATATGTTTATGGCATGTCCACCCCCATATAGAGTAAAGGCTTTTCATCAGTTGATGAGATATATTGACGTTGTAAAAAGGGGAGAGTTCTGTTGTTTTCGTTATATTTTGTGACATGTGGATTGCATATAAAACGTTTACAATTTGTCGATACTAATACCAGCATAGATAGCTAAGTGGTATATGCGCTATCTTTTAATAAGGTCGGTGGTTCGAGCCCAGGTGCGGTGCACTGTTTTTCCTTTTTTTTTCTTTAATTCCATTGCTCTTTAGTTCCGAAGTTTGTTTTTTTTGTCAATTTAAAGCATTAAATCACAAACTACAAAACATGCCAAAATCTGTGAACATGTCCCTTTAACATGGTTTGTTTAACTACATAACATACCACTGGTAGTCATTATATCATTCTTGATACAAACAAATTAAGCCTACTCTTCTTGCAAGCATATATATTTAGTTTAACAACGATGCAGACATTGTTGCGTTGTTTTGTTCATCATTAACAAATTAGTAAGCACCGCGCCTCAATCCCTACGTTATAAAGTCGGCGAAGACTTGATGAAAAATAAAATGACGCTGTAGTTTTGATCAAGCCATTTTATCAGTTTAGAAGGACATGGTCACCGATTGACAATTTTAAACTTTTCAAAAAAACAAAAAATCACTGATTTGGCAAAATAATGTTGTGTTAAAAGGGCGAAATAGAATCGAAATAACATTGAAACATACTGTAAAGAAAGTTTTGTTGTGACTGATAAGTTTTAGCTTAAATACGACTGTTATGACGTTGGAATAATGTGGAGTGATTTTTTTTAATCTGTGGCCAACACGTGGATTTGTATTTGTATATATACAGTAAACTACTCATTAGTTTGAACCCTGAATTATTGAACGATTTTCTCCATTTTTTTTTATATATATTTCCTTCCGTAATACAACTCGTCAATATTGACTTCATTCTGGTAAACTTCGAAAAAATCACTTACACAGTTGGCTTGTTACCGATATTTATTTTTGTGACGTAATTAATAATATTGTTCGTTGGGCACACACACAGGAACAAACACCAGTTCATAACAGTTTCCATCTCGATTTATTTCTGTTGAATATTTTCTAATACAACTCTTGCTAATGTTCGTGAAATACAATCTAACATCGCAGGCGGGCCAACATGGCCGCCGCGACACGAAAGCGTGACCTGTCTCTTCGCTGGCTAAATGTGGACTCCTCTTTAACATCTGATTCGACTATTTAATGTACTGTACTGAGAGACTAATATTCAAGTACTTACACGCTTATCAAACATGGTGATATAAAGTCTAAATGTACAAATACTTTGATGCAAACAAAGCACCACCCTAAATCCCTTATGTCAACAACTTTGACCATTCCATCAAATAAATGCCCTGTTAAACATACAGACTCTAGATATATAGTATCTTTGATCTTTCACCCTGTTCATTTAGTACAGTGAATGTAAGGTATGTCATGTTTCTACTTGCAAGAGAATCAAACCATATTATCATGGTCAATATATCATAAAGATTTGCTATTAAATTTCCAAACTTCATTTATGTTATTATTGTTCCTAACATTCAAATATTTTCTTTAAAGAACAATTAGTATTATAATATAAGATTTATCATTAATTACCATTGTATAACATAATATTTATGTTATAAGAATAAACAATATGCATATGCTACGTTACATTTTCGTTTTTTTTCCTCGTACACGTGATTCACAAGTTTAATGAACCCATTATAGTAACTTATCATAATTGTTTCTCTATTGTATTTCAAAACCTCGTAGATTTATCAAAGCTGTATTTTGATATAGTTATGCATAAAGGCTCGCGTCATTAATGTTGGCGAGTAAACTATTCATGCCGTGTCATGATAATGCTGGCGAGTAATAACACATGCCCATTTTAGTTTCAAGGATCTTACCAATCTAGTACATTTGCCATAAATCGTGAAACAGGCCCGAAAACAACACCACGAAGCACTATTGAAACCACAACAACGAATACTATTTCTGCCGCGTAGGCTGGGAAATCTTATGCGTGTGCGTAAAGTAGCGTCCCAGATAAGCATGTGCACATGCTAATTATGGACGAGTCTTTTCTTATATGAACAATCCAATCAAAGCGGAAACTGTCGTCCCTGATTTGCCTGACTGTGTGTGGACTGCACAAGTTTATCTGGGATGATACTTTACGCGCATGCATTACGCCCCATTTTCTCATAGCGCGGTTTAATTCATGTATGCTTTTATGACGTCATCTTTCATACCGGATAGCGAATACATAATAAGACAAAATGTTGAGACATGCGTATGACCTTGTATGTTAACACTCGTATGCGGCCAATTAAAAAATGAACTTAATAGGCAACTTATACCCATCTTCGGTTTCCATTGTAAGCTACTTGAAAAATGGTTGACAAATGGATTAAGATTGATATTATACACCGGATATGGAGCACTAACGCTAATTTTCAACCACGAGTGTGTAATTAGACTCAAGTACAACAGAACGCGTGGTTGTGATACATGCAGTGTAGCAATTCTGATTTCATAATTGCAGACAGCTTACTCATCATTTGGAAGTGACGCCTTTGTATTGCACAATGATCAGTTTCCTTGCAATAAAATGCACATTTTACAAATGAGAAATATTTGGTAAGCAACCATTTAATAAATACTTTTTAAAATATATATATATTTTTTAAATAAGTTCAAATAATCTATTGCTCCAGCATATCGAAAGCTAGTGACTGTAACAGTGTTTTTTTTTTTAATTACAATTTGTTTTCTCCCGTGTATTACATATGTTTTACATCTATAAAGAGTTAAAAATAATACATTACAAAATGAAACTTACAATACATGTCGTGCATCTGTCTGTTCAAATACTAGTGCATTTTAACCGCATTATTAACGGAAACACACCATATACCGCAAACATTAGAGGGCAAAACATGCCGTATTTGGTAGATGCTAAATGAGTCGTGTTCTGAGAAAACTGGACAAAATGCTTGTGCGTAAAGTGTCGTCCCAGATCAGCCTGTGCATTCCGCACAGGCTTATCCGGGACGACACTTTCCGCCTAAACTGGATTTTCGCTAAGAAGAGACATCATTTAAAAGGAAAATTCCATAAAAGCGGAAAATGTCGTCCCTGATTAGCCTGTGCGGACTGCCATGCAATACGAGTCTGTATTAATAACACAATGAAATAATATAAAATCTGGTCACCAACTTCGAACGTTCATTTAACCTTTTTATCAGCTCTTTTATGTCTTTTTTTCGTTTAAAACAAGTCTCTTCATAGCCAAAATCCAGCTAAGGCGGAAAATGTCGTCCATGATTAGCCTGCGCGAATGCACCTGCATTAAGCCCCATTTTCCATGAACGAGGCTCTTATCAATCATGTATTACATTCGTTCAATCTGAATGTACACATAACAGAGAGTGTACATTAAACTCTAGGAACGCGTATCGGTGAACTAGCATATACACTTGTTAAAGTTCAAACAGATAAAAATAATCTCGAAGACAATTAGGACCTGACTGAACAGTTGTGCCAATTTAATAATGAGCCTAAACCAATATTGACACAGATACACCCACTCGACCTGTCAGTTCTTTCCCCCATACAAAATGGTTTATAACGAAATAAAAAGGAGTTGAACTAAAACCACTTGTTGACACAACAATTATCATGTTTGTGACTGTTTAACAAGGGAAGCGGACAATTACAACGAGCGAGGCCTGGTAAAGGGGAGATAACCCTGGGTTACGGTTAGGGTAAGGGTTAGGGGTCGGGTTAGGGTTAGGGTTGGGTTAAGGCTAACCCAAACCCTAACCCGACCCCTAACACTTACCCTAACCCTAACCCTCTAACCCCCCCCCCTTGCGCAATACCATACCAGGCCTCGCTCGTTGTAGTTATTCCTTTGCCGTTTAACAAAGAAATGCGATAACCTCTTAAACTTTAGGTGCCGAGCGTATACATGACTTGTAACATAAGCGCAAACACTAACAAATGTAAAATTGCACCAGTAAAAGCATTGTAATCTTCGATAACGTATAATTACCTCTTTGTCATGGCACATAATGGCATCATTAGTGACATGTTATATTAAAATTCTTAGATCGTATATCCTTTTAAAGCACTGACAGTATAATGGTTTTTGTAGTTATACTTATATCTTTTGAAGGAAATATATAACAGTTCTGTTTTATTTTAGGCAATGCATTAGTACATTTTTAGACGAAGTATTATGCACATGTGTATGAAACAACAAATCAATCTTTACCAAACTCAACGACTTCGAAACATATCAGCATTTCACCGAATTATTCTTAATTACATTAACATTTATATAATTCTTTCATGTGGACTTTGAATTCATTGGCACTGGTATTTTTGTTAGAATAGGTGTAAGATTGAAAACTTTTGTTTGACTTATATCCGTGCTCAATAATCATTTATTTATAATAAAATATACCAATAGTTTATCTACATACATTCGCTTATTGGCAATTTATTTCACCATTGACATTGAATTATAATATAACCTCGACATTGGACCTACGGATGAGATAACTAAAGTCCAGACGAAAATTGGTGCATTCTCTTTAGTTATCATAATTCTCATGCGCCAACTGATTTTATTTGTATGTTTTCTACTTTTTTATGTGGGAAAATACACGAGGAAAATAAAAAATGATACTTCATTAAATAGGGTATTGGTAACGTTTCTTTAATTTGAGGGGATAAGAACAAGAATTTCTCTCCTCATTATATATCTGGAGCTTAAGTTCACCTATATTCATACTGGATATCTTATAAAATAAATAAATCGGCATATATACCTATGAATTTCTATTTGAAGCGTAATACGTTTGATGACTATATGCGCTCAAATCATAAATTGTGAGCGTCCAGGTTATTCGTATTCGTTACCTTCGTTGCCTATCTGTCACTCTGTTTAATATCTACTAGCTATTAGTTAACCGTGTTTTGGATGACAGCCGTCTCCCACACAATCAACTCTTGATAAACATTTCGTTCACAGTGTTAATATAGTACACGGGTCATTCAAAAACAGTTATACAGTTGGTTATACTGCATTCTGGCCGATCTTTCTTTTAATAACGATTCGTAAATACAGCACAGCCTAAGTCGGTCAAAAAGAAAACTCGCATCCGATAATATGATAGTTTGAAAATTTAAACGCGACGGTTTACACAGATAAATAGCGCACACTATGATTAACGGCTTACAAAGTGCGTAAATCTTTGTAAGCGCACACTTCGTTTCTTAGCGTACAGTATTTAAAGTAGCGCGAATCTCATACAGGGGGATATTTATCGCGTATATATGACCAGGATGCGATACATGATTGTGGTTAAGGTATGGATGCAAATGTGAGAACGATATATGTAGTGCATAAAGCGTAAATTTCATATTATCCAATACATTGTGATGAGATAAGTGTTAGGTAGTGTTTTGATAAGAACTGCAATGAAGTGATTACAAATATAAGGATATTCGTTGGTCGTTATCTTTGAAAACGTCGAGGTCGTTTTGAAATACACTGTCAGTTCTCGGTCTAGCGTTCTTATTACAACAATCTACGATGGCACGATGAAAGGTGGGGTTTGAAAAACAACACACATTGATGGGACTTTTTAATACATGTCTATTTTGTTAACATAGCAATCAACATACCTCTTCACAACAAAGATGTCAACTGTACTTAAACGACCCCCGGGACCCAGGCGTTGGCCAGTCGTCGGGAATCTATTGCAGCTATCGGGGGCGGACATGTTCTACGAGAAACTGAACGCTCTACGGAAGCAGCACGGGGACGTCATTTACCTGGAAATGGGGGCGCTCAAGTTGGTGGTGCTGTTCGGGCACGAGAAAGTGAAGAAGGCGCTGACCGCTCCACCGGACTCGTTCAAGTATCGGCCGCAGTGGCTCGTGGAGATATCTAGTTTCGATCTGTTTTACGGTATGATTTGCACTGATTTATAAGTAATTTGTCGTCTGGCACTTTGTAACGGTAGAAGTATCGGCCAGAATGGCTCGTGGATATATCTAGTTTCGAACTGTTTTAACTTTATGATTTGCTCTGATTTATTAGAAATCTGTCGTCTGGCACTTTTAAACGGTATTATTTACATTGATTTGGTAAGGGATTTGTAGTTTGGTGCTCTTTTACGGTATAATTAGCATTGATTTGCTAAGGAAACTTTAGCCTGACACTCTTTTGTTGTAGGAATTAAATTGATTTGCTACGGAATGTGTAGTCTGTCACTTTGTAACGGTATACTTTACATTGATTTGCTAAGGTATTTGTAGTGTGGTGCTCTTTAACGGATTGATAAGCATTGCACTGCGTGGGAATCTTTAATCTGGCACTCTTATGCGTTATGATTTAAATTGTTTGTAGTCTTACACTCTAATATATGGTTTGAATTACATTGATTGAGGACGGGTTTGCATTTTTACAAATCTACTTGCCAGCAATACTTGTAATGCAACGATTACGGACATTAAAAAAAAACTTCTAGGACTCAAACGGATAAAAAAAAATCCGATGAAATTTGTGTCGCAATGGGTCGGATCGGCATATGAATATGTTAATTAAAAAATTCATTTATTAACGCGAATAGTATGCAGTTTTTCCAAGTCAGAATAAACATACGGTTAATCTGTAATGAAGCATATACTTAACAGGAACAAACTTGTTAACCTAAAATCAAAACTGTTCTTGTTGTAAGGTGAAGAAATGAATGAACTAGTTAATATTTTTGCTTTAAATGCTGTTTAAATTTAAATTCGATACAGATTTTAAAGACAAATTTCGTTAAAAGAAATTCGCAATGTGTTTTTTCTTATTTTTTTTCCATTTTCGAAAGCCCATCAATTGAATTACTTGCGTTTGGCGAATCTATTTTCTGTATTTGGAATGAAAACAATGCTGCATGTGATTAAAGGGACAATTTAACTGAAATTACTTTATACATCTTCAACTATACATTGTTTTTTCATTTCCGTTTGCGACCCGCGAACCATAACAACAGGAAATTTGTGATGTAAAAACTGTTTTATCTGAGCCGTGAAAGTGTGTCGCTGATTTGATATGAAGTAGTTTGATCTACAATTGCTTTAACGGTTTATATCCGCCACATAAAATCTTAAGTAAAATCAATACATACCTTCTTGTGTGGGCTATTTTAGGTTTAGTAATTCTTTTTTTCAAATATTTACTTAAGCTTATAGAACATCTTAACATCAATATAATTAGCGTATATGTTTATGGCAAGTCCATCCACATATATACTAAAGTGTGTTTATCAGTTGATGAGATATATTGACGTTGTAAAAAGTGGGTTCAATTGTACGGAAATTCGGTGAAAAAATATACAGCGCTTTCAAGTGGTTGACAATTAATTCGTTTAAGTATGCATTGTGTCTTTTACAACTCGATATGTGATATATACATTGGACTACCATCGTTTCATTTAAGTTGACAATTCGTAATATCACCCAATATGTATGAGCTTAAATGATTCAAGTAAATTACATGAATGAACATTTGGGTTCAACTTTCATAGCTATTCGTGACAACTAAAATAACTGTCTGTTTATAACCATAAAAACATCAGAAAACGGTTAGTTTGTATTGAAAAAGTATACTTGCGTTAAATATGTTTTGATTTACTTCCTATTTATTAGCTTAATTCAATATGCAGCGCTCCATTCTTTAAATTAATATAATTACTTAGTATGCGCTCCATTTTTCCGTTAGATATTCTTTCTTGTAAGTATATATGCTCTAATCTTTCAGTTTAATATCATTTGTTCAGTATTTCAGCACACTATTATTTCAGTTAAATATTGTTTTCAGCGCTGCATTCGTTCAGTTTAATATCTTGTCTATTCAGTATATAACTGATGCAGATTATATGTGTGCAAACTTAGTTATTAAGTGTAATCCTGTTTGTCCATGCATCAGGTAATGCTTTATAAATTAATACATCCTAAACATATTTATTAAAACTTTTTGAAGTGTCCATTTACATATATCAATAGAGACCCCGTTACAACGCCCACGTTATACAAATGGCAGTAGGCACAGTATACGGGTGCCGTGTTTTTTCCCCGATTAAATAATTAATCTTTTCAATAGACAGCCGGTATACTATATCGGTTGAAAAAGTTAAACACGGTTTCAAATTATCAACAAAGCTATCAGAGCAGAATAAAAACAGAAATTTACTACACCGAAACCAGTGTGGCCATACCACGTGGTCCGTGACGTCATTTTGGCTAGCACGTCAAGTAGAAAATTGTCAATATTGCCTCCGCTAAGAAACTTCAAATCCACGTAAGTATCTTATTATTTACTATTTTTTGACGAAATAAAGCGCAGGCTAAGGGAAAAGTTGAGCACTATTCTCGGTTATGCAAATATTTGACACCAGAGGAGTAGTTTAGTCTATCATTCGAGGCAAATTCCTAGTTTTTACGTTACAATGCACGAAAGCACGACAAGCACATTTTAAATCTTCCAAAATATCCGGTTTATATGCCTTTTTGCAGTGCAATCATATATGCGGACGTGAATAATTCCATATAAAATGTGTTTTGTCCGAAAAAAATATCTTAAAACACCATCTAATGACATTTTTAATGTACACCAACAATTTGGCTTACACGACAAGCAACGAAATTCAAGGCAAGCACGACAAGTCGATATTCGGCTAGAACGACTAGTAGTTATTCTAGTGTAGGAATGGTAACTTCTATGTTGTTAAACTATATACTTTAATTTATTTTAATGTGTGTGTCCCTTGTATAGTTTGTGTCTATTTACTGTCTTCGTGAGATTCTGTGCCCTGTCCTGTGTGTGTGTGTGTGTTCAGCTATGTATAATGGATAAAAAGTAACGTGTTTTAAGATGTTTAAACAGAACAAATGAACACAATCTGCACTTATAAATGACTACTGAATCAACATTCAGACATCATGTTACCATAAATAAGACTCTTTGTCCAAGTTTATAACAGTTTTACGTGTCAATGAAAATTTGACTGCAATAGAGTACGGTTTAATTTTGACACATACACACTCTTGAAAACATACAATTTAAAAAAAAATGCATCAAACCAACATTTTTGCTGTTAAGCGCAAAACGTTTTGTATAACCCGACCGATATTGACCTTTGTGCCGTGTTCGCCTTGCAAATATAATTCCGTTTACTTTTTTTGCAAGTAAGTGTTTATCAAAATACACCTTTTCCAAGATTTTTCATATACAGAAAACATGTTGCCTATATATTCGGCACAATCGCAAAAGGGTCAATTAAAAAAATGCCGACACACGTATCTTGTTTGTGATTTAAATAAGAAAGATAAAACCTTTAAAAAAATATTGTTCATATTTGAACTATAATAAGAACTTAATTGTTTTGTTTTCTTACAATATTTATATTTCGTTTGTAGGAATCATGAGACCAAAACCAACACTGAAACTCGGAAAGCGAAGCAAGCGTATCAAGAAGAGACGAGCAGTCAGGAACACGAATATCCAACGCGGATGTCATCTTGGATCAAAACCGAAGATGAATTATTTTATAAAGTGAAATATGAACATAATGAATAATGTTTACTCATCACACCGTCCACAATGGAAAACATTTTTGCAAACTAAATCTCCACCAAAGGCGGTAAAGTGCAAGAAGAAACGAGAGCAATTTGTTACCTACTTCTCGACTTGTACTCGACATGAAAGAAATTTAATCAGATACCCCCTTTCTGTAAAATATCTTGTTTTAGAGTGATTGCAATCAAGTAGCTGGACTTGAGATACAGAGAAAATTAAATATATAATTATTCATGCGCATTATGTGTGTTTTAAATTAATACCAGGGTTTAATTTGATTGAAGTGCTGACTATTTACCTCAGTCAAATAAATGTTAAAGTAATGGTGTTTTTGTCGCCTTTGTAAATCAGATCAGAATTTCTTGCAAATAATTAATTAAAGCTTTGACCAGCATTGAGTCAAGCGTTGTTTTTATAACTCTTAAAATTTCTAAACCAGTACTTTGATATAACGCAAATGCTCATTTCCCTTTGCTTTTTTCGTAAGATTTGCTCCATGCAGTTGACGAGTAACGAATTTTTACCCCCTCTTTGTGATTATCAATTACACGGATTTTGCATACACGTTGAACCGATTTGTTTTGTTTTCATTCACTTTGTTTGAGAAATGAACACAACGCATTGAACGTTTTATTATTAATTTTAATAAATGAAACCATATTAAATGGCATCATAAAATCACATTTACATCACAATTGCAATATTATAACAGTAGCGTTAACACGTTTTTTTTTAAAGAAACGCAACAAGTAAATGACTTTTATGAACAACGTGATATAAACAGATAAGCATCAAATTGTAATTATGACTGAGATTTGATGATAAAGCTATTATCACAACCATTAAAGCAAAATCTCAGACAGGTGATTGTCATTTCTAATACAAAACAGGACGCGTTAATTTACCACATACGTCACATAATGCGGTTTAGCAGACTTGAAAACATTAACAATCGTTTATACGAACACCCTGTTAACTTTAAATGCGAATTAGATAAAATAAACAAAATGTTTAATTTCTTATAAACATATTAAAATACAAAACTTGAGCATGTTTTTCTGTTAATAACTGCATCAAATACTAGCGACTGTTAGTTTACTCGCCAGGTAAAAGTTAAAAAAACCTGGCAACCGGGCCCTTAACTGTACATCAGTTTAAATGTAGACGTGAGTTTGAGGTGTACTAGTAATACGGAACTACAAAGTATTTCAGAATGTTGCATGTGGTATTAAAGGTCTGGGAGAACAATCTAACAACAGTTAAAAAATGTAAAGCATAAAAACTGCAAACCGTTAACTTTCACTCATGAACACATGGGAGATGAGAACAAAACACGTTATAACTTATGCACGTTATTTGTGTTTCTGCCCGTAGTGCCTACAAAGTGAGCTGATATGTTTGTAGGCGGCTTTGCACACTCTGCAGGCATGTGTTTTTTCTTCACTATGTGTCTTCATATGTTCTCGCATACAAGCCCGAGTACTTGTCTTGTGTTCACCTATCTCACACTCGATCTCTCGAGTACGCTCTTCCCTGGTCGAGTGGGCATCCAAATCTGCTTGCGTTGCGAAGAATTTGCCACAATTACGACATACATAATTCTTTGCGTGTCTGTGTGCATTTCACCTGTAATAATTCATAAGCATAATTATCACATTTATCCTACACGTACACTTATTATATTTTTATTAACTCGACAATAACACGGCTTCAGAAACATAATTTATAACAACTGGTCGTATAAGCCGAATATCGACTTGTCGTGCTTGCCTTGAATTTCGTTGCTTGTCGTGTAAGCCAAATTGTTGGTGTACATTAAACATGTCATAAGATGGTGTTTTAAGATATTTTTTCGGACAAAACACATTTTATATGGAATTATTCACGTCCGCATATATGAGTGCACTGCAAAAAGGAATATAAATCGGATATTTTGGAAGATTTAAAATGTGCTTGTCGTGCTTGCGTGCATTGTAACGTAAAAACTAGGAATTTGCCTCGAATGATAGACTAAACTAATCATCTGGTGTCAAATATTTGCATAACCGAGAATAGTGCTCAACTTTTCCCTTAGCCTGCGCTTTATTTCGTCAAAAAAGAGTAAATAATAGGATACTTACGTGCATTTGAAGTTTCTTAGCGGAGGCAATATTGACAATTTTCTACTTGACGTGCTAGCCAAAATGACGTCACGGACCACGTGGTATGGCCACACTGGAAACGCTACTTAAATGTTGTCTATTCATGAGGTGCAAAATACGACAATTGTAATAAAATGCGTTAGGCAATATGATCTAAAACATTTTTCACCACACCTATGTTTATTGTAAACAATTAAGAATCTCCTTACACATTTTAATGTGACGACCACATTGAAATAAATGTATACAATGTCTTACTCGATAACAGCTACTGATACTAGCACAAGTACTTCTGCCGGCATTGCTTCTATCTCTACTGCATCACAATTTTTATTGAGTGGTTTGAAACTTGATAATATTATTAATATTTGTAGCCAATGATTACCGAAGGTACTATTTCAGCGAGACCACTGACCTTGTTTAAACTTTTAAGATATATGGTTTGAGGAAAATGCATAATTCAGGGGTTTTATATAAAATGTGGTATATTGGAGTTATGTTTTACGTTTTAGCCTCGCCCACCTGTGATATCAGTTAGTTTACTCCTCAAAACCAAAGAAAATTATCGGAAATCTGGTTAAAGTATTGACTTTATAATTTAACGATCGGATCTTGGCGATTTAACTTTATGTTCGACATGCAAGGTCAACATAACCCAACCACATGCTGCGAATGAATATGTCGATTGAAAGACTTCGTGAATAACAAGTAGAATTCAAGCAGTCTACTTTTAAGAAAACAGAGTTTGGGATTTACTTTAAATTTTAGCCTTGCTCTGTGAAAAGGGGGTTTAATGCATGTGCGTAAATTGTCGTCCCAGATTAGCCTGTGCAGTCTGCACCGTCTAATAAGGGACGACACTTTCCGCTTTTATGAAATTTTTCGTTTAAAGAATGTCACTTCTTAGCAATATCCAGTTAAGGCGGAAAGTGTCGTCTCTTATCAGCCTGTGCGGACTGCACAGTTCTATCAGGGACGTAACTTTATGCACATGCATTAAATCACCTGTTCACAGAGAGAGGCTCATATGTATTTTACGTCTGTATTCTTTGAATCGGTTGTTGAATATGGGTCAAATTCTATTTTCAGTTTCATGTGTTACTAGTTTCTCGCAGTTTTGAAAATTTTCACATTATCGAGTGAGGTAAACCTGTAACATATAATATGTCATTTTTGTGTGTATATATTTGGCGGAAAATACGGGTCTTTAGATATGCAAGGTTTACTGTTGGAATCGCGTAAAGTACAAGTCATGTTTCAGGCTACCACGCACTAACAATTGATACATTAAGGGGTGCAGTTTTGCTGATTTTTTTTCCATCTAATAGATTTTGTTCAAAATTTATATACAAGTACTAAATACAAATACTATATGAAAAATGAAATAAAAACATAGGTTCACCGGCCTTGTTTTAATTTTATTCACCAAAATATAACATGTACTTTTTCATTAAAACTAAACAATCTCTAATTGCATAAAAATGATTAATAACCTATGAAATTTGTAACAGGTAGATATTATATAAACTAAGATACATCATATACCATTTAATTAAACCACATACTACCAAACAATTTGAGAACACAAGTTAAATTTTATGAAATTCAATTTTTATTATTTTTATGTCACCCAAAAAACGTAAAAAAAACTATAATCTAATAACTTTCTGCGAAACTGTTCAAATATGTTCATCTCCGTATTGTCATCATAAAACAAAAATAAAAAAGGGGCTCACCGCACTTTTAACAGTGATTCTTTGTTTAACAATCCCTACTCGCTATGTCAAATTTCATAAAATACAGCAATTAAGCAAAACCCAAGTTCCGGTACATAGATTGTTAGAGAGATGCATAAACAATCGATTTTTGTTACAATCTAAACTGTGATCATAACAGCTTACAAAAAAAACACAACAATAATACAATATTTAATCACAAACATAAGACCATACAGTATCCAACTCGACCTTAATGATCAATAACAGGGACTTGTTGACAGATTTCGGCATGTTTTGAAGTTTGTGATTAAATCTTTAAATTGATTAATGTAAACATCATGACTTAAGAACTCCAGTAAAAATCAAGAATGAAATAAAAGAAAAAAAAAAGAAGTAAAAAAGTTATTCGCACCTGGGATCGAACAACTGATCTTTGTGCCTATTATGAACCAACTCGGTCATTTGAGATGATTCTGATATTGGGTTGTGATAATAGCATCCGGTGTTGCTGTAAATATATCCTCGGTTAAATTAACTGCCGCAACACCCCTTAAGCTGTTAACACTCTATGATATCTGCTTGATTGGTCCGTATAGTATGGTCGGCAAAGTGCACAATTATATATATATTGGTACGTCTGAGTTAAGAAGTTTCCGAACAAAGGAAATGTTAACCAATATTTAGGAAGACTTAATTAAGAAATGTTGCATACGTACCGTATAAGGTTTCAAGAAACGAGAGTCAAAAAACGCAAGGTATACAACGCAAGTGTAATATATACAAATCTCGGCGAAACTAGAAACTATTTTTATTTAAAGCAATATGTGTTGCAAGCTTGTTAAAAAGCAAGTTGCTTAGCCGGAATTTCAATTAACGTAATTGATTAGCCCGGACCTAACACTAGTTGCCGTGGGCGATAGGGCAACCACTTATATATATCACTGCCGATTGTTTTGCAGAAATAAAAACATGAAAAACATAACACTATGTCTGTGGTGTGTAATTCGCAGCGTATGCACGTAGCCAAGCATATGTTAGCAAAACCACTGTGTAGGCTATTTCTTAAGAGAAAAAAACAACGTTGCCTTAGTGGGACATAATTTCATCTTCAGAACTAAATGGGAGAACTTACATTAATGTTCATCAAACATCGTAAAATGTGTTCACGAAAAATAGCAGAGAAGATGAAATTACGGTGAGGTAGGCATGAACAATGTTATTATTGCTTTACATCTACTTATTATCAAACTACGAGCTTATGGTTGTTTAAACGCGTGTCGATTGCATAGAATGATAACATTCAAACAATGTTTAAATGCTGCTTCGGCCCCAGCTACAGCAGGTTACGCAAAATAATATGAAACAACATTAACTGTGCGGATGATCAAAGCAGCTGCTCTCAATGAGTTTGGCTATGAATCTGAAATATCACTTAAACATTTATGTCCCTGCGGAATACAAATAACCAAACTATTAGATTTAGTTTCCATGTTTAAATGTTTATATGAGCAAAAATCATTGAACAAAATGACGTTAAAACTACAATATTTTTTTTTTCAAACGAAAAGGATATTTTTGGATTGCAAATCATTAAACTAATTTATTACAGAATTACACTTTTGGGATATGTAGTCTTCGTTTGGAAATATGTTATTTTATCGTATACCTCGTTTTATTTTTTGAAACGAAGTACTTCTGCACACCACTATTTAAAACATAAATATAAGTATCACAGCGATACTGACTTTAAGATTAGTAATATTGTGAAATGATTATTTTTCTAATTGAAACGACTAATTGAACTTTGCACTGACCTACTTTCACAGCTGTCATTACAAATGATTGTCTTTCAATTGTCAATTGTCTTTTCCCTACACTGACTCAAAAAGTACATCTTATCCATACATACAACGTGATAAATGCTGTCACAATATGGACATACTTGTTTTAATTACTTATACCAATATTGACCGATGTGACCCATTACGAATATTTAATATTTACTTGTGTACTTGTTTGTTGAAACATTAATGGCTTTCTTACGTGAGCATTGTATTATATTTAGAAAACCCATTTGCACAAGTGTTCGTCTAATTTGGTACTTGGTATGTTACATGAACTCACGAAAGTGCGTTAACATCTGAAGTATTCGCGTTAGTTGATATTGCTTAACCCGTACATTATGTTATCAAAATGGTAATGATCGAATATATTAAATGGATAGTTAACATGCAATCATCAAATGCATCTCTTGAAGCTTAATTCTTCAAAAGACAGATGATCTGGTTGAAGATCGTAATTGAAGCCTCGTTATTAGCTTTTATCCTTCTCATTTATGCAAAATATAGTCATTTGAATAGCTCATTGCATGCAGCGAAATTAATGCAATTTCTTTTTTGACGTCATGAGACAGTGTCTGCCCGCAATTTCCATTCATTTTCTTTTATATATTCCCTTAAAGGGAGACTGTACGATTTTTATATGTGTTAAATTGTAATATATTGATAAAAATATGTTACAATAACACTAAATATCTGGCTTATTTCGCATTTTTCGACAAATGTTCTTCTTAACTTTTATTTTAATTTATATTGAAATATGTGTATATTAAGTTTTTTTTACACATTTTATATTAATTCATAAATATTTGACAAAATCGTTCAGTCTCCCTTTAAACAATATAGTATACATTGCATATACGAAAAAAGGTGTGCGCTGATGTAGATGTAAATGTACACATCAATGAACAAGCGGGACAATATATTGTAGGGTTATCGAAATTGTTGGAAAATTAAAGATATTACACACGAAACAAATTGCACGTGTTAGCATGTTTAAGTATAATTATGCGTTTTACAGAATATGCGATGTGTTAACATTCGGTGGTATGCTTTCAGTGCTATGTGTTAATGTTTTTTCTTTGGGTAATATAAGGCCAAACACATTCATAGGGGATGTACCTCATTTTAAATTCACTAATGACATCCAATCATGTAAACTTTATTGTACATTATTATTGAGCTTATTTTATCGTTCTGAGTAGCAGATTACAATCTCTGTGTTGCAGACTAGAATCTTTGTTAAGCAGACTCTTTTTCTGTTTAGCAGGCTCAAGTCGCCGTGTAGCAAACTAGAATCTTTGAGTAGCAGTCTAGAATCTGTTAATGTACGTATTTATTTTGACCTTGCAGTCAAGGATAACCCATGAAAGTGCAAGCACTTATTTCCAATGGGGTCGTTTGGTTTTGCTTAAGAGACAGTTTTTGAGATACAAGGAATCCGGGTGCGATACCCTAGCTCTTTGCGAATAGATCCCTTGGTTCTTTTACGTGCTCAGTGTATAGCACCGATACACGCGAGAATTACCTGGGTTTCATACCAGTACATCTCTAGTTGGGTGGGAAACACTTGAAGCATTTCTAAAATGTCCAGTGCCCCGGCCAGGGATTGAACCCACGACCGCTGGAATGGTAGACCAGTGTTTTACCACTCGACTACCGACCACCCGTACCTTAATCCAATTGTATTTTTACAATCCTGTGTTTGGCAATGTGCCGATAAATCAAGAAAAATAAAAACAAACAATAACAGCATCACATGTGAAATCAATTAACTTAAGTCATATATTTATACATGTTTTCGCACCAATTTAATGCGCGGTATAATATATATTTTCCTACTAAGAACTTGTTCGCTCCCGTACATTACTTATCGTTTCCCTGTATAGTGAGTTTAAAGTAACACATTACAAAATTCAACTCACAATACATGAGGCGAATCTGTATTTACAAATATGAGTTCATATTAACCGCAATATTCACATAGACACACCATTAAAAAAAATGCTGTATTTTTTAAATTCTAAATGCGCACACAAATATGTTCAATATGATTATGTCATATTCACCGAAAGGGAAGAAATGGTAATGCAAACGTTGTGAGGTTTGGCGTTGTGTAATAACGCATATTTAATTAACTATAATGTGTATGCTTTCTACGGGACAAAAAAAAACATTTTTAACTTAGACTGTCTGTTATTGTTTATTTCGAATAGATGTGGCAAAATACGAAAGGGTTAAATGCGGTTCGGGTGACATTTTACAAATTATATCATAACATGACAACTAAATAAACTAAAAGCGTTAAAATTATATGCGCATTTGTATTGTTCCTTATTGAGTTAATTTTCCGCACTACGAATCTACACTATTAATTATATGAAAAATAATAAAAAAGAGCATTACAATCTGGTAACCAAGTTCGAACGCTGAGTGTTTAGCAGCTCAACATGTGTGTCGTTTATAAAATGTAATGTATTTTTTAATTAAAAATATGGAGGACTTTGTTGTACATTGTTTGTCGCGCTATATCTATGATTTATTACAATACATGTACTTAAAGTACCCATACCAAAGAGGGTCCTTATAAGCAAATGCTCGCCAATTATGCCCTAATGGTTACAAAATAACTGAATTAAATGATCAAATCCCCGATTTACTAAACCGTTACACACGTGTTTTAACTACACGACATACATGGCGGTGTCGCCTAATTATGAACATTGGTTATAAAACACTACAGTGGTAAATCGATGAAAAAGGGTTACAGTATGCTATAGAAACAAAATTTAATTATGATTTCTTACAAGTAAACAACTTATTATTAATAAATTTAGTCCAATTAACTAATATAAATGACAAGGTTAAGACGATATTTAATTCTGAATGTTTTATGTTTCCACATTCCGTCTTTAACGTAGAAGTTTATCGTTGTTTCCTGTAAATGACGTGCCTCTGTTATTTTGTTATATAAATATTATTTGCTCATTCTATTTACATATTGTGAAAATATCCATGTTGAAAACGAGAACGCGTATCGTTTGTTCGAGCAGATAAACTTGTTCAAGTTTAAAAAGATGAAAAATCATCTCAAAGACAAGTGGGACCAATTTAATAAATAGTCTTAAGCAATATTGACACAGATAAACCCACTCGACCTGTCAGTTATTTCCACAAACCAAATGGTTTTTAACGAAATAAAACTTTGTAAAACTAAAACCACTGTCTGACACAAGGGGAATCATGGTTTTGTCTGTTTAACAAAGAAAAGCGATAAACCACTTCAATTTTAATTGCCAAGCGTATACATGACTTTGTAGCATAAACGCTTACAATCGGAAAAAGTTAAATTACATCAGTACAATAATTGTTAAGTTCTGTAACGTATAACAACCTCTTTGTAATGGCACATAATGACACTATAGCTGACATTTTTAATTGAAATTCTTAGATCGTTTATCCTTTTTAGCGTCTACAGTATATGTGTTTTTGTAGTTTGTATTAATATATTATGTAGCAAATACATGAACAGTTCTGTTTAATTCACGGCAGTGCATTGATACATTTTACACGAAATTGTATATACTTGTGTATACAAACACTGAATCAACATATGCAGACCCAACGACTACGATCATATCAGTATTTAATTGTATTATTCTTAATTACATTAATACGATTCTTTCATGTGGGCTTTGAATTTTACTTGTACTGGTATTTTTGTAAGAATAAGAAAAGGTTTAAGATTGAAAAATGTCGTTTGATTTATATCCGTGCTCAATAATCATTGGTCAATAATAAAATACATCAATGTTTTATCCACATACATTCGTTCATTGGGAAAAATAATTTGACCAATGGCATTCAATTATAACCTCGACCTTGGACCTAAAATGTCGGAAATAAAAGTCTTAACGCACGATACAGAAATTGGTGCATTCTCTTTAGTTATCATAATTCGGATGTGCTATGATAAGTGCCAACTTATTTTGTTCTTTTCCTACTTTTTTATATGAACAAATACATACGGATTATTAAATATGATACTTCATTGAATAGGGCATGGGTAACTTGCCTTACAATATAGAGGATTAGAACACGAATTTCTCTTCTGATAATGTTTCTGGAGCGTAAGTTCACCTCTATATTTGTACTGAACATCTAATAAAATAAATCAGAATTTTTGAGTTTTGATTACTTTTTGATATATACTCACTCACATAATAAATTGTAATCATATAAATAAGGTCAATAAACCTCCAGGTGGTCTGTACTCGTCAGCTGTTAATGCCTGTCACGCTTTTCAATACCTCTGAAATATCATTTAACCTTGTTTTGGTTAACAGTCGACTACCAAACTATCAACTCTCGATAAACATTTCGTTCACAGTGTTAAGATAGTACACGGAACATTCAACAACAGTTATACAGTTGGTTATACTGCATTCAGACCGATCTTTCTGTTAATAGCGATTCATAAATACAGCACAGCGTAAGTCGGTCGAAAAGAGAACCTGGATCTGATAATATTATAGCTTGAAAAATTAAACGCGATGGTAAACACAGATACATAGCGCACACTATGATTAACGGCTTATAAAGCACATTAGGATTTGAAAGCGAACACTACGCGTCTTAGCGTTGTATCGTAGAGTATTTAAAGTACATGTAGCGCGAATCTTATACAGGGGGAATATTGTATATATAACCAGGATGCGATACGTGTTTGTTTTTATATGGATGCAAATATGAGGGCGATACAGCACATTCGTTGAAATTAGTTTTGCTTTAAGCGTAAATTTCGTTTGATTATCAAATAAATTCTGGTGAGATAAGTGTTATGCAGTGTTGTGATAAAAACTACGATGAAGTGATCATAAATATAAGGATATTCGTTGGCCATTATCTTTGAAAACGTCGAGTTCGTTTTGAAATACACTGTCAGTTCTCGGTGAAGCGTTCCTAACACAACACTACAATGGCACGATGAAAGGGTAGGATTTTGAAAAACAACACAAATTGACGGGACTTTTAAATAAGTCAATTTTGTTTACATAACAATCAACACACATCTTCAAAACAACGATGGCAACTGTACTGAAACGACCCCCGGGACCGATGCGTTGGCCAGTCGTCGGGAATCTATTGCAGCTATCGGGGGCGGACATGTTCTACGAGAAACTGAACGCTCTACGGAAACAGCACGGGGACGTCGTCTACCTGGAAATGGGGGCGCTCAAGTTGGTGGTGCTGTTCGGGCACGAGAAGGTGAAGAAGGCCCTGACCGCTCCACCGGACTCGTTCAAGTATCGGCCACAGTGGCTCGTGGAGATATCTAGTTTCGAACTGTTTAACGGTATGATTTACACTGATTTATAAGAAATGTATCGTCTGGCACTTTTTAACGGTAGACTTAACATTGATTTGCTAAGGGATCAGTAGTTTGGTACTCTTTCAATGTATGATTAGCATTGATTTGCTAGAGAATCTTTAGTTTGGCACACTTTTGTGGTAGAAATTAAATTGATTTGCTACGGAATGTGTAGTCCAACATTCTTAATGTTTATAATAACATTGATTTGCTACAGAATTACTCGAAATTTAAATGAGGACTGGTTTTAATTTTGACAAATCTACTTGCTAGCAATTTATGTAATGCAACGATTACAGACATTAAATAAAAAAACTACTAGTGCTGAAAAGGATAGAGAAAAAAAACAAGGAATTGTGGGTTGCATTGTATCGGCATAATTATGAATATGTTAATTTAAAAAAAGTACAGTTATGCATGCGCTTTATTTAGCATAATTGGATATTATGCTGTTTTTTTCAAAGTCAGAAATAATTTACGGTTAATCTGTAATAAAACATATAATTTAAGTTTAAAGTCGCTACATATTTTATAGGCCAGTTTCGTTAAAACAATTGCAATGTGTTTTTTGTTTAATATTTTTACCTTTTTCGGAATTACATGCGTTTGGTGAGTCTTTTATCTTTATTCGGAATGAAAACAATGCTGCATGTGATTAAAAAGGCAAATTGAACTGCAAATACTTAATATATCTTCAACCATACACTGTATATTCATTTGCGTTTTCGACCTGCGAAAAATAACAACAGGAGATCATTAAATTTGAAGTATTTACTGTCTTATCTGAGCCGCGAAAGTGTGTCGCTGATTTGATATGAAGTAGTTCGATCTACAATTGCTTAAACTGTTTATATCCGCAACTACCATAAGCTCTTAAGTGAAATCAGGACCATCTTGTGTGGACTATGTTAGATTAAGCAAAAATCTATCAATACATTATTTATAGACCTTTGGATTAGGCAGTTCTATTGTTCAAATATGTACTTAAGCTTATAGAACATCTTAAATCAATAGATTCGGCGTATATGTTTGTGGCATGTCCACCTACATATAGAGTTAAGGATTTTCATCAGATGATGAGATATATTGACGTTGTAAAAAGTGGGTTCACTTGTACGCAAATTCGATGAAAGAAAATACAACGCTTACAAGTGGTTGACAATTAATTCGTTCAAGTATGCATTGTCTCTATAACAACGCGATATGTGATATATAAATTGGACTACCATGGTTTCATGTTAAGTTGACAATTCGTAATATCCCTCAATATTATGAGCTTACATGCTTCAAGTCAATTACATGTATGGCGTTAACTTTCATAGCTTTGCACAATACTTAAACTAACAATTTCTGTTTAATAACCAAGATATTAGTTACCGGTTAGTCTTTATTGAAAATGTTAACTTCAGGGTTGAACGTGTTTTGTTTTAATTGCTTAACATACCGATAGATAGGCGTAAGGAAGGCCCGATATCAACGACAACGAAGCACTAATGAAAGTACAACAACGCAAACTATTTTTGCCAATCTCAACACTGCTCGCATTACAACGCCCATGTTATACAAATGTAAGCGAATGATCATGCGATGATCATGTTTATGCCGGGTAATTTTTCGAAATTAATATTGAAATACTTCATTTAACTACCAGTATCGGTTACACAAATCCGTATCATATTCAGATGAACAACGTATCGATAGACACGGTTGGTTTTAAATCACTAAAAGGCACTAGAGCGGCGAGTAAAGAAACAATAATATATGCAAGATTTCTCACCTTCGTTTATTTTTGAAATGAAATGCTTAGTTTGTTAAGTTTCTCAAAAAAGGAAATATAATTCGTTGGATGATTGCATTGAGTAATTTTCAGCAATCGGTATTTCTTCAGTACAGATGTTATTTCAACGTTCTTCATCAGCAACTGCAACGACTTTTATACAGTTTAAAAGTTGTAGTTATACAAGCACTTGAAGAAATATCTTAACGAAATAAATATTCAGAAAGATTGACGTTTTTAATGCACATTTACCTTAACGACACGGAAGAATTGAATATATTATGATGCTATGCAACTAAGCAAATGTAATGAATTATATTTGTTAATGAAACAACAGTTTCTTCATTGAAGCGTTGGTTTTTGTTCAGTCCTTTATAAGTGTTGAAATAATGTCAATTATTAAAATCTTCAATGATTAAATGTACCGAAACGCGTTACAAAACAAAATGAATATTAACTTCATTTAAGATACCGTTTGCAACGCCCCATTCGTTCAATTAAACAGCATGTCTTATAAGTATGTGCCCCATTCTTTTAGTTAGATATAATTTCGTGTCAGTATATCGACGCTCAATTCTTTCAGTTTTATGTAGTTTTTGCTCACTATATCACTGAGTCAGATGATATGTGCGCAGATTGTTTTGAGTTTTTAAGCGTAAAAGCCTACTCGTGAGCCTGTTTATCAAGTTAAGCAATAATTCAGGCATTGTTTTATGACTTAATATATCATCAACATATTTATAAACATTAATATGAGTTCTATGAAAAGAGGGTTAACTACAAGTGCGTAAAGTGTCGTCCCATATTAGCCTGTGCAGTCCGCATGCTAATAAGGCACGACACGTTCCGCCTTAACTGGATTTTCGCTAAGAGGAGACTTACGTGCGGACTGCACATACTTATCTAGAAAGACACTTAACGCACATGCATTAAACCCCATTTTCCCAGAGCAAACTCATATATAAACATTTTGTCCGTTTTTCTACTATTAAAACGCCCCCGTTACAACGCACACGTTACACAAATGACAGAAAACACATCCTACGGGTGCCGTTTTTTTCCCCGATTAAATAGTTAATCTTTTCAATAGACCGCCGGTATACTATATCGGTTGAAAAAGTTAAACACGGTTTCAAATTTCTAACAAAGCTATCAGAGAAGAATAAAAACAGAAATTAGATGCACCAAAACGCTACTTAAATGTTGTCTATTCATGAAAGAAACGGGTCGGCCTGAGGTGCAAATTACGACACTTGTAATATAATGCGTGAGGCAATATGATCTAAAACATTTTTCACCACACCTATGTTTATTGTAAATAGATAAGAATCCCATGCCATATTTTGAAGTAACGACCACATTCAAATAAATGTATACTATTGCTCACTCGGTAACAGCTACTGATAATAGCACACCCACTTCTGCCGGTATTGCTTCTACCTCTACTGCATCACAATTTGATGAAGTGGTTTGAAACTTGACAATATTATTATTATGTGAAGCCAATGTTTACCGAAGGTACTATTTCAGCGATACAACTGACACGTTTAAACTTTTAAGATTTTGAGATGGTTTGAGGCTGAGGCATAATGCAAGTGTTTCATACCAAATGTGTTATTTTGGAGTTATGTCTTAATTTCTACGCATGCTTCTTACTTTATGGTTTAGCCTCGCCTACCTGTGATATCAGTTCTTTTACTCCTCCAAACCAAAGAAAAGTATTGGACATCTGGTGAGAGTATTGATTATATAATTTTACGATCGGATCTTGGCTATTTAACTTTATGTTCGATATGCAAGGTCAATATAACCCAACCACACGCTGTGAAAAAATATGTCGAGTGAAAGACTTCGTGAATACCAAGTAGAATTCAAGCAGTCTAATTTTAAGAAAACAGAGTTTTGGATAGACTTAAAATATGCGCCTCGCTCTGTGAAAAGGGGGTTTCATGCATGCGCGTAAAGTGTCATCCCAGATAAATTAGGGACGACACTTTCCAGCGTAAACTGGATTTTTGCTAGGAAGAAACTTTCTTTAAACAAAGAATATCGTTAAAGCGGAAAGTATCGTCCCTGATTAGCCTGTGCGGACTGCACTGGCTAATCTGGGACGACTCTTTACGCACATGCATTAAACCCTCTTTTTACAGAGCTAGGCTCTTATTCATAACAGGCCTTTATTTTTTGAATCGGTTGTTCAATACGGGCCAAATTAAAGTTTCAGTTTCATATGTTTTTAGTTATTCGGAGTGTGAATATTTTCACATTATCGTGTAAGGTAAACCTGTAAAAAAATTATATGTCAGTTTTTAGATATTTGGCGGATAAACGGGTCTTTTGATAGGCGAGGCTAACAGTTGGAATCGCGAGAAGTACTTTTCATGTTGCCGGCTACAAAGCACTATTTTTGTGATATTTAGTCATTGATCGGATATGTTATCATGCACCACGTTTTATTTTGCGAAACGAAGTACTTCTGCACACAACTATTTTAGATAATCATGTTCTTATAACACCGATACTAACTTGATTACTTTCTCATTGATACGACTAATTGAACTTTGCACTGACCTACTTTAACAGCTGTCATTACAAATGATTGTCTTTTAATTGTCAATTGTCTTTTTCACTACACTGACTCAAAAAGTACATCTAATCCACTCATACAGCGTGATACATGCTGTCACAATATGGGCATAATTGTTTTAATTATTGATACAAATATTGACGGATGTGGCCCATTACGAATATTTCATGTTTACTTGCGTACTTGTTTGTTGAAACAAATATGGCTTTCTTTTGTGAGCATTATATTATATGTACAAAAACACGTTTGCAAACGTGTTCGTCTTATTTGGAACTTGGTATTTTACCTGAACTTACGTAAGAACGTTAACATCAAGTGCGTTCGCATTAGTTGATACTGATATCCCTTACATCGTGCTATAAACATGGTAATAATCGAATATAAATGGATAGTTAACATCGAATCATCTAATGCATCACTTTAAGCTTGATTCTTCAAAAGACAGATGATCTCATTGAAGATCGTAATTGAAACCTCGTAATACGCCTCTATTCTTCTCATTTATCCAAAATATAGTCATTGGAATAGCTCATTGCATGGAGCTAAATTAATGAATTACACTTTGACGTCCTTAAACAGTAACTGCACACAATTTCCATTGATGTTCTGTGATGTGTTTCCCAGACACATATATACCGCATAATACATTGTAAACACGTAACACCTACATATTTATAAACAAGCGGGACAACATAGTGTAGGTTTAACGAAATTGTTGGAAAAATAAAGACATCACACACGATAAACAACTTCAAGTAGTAGGTTTCAGCATATGCAATGTATTAACATTCGGAGGTTTTCTAACAGTGCTATGTTTTATGCTTTTCTTTAGGTAATATAAAACCAAAACAGGAAATGTTATTCATTTTTAAATTCAACAATACAAACCAATCATGTTTACTTTATTGCAAATTATTATTATGATCATTGGAGCCCTGTTATAGGAAAACTGGGCCTAATGTACGTGCTTTAAGAGTCGTCCCGCCGGATTAGTCTCTGCGGATTCTGTCGTCGCATAAAAGCCTGTACAGTAGAGCGGTATATTTATTCCTAATGGCCATTTTCCATAAAAAAATGTTGGATCTTATTTTCTTTTAGGTATAGTGTGGTCCAATGGTTCGCTTAACGACAAACTGAGGCGCTTCGCGGGCCCCAGTGTTTGGCCAGGGCTAGGGGACCACAACCTCGAACAGCGCGTGCAAATCGAGGCGTCCGCTCTCGTTTCGGAACTGACCAATCAGAAGGGGGATTCTGAGACACTGAAGACGAAGTTCTTTCAAGCGATTTCTAATATCAACTGTGCAATCATATTTGGATCTAGGTAAATTGATAACATCTTAAAGTAAACGTCTAAAATGTTATTGTTGTCATTTTGACACCAACACTAATGCGCGTGTAGTTGAAATGTGTCGATCTAGGTTTCGGGAGGTAACAGGTTAGATTCTCACTCTACAAGCGTTCTAAAGATCCCCCCCCGAAGTAACCAACTACAGTTTCTGCCAAAGAATCAGTGTCGAGAGTGTCTCAATACGATGAATTCTTTGTGCGCGCTCGCTGCATTTCGAAATCGATAGAAGTGCATAGCGTTAACCCTTTGCATTCTGGGAAATTTGTCGTCTGCTAAAATGTCGTCTGATGAATTTCTAAAATTAGCATTTTCTTGGTTGTTTTTTTTCACAGAATACTATCAGAAAAGCAAACAGCTTGGATCCTGATGAGACGCCACGTTCTGTGGCGTCCCATCTTGATCCAAACTGTTTGCAAAGGCCTTCAAAATTCGGTTCCAGCACTGAAAGAATTAAAGAAAAGTAGCTATAGTTGAAATCATGTGGTTATATAAATCAATACAAAATTCTAAATATTTGCCGTTAGCGTTTGTCAAAACTAAATGAAAATGCAAAGCAATTGAAAAGTACTGCACATTTGCTGACGATTATACAAACGTATGATTATATAACAAGTAAACTACCTGAAACCGATGGTAGTAATAAGAAATAAAAAATGTTTTAAGATAAGAAATTTCAATGTACCAGCTATAACACAATACTGAAAACATCGCTATAATGACAAATACTTAAATAATTAAGCTACGTTTGTCATGCAATTAACAGTTTTCAGTTTCGTTAAATATCATAATCATAAATGCTCAAGATGCAAGCATCGAACTTCTCATTACTAAGGGACATTCACCGTTCGCTGTGGCAAATGCGTCGCTTTATTTCAACGAGCGAAACCCTAGTTAAACAGCGAGTTTTCTAAAGTAAATGTTATTGGATCTTATTCGTGTTGTTATAAATTTGGTGCACGCTATTATGAATCACAAACCCACGCACCGACTAGCGCAGACAATTGTTGCACTGAAGTGAACAAATTATCATAACTTTCATGTTGACATGCCACGCGATCGAGAAAAACATGATGATACTTTTTACAAAGTTACAAGGGTCATATTGCGACTCGCCCACAAGAGGATCATATTTACGTTTTGAGGATCCGACACGATTTGTTATTTCATACCATTATGCACGTGCTAAGTGAGTGTGATAGTGCGCATTCTGTGTATTTGCGAGCTAAAGCACGAATTTCAATTTCCCGTATTCACAAACCAATTCTTAGACTTAAGTCTGAAAATAAATAATATTCTTAAACCTGTAATGTACTTGAAAGTTAATTGTAGCATGGCAGTTAACGACTATAATTACTGCATTATTTGTTTAGAACATTTTTGTTAATGGCACAAGCCCCATTTCCAGTCTGTATATATTACAACTCTGAAGTAATGTTCTTCTGTCTAGGTATATCCTTTATTCTTAAGTATAATAATGTGTCGGTGAATACCAACCCAGGACGTGTTTAATGACATTTAGCATGAGAAGATCACGAGTCTACAGGGTCCATGTATATACCTTAGTTTTTCGTTTTGCATTAAAACATGAAACACGAAAATCAAGGCATATTAGTTCGTATTCCGATTTTCTAATAACAAAATCAAAAGAATGCCCCATTTTTAATGCTTAAAAGTGTGCTTCCAAAACTCCCGAGTTCGAATCCAGGTGAAGCCAAGTTTTCTATTCATCAACTTTTCTAAAATGTATAGATTATTTAAATTTGTTTGTTTATTCATTTATTTACATAATGACGAAATGAAAATAAAGTAGTGTTCGCTAGTTTGCTATTTCGGACTATTTCAACAAGACAAGTATGTTAATATTTACACAAAATGTAAACACAATGCCATAAAGCTACTTATGTTAGTCCTTGTTTTCGTTTTGGTCAGTCAATAAGTCAGCGGCGTAAGCAGTGCAGTTTAATTCTGAAGGCCACTCGTTAAATAAGTAATGCGAAACATGCTCGTGATATCCCAAAACGTATTTACATATGTAAACGACAATATGTAAACGTATCCGGTTGGTGATAATATTTAAACATAAAGGCGCTAGCTATATTCATTAACTTAACATTTACACAAGCTTCATAATCGAGTCCTCGCTAATACGAAGGTCGTATGTATATAATCCCAAAAAGTAACGTACTATGTATTACCGTATTAACGTATCGTGTAATTTGATGAATAACAAAATAGAATTAAAGTTCAGAAGAAATACATGAACAACGACGAAATCATAACTCTATTCAATTGCATATACTGTTTTAACAGACGAAAAGTCAGTTATGCTAAATCGTCATGCACTATGTTAAGACTATATTATAATCGAGACCTATTCGCTGGTACGACTGCTGTTATCGTATTGTTTACTTGCAAGACGATTCAGTCTAAATAGCATTGTAAAGGTTTATAGTTCCACATGCAGTTACGACTGCAATTATATTCGTCGTCTTAACTGATACAACCCTTATTGTCGTGTAAGTTTAAAAGGTGATTCAGTCTCCATAATATGGGCTTCGTTATGAAAAGCATACTGTTTTCGCCTAAACTGGATTTTTCGCTAAGAATGGACTTACTTAAAACGAAAAATACCATTAAAGCGACAAGTGTCGTCCCTGATTAGCCTGTGTGGTCTGCACAGGCTAATCTGGGACGACACTTTACGCACATGCATTAAGCCCCGTTTCCCAAGAGCGTGACTCATATGTTACTGGTCCTATATGCAGGTACGAGTATTCGGACGCCGAGTTCCAGGAGTTCATCGGGCTGATGGACCAGCTGTTGCAGAGACAGGGAATCAATAACCCGCTTAACTTCGTCCCCATTCTCCAGTACTTACCGGAAGGGAAGAAGGTCATCCGCACTTTCCATATTTACTTTTAATTGTCCCCTTATTTAAAACCTATTTTAGCTCGATTTTCTTCGATGCTTAGTGAACTGCTTTGAGTTCTTTTCCTGGGTAAAACCAGTACTTGGTGTCTTTGTGGAGATCTAAAGAACGCTACGCGGTGGAGATTGAACCCGTGAGCTCCCGTTCGCTAGGCGGACACCACATTAACTACGCCACGGCGACATGTCCGCACTTTCCATGTTTACTTTTAATCGTGCCCTTAAGCGTTGGATGTACTTATTCACGTTTTTGTGGTACAATAAAGCGTTGATATGAAGCATCACAGGAGCCTTCATTCAATACTGTATATGGCGACACAAGTAAAGCAATGCTAGGCGTATAATTGGCTCTCGACCTTTGAATCTTACTAATAATTGAGCCTCCTCTGTGAAAAGGGGGTAATTAATTTGCTTTAAGTGTTGTCCCAGATTAGCCTGTGCAGTCCGCACAGGCTAATCAGGGACGACACTTTCCGCCTAAGCTGGATTTTCGTCAAGAAGTGTCTTCCTTTAAACGAAAAATACAATGAAAGCGGAAAGTATCGTCACTGATAAGCCTGTGCTGACTTCAAAGGCTCTTTTGGGACGACACTTTACGCACAAGCATTAAAACCCCTTTTCACAGAGCAAGGCTCAATTACATTTGTAGCAAGCTGACAGAAAGGCAATGGTAATGAAAGCCATTCAGATTTAAGTTATTGATCGAATGATGGACTATTTTAAGGCAAATGCAGTCAGTGTTATAACGGAATGGCAGCAGCTTCTATACAATACTGGTGGCTTTTGTCATTAGCGTATGTTGTTAAAGCCACACACATTGAAATGAAGTACATGTTAATCAATACATAGAGATGCAATTTGAAAGTGTGCAAAATTGTCATTAAATTTATAGCCTAGTTAGCAAGTAATTTATTATTTTTTAAACGGCAACGCTTTTAAAACCAAAAGTAGGATTTCTATATACGTATATATACGTCCATTTCGACAAACGCGATTATTTTTAAGTTTTAAAGCGCAAAAAAGACGGATTTCTACCTTGTAACCACCAAATATATTCTTATTGGCATAGATAAAATTAAATTTACAGCCTAGTTAGCAAGTTATTTATTATTTTTCAAACGGTACCGCTTTTAAAACCGAAAGTAGGATTTCTAGACGTATACGTACATTTCGACAAACGCGATTATTTTAAGTTTTAAAACGCAAAAAGACGGATTTCTACCTTGTAACCACCAGATATATTCTTATTGGCATAGATAAAATATAATTCTTATTTATACTTAAATTTACTATGCCAAATAAGGTGTGTGGCTTTAACAGCAAATACTGTAGTTACATTCTTATAAGGGGAAAAACACGAACACTCACTCTTTTATATGAGTCATCATGGATTAAGTACGACAAATGGAACCAAACTCTTGCTCATTCTTCAATTGGCACTGGATATTGAATATATAAGAAAAGTATTTTGAAAACCATTTACGCGGCAAAAGAGTATCAAATCCATGTGTTTGGTAGTCAGTTAAGGGAATTTGAAAAAAAATTCGAACATCGTATGTTGAAAAACGTTTTATTGGCAATTTAACAATACTTGAGTGTTGTGTCAATGAAATGAACGTACAGGAAATAAAGATTGTATTATCATGTTATTCCCCCGCGAGAATAAGTCACCAGAGTAAAGAAAACCAATTCAACCAATTTGATGATCTCACCCTTTTCTAAAATAAACCAACTTAACGAGCTAAATCTTATCTTAGTCAAAAGAAAACGGAAACCAGAATAGATTTTATGTGCCAACACAATGCAGACAACCATCACCCCTACTTATGTAAACCTTCTCATTTCTTTAACCACTTGACACATAACTATAACAAATTACTTAAACCATTAATTGTAACAATAGCTGTTATGAAGTGCCACCATTTAAACTTTGGCCGCTTTAATTTTGTTTCGCACTGAATGATGCCGCTTTAACTTGTTGTGTGTGACTGGTTTCACTTTTTTGAAGTCGGTTTAACTTGTTATCGGTTTAACTTGCTTCCAATCATTGTAGTTCCAGATTTTGTGTTATTTAACCTACAGTCTTTTGTGACTGTAGCCAACCTGATTCTGGTACTTTTTTTTAAAATAAGTTTTGTTTTAGCATTGAAATCATAAACTAGTCGGCATGTACATACCATTTCAACAATCTTTATTATGAAGTTAAACCAAAATATATTTTAAGTAAAATTATTAAAATCCGTTATGACAATAATTACTCCTGCTTCCAGGGAAAAAATCATGCCATATAGACCGCCGCACTTCATTGCGGCGCCCAATTAATTATGATGCAGATGTTTCATGCTTGCGATGACTTTCGAGTTAAACGTGTTTTTTCGTAACGCATGAAGCCGGTGGATACGCATGGGACCGTTGTACATGCACCATTCTCAAGGGTTGAATAGGCATTTTTTTTTTAAACTGCGAAACCTGTGGTCCATATCCGAGCAGTCGGATAACGTGTCATTCGTACAGATGCTGCTATGATCCCCTGGACCCGTATTCACCAACGCATTCTTAGATTTCAGTATTAAGCATATAATTACGCCCAAGACATCTCACTTCAGAGTGTGAATAGATTCAGGCCATCAATAGTGCTTATATCATGAGTATACTGTTCTATATGAATAATGATGTATTATTTATGATGTCAAATGTCAATATTTTAGAATATTCTGTATTCTTAGACTGAAGTCTAAGAATGGTTTGGTGAATACGTACCCCGACGTTTCTAAACGGAAGAGTAAGTACCAAACGAGCTCAATGCGCGAGCAAAAGCATTTTCAATAAGATCATGCCAAAAGACGTTTCCCGGAATGCGATAGATTTTGAAAAAAAAACACTACTCACTCATCTAGCGGTACCAACAAAGATTACCACTTTTAAAATCTTATCAACATCACAAATCTTATCAACCGTTTCTATTTTAACGAAACTACCATCGGCGCTTTAACATGTAAAGCATTGATTGTACCTAGGGATAAGTTGGGTTTTCCAAAGTTTAGAACACTTCTGAAAAAGACAATTCAAGATGGTTGATCCATGAACTCCGACAGGGTGCCTTTGTAAAATGGAGAGCTGTGGCCTTAGTGTCCTTTGACAAGAATTATCTCGATTAGTCATGATATTTTTTAATATGTGCTTTTTGAATTATGAATTCAAAAAACTAAAACACAGAGGTGATCAGTGTATGAGCAAGCAAGCTTATGTACATGTACCTAAAAGTAACGATAGATTGGTTTATTCTAGGTTAAAGCGACGAAGGCCGCCATCAAAAACATGTGCGAGTTCCTAGCTGGAAAAGTCAAGGGCGCCCGAAGCACGTTCGAAAAGAGTCGCCCACGCAGCCTTGTTGACCTCTACCTAGCACAGGAGCACGAGCAGGACCCCGTTACAGGTAGAGCCTCGTTCTGTGAAAACTGGACTTAAAGCAGTCCGCAGAGGCTAATCAGGGACCGTTTTTATTGAATTTTCATTGTAAGGTAGTATTTTCTAAATGAAAATCAAGTTTAAGCTGAAGGTGTCGTCCCAGATCATTGGAACTGCATAGGCTAATCTGGGGCATCACTTTACGCAAATGCATTAAACCCAGTTTTACCAGAGCGGGACTCGGAAGGAGAGTCGGATCAGGACGAAACGGTGCTGCATTTGAGTCGGGTTGGGGCGGACTGTTGTCACGAGTTTATTGTGTATATGAATAACTACCAGTGTGTGTGTGTGGTGAAGGCAGGCGGGAAGGGCCAGGTCGGTGCTTCATTTAATAGGCAAACGATTCTATACGGCTCGTATACAAATTTAACTGGATGTGTATGGTATAAAAGCGCTGACGGGGCGAAACGATGCTGCTTATGATGAGCAAACAAGGTAGAAGTGTTTGTGAGGGAACATCTTGAACACAATTATATTACTCATAATTAAGCAGAGCTTTTGAGTTACAATAGACATAGAAGTTACAATATAAAAATATGAATCTCGCACTCAACCATTGGTGCTTATTATCAAAGTGTCAGTGACGGAGATGGATACGGGAGATAGATGGTTGTGGGAGATTGGTGGGGTTGGGCGATGAATATGCGTTTGAGATAGTTGATTGGTTGAGGTGCTTGATTGTTCCGCAGGACAGCCGGTGGCGCATATGATACCAAGGGTTGAAGGAGGGTTTTAAGAAAAAACAAGTTCAATTTTAGGCGGTTGGGAAGTAGCAATGTTCAAAAGCTCACGTGTATTTTGTAATTTTCATTGAAAACGCAATTAATATACATGCTGTTTTGTATGGTTATTGAAAAAAATACATCAACATGATCGGTATATTTAAACATTTTCCTTTTTTTCAGAGGAAAATGTGTTCCACATAGTGCGTGACTTTTTCGTAGCAGGAACAGAAAACGTCGCGATCGGATTGCTATGGTTAATCGGTTATATGGTCCGGTACGAAGAAGTACAGGACAAATGCCGACTATGTATTAAGAAAGTAAGATACGTTTATTACACTAGATTTTTTATTTTTCTTATTTATTTATGAAATAGTTAAAGTTTTCTGTGCGTTTGGTAAATTACATAATGCACTTACAAACCTCACCTGCATGAGTACAATTCAAAAGCATCAAACATATATATTGACGTATGTAATGGTATGGAACGTAGTCACCAACGATTAAGCTTTGTAGGACCATAGCTTTACCAATAGTTTTCACAATAATAACATGTTTGTACTTATAAACATCATTCTACGCAAAATCTGATTGCATTCTGAAAATGTGTTAAACAAGAGACCTGTTTCTTTTTACCTTCTATAATACTTTATTTTTATGACCCCTTTCGAAGAAAAGGGGGTTTATAGTTTTCGCACTGTCCGTCAGGCGGTCAGGCTGTCAGGCCGTCAGGCTGTCGGTCTGTCACACTTTTCGTGTCCGCTCTCTAATTCAAATAGTTTTCATTCGATCTTTACCAAACTTGGTCAGAAGTTGTATCCAGACAATATCTAGGTCAAGTTCGAATATGGGTCATGCCGGGTCAAAAACTAGGTCATGGGGTCACTTAGTGCATTTTAAGGATTTAGCATGGTATCATGTAATTTGATTGTGAAAAACAATTGATTAAATAGTTGTTTTTATGCCCCCGAAGGAGGGCATATAGTGATTGGACCGTCCGTCCGTCCGTCTGTCCGTCCGTCCGTCCGTCTGTCTGTCTGTCTGTCTTGCCGTCACACTATGCGTTTAGGTTTCGCGTTTAGGTTTCCAAAAATGCTCATAACTTCTATGTCGCTTCAGATAGCAATTTGATACTTGGCATGCATGTGTATCTCATGGAGCTGCACATTTTGAGTGTTGAAAGGTCAAGGTTATCCTTCAAGGTCAAAGGTCAAATATATGGCTTCAAAGCGGCGCAGAAGGGGGCATTGTGTTTCTGCCAAACACATCTCTTGTTCAAATAATTTTTGAAGAATATGGTCATATGAAGGTTTTGATATACACTTATTTCACATTCTTCTGTGCCCAAAAATTAGACCCCGCGGCTACCGCAATGTGAATTCTTCCGATTTTAACATTGTGGCAAATGAGAACATAATCTTCATATGTATTTTTATCCCCAATGCTTTTCCCTATAAAAGATCCGTCGATATCTTGATTTTTTTTGGTATAATAAATCTCAATTTATGGTTTCTTCGCTGTGTGATTGAATGTACGTGTTCGCACCAAAAAGTGGACAGACATACACACACTTTATTCAGACTTATACACACAGGGTGATCGAGGACGAAAAACTTACACTACCATAGCGTTTAATTTGTGGTCCAGGATAAGTTTGTGTTGATTGAACCAGCACATCCAGACGACACAATAGTAGACGCATAAGGTGTTTGCAAAAGACGCCCCATTAAAGCAAATGGTTGAGTGTTGAATGGCACAAACACACGAAGGCACGCACATATGTGTCGCGTTCTGAGAAAGCTGGGCATAATGCATGTGCGTAAATTATCATCCCAGTTTAGCCTGTGCAGTCCGCACATGCTAATCAGGGACGACAATTTCCGCTTTTATGGAATTTTTCGTTTAAATGATGTCTCTTCTTAGCGAAAATCCAGTTTAGGCGGAAAGTGTCGTCCCGGATTAGCCTGTGCGGACTGCACAGGCTAATCTGGGATGACACTTTACGCACATAGATTATGCCCAGTTTTCTCAGAACACGACTCATATGCGCGCACGCACATAATGGACTCACGCACGGACACACTCGCTCACGCAGGGACACACAATTATAAAAAGTTTAAAAATGAATGTTAACTTTACTGTTGTATAAATTGGATTTTTTCAGACATTAAGAGACAAATCCGTTCCTAGTCAAGATGACATAAAACAGATGCCATATGTAGAAGCTACGGTTAAAGAGGTACTGCGACTTGCAAATATAGGTATGATGTAATCCGTGCCTTTATACTTATTTAAATGTCTAGAAAGGAATAGGAAATTTAATATTTCCTCCTGGTATTAGAAGAGAACTCTCGTTTTGTAATTAATGTTAATTTGTAGTGAATTTTGTCGACCATTTTGACATATGTTCTTATTTACAAGCATAGACGTATGATTTTGCAACAAAAACTTACGAAAATGTCAAAGTAATTTGTGGATAATATACTGATTAAGAAGCTCGCTAAATTTTGACGTCAAAGACTGCTACGCGCGTTAAGTATCCAGTAATGCTTATCGCAATGCGCAATTTCTTTACGTCACGTGATGTCTGATATGCTTTGTATGGTGGCGAGCATGCTTGTAATTTTTTAATCAAGCTCGGTTTCTACAGTCCAAATCAAACCGTTGCTTACTAAACTGAATTGCAATACAAAAAACGATTATCAATGCATAATAAGCTTGCACATTAAACTGTGATGCTCACGCTTTACCATTTAAATCTGGTATGCCACCGTGTTGTCCTACAACATCAGGGATTTTTCTAGTCATTTAGGAAAAGGAGTCTGGGCAAATTGGGATTTTTCAAATGGAAAACTTGGCGATTATTTATCGACAAAATGGACCAAATTGGGATTTTTTTTATCAATAAATTTTGACACATCAGGCCTTTTCCTTGCCATTTTGGTAAATAATGCAATTCACGCGAAAATTATAGTTATATCCTTTTTTTACATGTTTATGAAATAAAATTAAGATATACAAATCATGAAACACTTCTTTCTATAAAAAAAAAAGAAAAAAGAAAAATTAAATTGGGATTTTTTTTACAATTTCGGTTTGGGATCGGGTCTGTTTGCTTTGGGATCGGGTCCGTTTAACGGCCTATTTTAAATTGTAGAAAAAAAACTGAATATAATTTTTAGATTCTTGATATCTCCCTTCAAGCCCCTTTATCGGTGCCCCACGCCACGGTGGAGGAGGTGGAGTTTGAAGGATATTCAATACCACGTGACACGATGGTGCTCACGCACCTGCAGTCGGTCCACCTAGACCCCGCCCACTGGGATGAACCGGAAGTATTCCGTCCTGAGCGATTCCTGCGCGACGGTGTTCTTGTACAGAACGACGCATATTACCCATTTTCAATAGGTATCTTTCGCATTTGAATTTCGTAATTATTATAATTGTGACTTTCAATTAATGGTCGTGTTTCTTACATTACCGTTATCATGGCATTCATCGTGTTAAATCTACTAAATCGTGTATAAACTGATAATTTGATTTTTATATCATTTATAATGGTATCTCCTCAAACATAATTGGTCCAACATGAAACGTGAGCTATCGATTAAAAAATATGTATGTGTCCACATAATCGAGTCTGATACAGAGCTATTACATTTTGAAAAATACAGAAAAGAAAGGTAGAAAATGATTTATTAATTGTTTTTAACGTTTCTTTCTAAAGGCATCCGTTAAAGCATTTCAGAAAATATTGGCATAACCAGAAACTAAATTTCCATACTTTAAAAACGTTTAACACTGGAGTCGTGTTCTGAGAAAACTGGGAAAATTTGTGCGTAAATTGTCATCCCAGATTAGCCTGTGCAGTTCGCACAGGCTAATCAGGGACGACAATTTCCGCTTTTATGGAATTTTTCGTTTAAATGATTTCTCTTCTAAGCGAAAATCCAGTTTAGGCGGAAAGTGTCGCCCGGATTAGCCTGTGCGGACTGCACAGGCTAATCTGGGATGACACTTTACGCACATGCATTTTGCCCAGTTTTCTCAGAACGCGACACACTGTTTTATAGCAAAACAAAATCCACTTCATACACGTTTACCGTATTGTAATAGAAAGCTTATTTATTTGTTTATGTCCGAACCAATGCACGCTCATTGAAACCAATGTAAGCTCAACCAATATTTTGAGTCAGACATTAAAAAAAACGATCGTATTCCATTCCCAAGACCTGAAGTACAACCACTAGTAACTCTTGTAGGGACGCTAACTCGTACATATCTCGACAAAAAAGACATGGCGAGTTAACGTACTACACTTTGTCATGTTTCGTTTTGCATTTCTAGGCTCCCGGTACTGCCTTGCGGCCAAACTGGCTCACATGGAACTGACAGTGATATTCGCGACACTGCTGAAGAATGTCTCTTTCGTGTGCGACGCATCTTGCACACCGACTCTAAAGTGCACCCAGCCCGGAGCGTTTGTGGAACCGGAAGTGTTCAACGTTAGCTGGAGCGCGCTAACGTCATCGCCGTCTATGCAGTAGAACATGGTCGTGATCCAATATATGACGTCAGCGGGCATCATAAAAAAACACGTTCACGAAATACAATATGCTTCTTAATCGACTCAGGGGAATTAGGCTAGCTGAGCTAACTAATTGGTTCCGTGTTGAAGTCTAGAAGGAAATTCATCCACTGGAACGACTTGATATTACAACAGAGGGTGGTGTTTAATGTACCTGTATTTACCGGTATCTGGTCAATTTACAGCCACACTCAAGGATGAATCGAACTATTATTTGAGTCGCGCTCTGAGAAATGGGGGTTTAATGCATGTGCGTTGACTCTCGTCCCGCTTTTATTTTATGTTTCGTTTAAAGGAAGTCTCTTCTATACGAAAATCCAGTCTAGGCGGAAAGTGTCGTCCCTGATTAGCCTGTTTGGACTGCACAGGCTAATATGGTACGACACTTTACGAACATGCATTAAACCCCCTTATCACAGAGCGAGGCTCGTTTAAATGTTACAGTACACGTCCTTTCATTTGTCAGCTGGTGGGTCTTCTGTTAATAGAGACTTTGAAAGCCAATTTGTCCAATTGAGTGATACTAGAATGTATATGTACAGTGAGTATCGGTCAAAATGGACAGCGTAAAGTAACGATAAACCGACTTCAATTTTCCACAGAAAATACATGTACATATTAAACGAAATAGGATCTACCACATTCTGTGACGTCATTGCCATGTGCCGGGACATCGTAATACTCAAACGGTTTTGCGTTGCGAATAAATACATTATCGGTTTTATTTGTCGACGACGTACGATGTGAGAATATGCATAGATGCAAATCCGGCAAAACTAATAATGTTGGTCCATTATACACAAACTATTTCCTTTGGTATACATTATTGTGGTCAGTTATACTGGGGCAAAACTTCGTATGATCAGTGGGAAGTCAGATTGCCGGCATAGCATATTAGAATCTATTTGACAGCACAAGTGTAGTCATTAAACGCGCAGTTCTTTAAACCGAAATTGTATATGGACGGATTTACATATGATTGAACTTTTCACTTTTCTCGTCAGTGCGGTACAAAGCAACTTACTACACAGTTATGTAAATGAGCCTCGATCTGGGAAAACGGGGATAATGCAAGTGCGTTAACTGTTGTCCAAGATTAGCCTGTGCAGTCCCGCACAGGCTCATCAGGGGCGATACTTTCCGTTTTTATGGTATTTTTCGTTTACAGTTAGTCGCTTCTAAACAAAAAACCAGTCTAGGCGGAAAGTGTCTTTTGAATTTAATCCAAGTACAGATATAATAATACTATTTTGAAGGGGCTACGCGCAAGAATATGCCATACGTATGCCCGTTTTAAGATTTTTGTTCTAACATTATCATGTCATAAGTGTGTCATAATTTCCAAGCAGAATAGTGAAATTGGTCAAAGCGAATGCAACTGTTATATCTTCGTAACACTAATAAATTGCGCGGTTTGTAGTCTTTAAGTTGTTTACCCGTTTGTGTTATTTTAGTTTAAAATATGTATGTTACGATGTATATAAATAACCGAATATATAGATCTTATTGTATATAAACAAGTGTACTTTACATACTAGTAATTTAATTTAAATAATAATTAAGATCTTCATTTGTGTTATTTCTTTTTACTTTTTACAACTTAGTATACTCTTCTGCATTGAATTTGATCAACTGTATTAAGATCAGGTTTGTTCGTGGAAAGAAAGAACTATCTGACCACTCGAAAATGTTCTATTATTTTATGCTGGTCGTTGGTTTTAGCATTTAAGTGTATCATACTATTTACACAGTTTAAATTGCGTATTTTAACTATTTTCATTGTACATAAACCCTAAAATTAATCATATATAAAATATTAAAAAGTTTATTCGTAAAATCGGGGACAACTTTAAGGGGTTTTGGTCCGATTATGTAGTTGGATATTTTCTGAAGTGATTTAAGAGTAACTTAGATATGCAATAAATGTGCGATGTTGTGCACATACTACACTGTTGATATACATGTAGGTAAGTGTATTCAAATACACATGTACATGATTTTTTGTATACAAAATTAATGTAGTGACATATACAATTACACTATGTTTTGTTTGAATGCAAACTGTATATTATATTTTAAATACAATATTTCCTTATATTATATTATTGATTAAAACAGTGCAACAATACTTAATTGACGGCGTTTAGTATTATTTACCAGAGACTGCGCTTACAACAGTCAAAGTGGTGCGGTGATATTGTTATAATTAGCCCAAAATAATGTCTAATGAAAAATAATCATCATTATCATCATCACCATCACTACAAACGCAACCACCACCACCATCATAATATCCTTCTTTTTTTGCGGAGATAAAGTGATGGACCTACAGATACTTCAATATCTCAGACGGTCGGATTGGTTGGGCAATTTTGTATGAACACAGAATTTGTTTTGCATGAAATAAAATGTTCAAAAGTATTATTATAATCTAACAATTCCATTTTTGTATAGTTAAGTCACTCACTTATTTCCTTTGTGAAAAATAGTATTTGATTACATACAAAAAACGGAATGGATCACATAGTTAACATGAACAGCGTGTGAATACTGGGCCATGTGAAAAAAATATTATATTTATATAATGTTTGGAAACTAAGGTTTAAAATACCATGCATATGGTGCAGTTACTAACATGTGAGCAAATCGTCGATCCAGCGCTTTTTGGCATGGAGTCCATTTTGTGAACAATGTTGGACATATCTACTGTAGTCTAACGTTGGATATTGTGCAAGTTTAATGTACACACGTAGCAATCTGAACATACACAGCATTCTTCGCATTCTTTTCATGTTAAGTTTTGAAAGATTGCTCAATATTTTTTTGTATATATATTAAAGCATACTTTTGTTGAACTTTTACGGTACCATACATATAAAAGTTCACTTTTGTTTTTTCGGGGGGGGGGGGAATTTGTCAAAATAATCTGATTACGGATTTCAACTTAGACGATTAACTGGTTTCTGATGTTAATCTAGAGCAAAAAATGATAAGAAAGTAACATAAATATGAAATGGCCATTCAATGCGAACGATAAGTTTGAATGAAAGCTGTATAATGTTCTGGTTTCCATGTACTCAAATTTAAGATGCCGCGTGAGCGGCGTTAATTAAAAGTCATTTCTGAATTTAAATGTTACATGCAAGTGAACTCTGCAAGGGCACGTAACCAGCACGATCTTTTAAATTTATACATCAATGTTTACATTTTCTCTCTTTCTTTTTTTCAAGAGGTATAATCAAGGAAGCGTTCATGATCGTTAAGTCGTATATATAACACAGGTATATAAAAAGCTTCATGAAGCATGTATATGCGATTAAATAGTCTATATCCTTTGATTTTTTTATAATTTTAATAGCATTCTATTTTGTAATGTTCAAATTGATAAGTAATATATCATACCACTCATCAGTAGTGGCCAATGCCTTTCTTCTTCTCAATATATTACCTCAAGTTTTAAAGCATTTGATAACATATGTATATTGTTCGTTAAATCGTCGTTGTTAGATACACTGAACATGATTTTATGATTGTTGCATTTACATTGTTTTGCTGCAAACATTTGAAATATTGGTAAATCCGCCATTTTCAAAGTAAATTCAATCACACCAAATTGCTGAATTTAACAACCCTCTAAATTCTTGAAAAAAAAAACGACTCACTATTAAACACACCAAGCGGTCATTTCATAGTTGAATCGATCGGAAACTGATATTATCTAAAATTGTCTCCGCTTGATGATCGACAGGATGAATTTATCACCATACACCAACACCGAACCCTATCTAGAATATGTCATATCCAATTGATTTCAATGACTGATTTGCTTACACAAATACCATTTTCCGGTGTGAGATATTGATATTGTAATTTGAGAGAAAACAATCCCAAGTCTACATCGTATATCAAAGTACACAGGTCCGATGAGAAATAGAGGGTCATGATAAAAGTACTACGAACAGTCATCGTCGCAACAAAAACTAATAGAGTGTACGGCGATTTAAATTCAATCCATATAACAGCACACACAACGAATATAAGTAAGTATCTTTTCCCCCTTTATTATATATAGCAATATAAATAGAAATTGCATTTATTTAAAGATAATATGTCCGACTTCACTGTTAGTATTTTTTTCTCAAATATATGAATATTATAAAACACAATCCTTTCAAATACATGTGCTGCATTTTCAGTTTACAAAGCGGTAATATCATAGATACTATGACTATAAACGTCTCTGCACAATGTGTTTATTATAAATTAATACACTTAACGTTTTTAAGTTATTGCCCTTTATTATTAATTTTTTCTCAAATGGTATTATTGGTTAAGTGAAGTAACTTCATATTCATGTAAATCAGCATGCATATGTGTGGACTTTGTTTTGTTTATTAGACAAGTTTTGTTACAAAATAGGATTGTGTGGCACATTTCTTAGGAGCAGCATATCGATATTATATTTTCACGTTAGTGTGTTTACGTTTGTAAACGACTGACTTTGTTTATGTACTATCGATATAATTTCCTGAACAATTACGTGCTTTAAATGTTTACTAATCGAGTTCCGACTACAAGTCGAATTGATTGATATTTATTTTCCTATTTGTCGGCTTCGGCATTATACGGTTATTAAGATTTACATGTTATAATTAGATAGCAATATTTCCACCACAAATTTTCAATGTAAATTTTTCACGTAATCAGTGTCATTGTGTGACCAAAGCCATCAGACTTTAAATTCAACCCAATACATTGATGCTCTTTTTGTACACACACATTACAAGGAGTTCAGGACCGAGAACTATAACATGTTTACCATCCTTTAAGAAGTTTACCCTTTGTGTACTTAGAAAAGCCAGACCGCAGGCCGAAATATGCATTATGCGTAATAATCTGGAATCATTCGAGTCAAGACTACTGTTCCCTAAATAGAAAAAATGTCTCCATTAGGTCCGATGTGTGAGTGCATTTCTTGCGCTGAAGGTTTGTGTGTTGGTCGCTGATATAGAGACCTTTCTTGGGATACCACATTAAATAAAATATAACATAAAGTCTTAAATAAATAAGTGTGGTTTCGTGGCATGGCTACCTTTATCTCTATTAAAATTTCATGCAAAGTATAGATTCAAATATCTAGCTATTATTCTACATATAGTCAACTTCAAATGTGTTTTAGCAATCATTATATCAAGAGGTTACCAGAAAATGTGTACTATGCTATATATTATTAAAGCGGACGATCAACTTATAACAATATTCATAAGATTTACTACACATGGGGTTTACCATCTGAGTTAAACAAAAATGCATTAATTAAATACATTCCCCATTAGTATCTTAACAACTTTGAAAATCAAGTCATATCAAGTTTAACAAATTTTTGTCAAGCAAGCTTTCGAAAAGCTCTACATGCTGTCTAAATGGTTTAGAATTCATGGCACATACATGCATGGGTACGTGCGTAAGTTCGTCCGTCAAATTTAGCCAGGCTGTAACTTCTCGCAATTTAAATAACTTACCAAAACTGGTCAATATGATGAGACAAAGTGTTCCGTTTTGTATCCGTGCCCTACTTCAAATGTCATGGTCACACTTTAAGGTCAAAGGTCAAAATTTGCCATTAAACAGCTTGTCCGAACTGTAACTTTGTCCTTGATCATACACTTTTAAATAGCTGACCACAAATGATCACCACGAGAAGACGACATGTTGCCTGAAACATTCTTTATCCAAAATCAACGGTAAACGTCAATGGCCAAATATTCCCGGAAAACATCATTTTGTCATTCATCATGCCATTTAAAATAACTTACCTCAAATGTCCACCATAAGAACACATTTTTTTCGCGTGTACAATCCACCACTTACCTCAAAAGGTAACGGCAAAACTAAGATTTCTAATATTAAATTTGGCAATAAAACAGCTGCTCCGGATTGTAACTTCATCATTTATTATGCAGTTGTAAAAGTATTTACCATAACGTTTGAAACTGTATGCCATCATTAGCCATCGTCTCCCTACCTAAAAGGTCAAGGTCACACATACAGGCGAACGGTTTAATTCCGCCATTAACCAGTTTGTACAGACTCTAACTTCAGCATTCATCTTGTTATTTTTTAATCATTTTCTAACAATTTTAGCGATGGAGCAAGTTTGTCGCACGTTGGTGTAGGGTCAATTTCATACGTTATGCAAATGGTCAACCATGTGCATGATTCTGCTAATTAAATGGGTACACGCATTATACACAATGGGCTCGACATGTTGTTATACGGCATAGAGTTTATATAAAATGCTAATTAGATCCAATTAATTGATCAATTTCTATTACGTTTGATATAATTTTCTGTATTCTTTGACTCGTTTCTTTAATGAAATTCCGTGTGCTCTGCATAACATGTTACTATGTCCTAAGTACTATATATTAATACTGTGCATATACAGTCAAGCTATCCCATCGATCATTTTACTCTTTGCATTAATGCTCTTGCATCAGATGCATAACGGTGATATGGAATTCGTACTTGATGGTGTATGGATCACCTTCTTGTACAAAACACGGAGATAACAATATAACGTTATTGTGTATGTTTAGTATAACTATTTCAATTTACAGTGAGTTGAAGTTAAGTATTCAAATATAAGATTGCGTGTTTGCATGTTTGGCAAGTATTTAAGCGTGAAGGTGAAAGTGAAACAAGTTAGAGCCTTTACACATAGTCCGTTCGCCTATATGCCTTCTGACAGAATTGGAAACGAGGTTATGTTCAATGAACTCTGATTAGCTACATGATAATAACAGTTCTCACGCGCTATTGTGTGCCCTGTAATAACTAATTGGCAATTTGTGTTATATAATCAATTTGTATTATGAAGTATTCATTGAAGCAAGATTTTGACCCAATTGTCATGGTCCGAGTTGCAACATAACAAAACATAATCGTGTCTGGCAGTGCACTTAATGTTGATGTGATTGTAGGTTCAGGTACTGAAATAATCCAATTGTACACTGAATAAAAGTAATACACCCCGTTGAGGGTGATGACTGTATAATGGTCGCAGACATAATTGTCTTTATATAAGTAGTGTATCTATTTATGCGCCGGCAATTATTTCGTTTTATGTGTTGTGTTTGGTTATTTTACAGGCGGCTGTTTTTACATGCGATATTAGTTACATAGCTCATCAGGGTATCATTCATACTACCATATCACATAAACGATTTGAACGTCGACCGGATGATGCGACTGTGTTCATCGTATATCAGACAATTATGAATATCCGACACAATGAGCAGTGCTATTTTTAAACAATACAGGAATAACTGGTATGTCATGATAAAGGTCACAAGTATTATTGGGTTGTACAAATCTTATAATTGTAATCATTATCAAGTCTGTTGTGATTAATTGTCAATTGTCATTGATTAAGTTATGCAACTTTTTTCTATCGCTGAATAAGAACACCATGTTTACTCGTCGAAGTGTAATACTATAAGTTCTAGGTCGAATGGGCTATGCAGTCTTTACTAAGCAATACGGCACAATGGTGTGGCCAACAATAGGATACGGAGCTGCAATATGGGGAATACAGGAATTTTCATGTATAAATGCCGTCCATCACAAAGCCTGTCGCTTCTTCCTATGTATGGGGAGATATGCACCAAACGCAGCAGTGACAGGAGACATGGGATGGACCCCGCCGCATATTCGACAATCATGGTAATCTGAGCTAGGACAATGGTTCCGCTTAAACAGGATGGACGACAACAGACTGAATAAACAGTGCTTTGACTACTTAACTAGACAGGGTGCACAACGAACAACTGGAGCAAAACGATAATTACATCTGTCAATACAAAACTGCAAAATACCGAAACCACATGTATATATGAATTGCGTATCAAATAATGATAAACTCTGGAATTTACTACAAAACTGTTTATAATCATTTAATGTACAAATTGCATTGTCTCATATTGTTTGTGTGTGTAAATATATTTTTTTTAATTTTAAATACAATTACACTTTTCACTTTGGTTTCTTTAAGAATCTTTGTTATATTTCTACCAGATGTGAAAGGTTTTATGATGCATATACTCATTGAACACTTTTAGAATATTTAGAACCTTAGTCTCTCGTAACTCTTTTAAAGTGGTTTTGTACATATGTATAATGATTTTGTTCTGATTTACTGTGTTTGTATGTACAAAAGTAAGACGTTATCATTACGCAAATAAAAGTCATTTTGGTAACTTTATTTAAAGAGTTTGTTATATAGCAGACATTCGAAGTATAATATAATGTGATTGTAGATTTTCGGGACGTTATATAATACACAACAAAAGCACCTTTTTTATCAATTTATTGGAAATTACATAATAAATTTGGAAGGTTTTTAAACATTGTTGTGATTCGAATAACAAAGTGTCTTTTTGTACCGAAGGCATCAGTTGTATGCTAATTATAGATACGAATGTACTCTTTCTTTATTTTATGCGATCTAAAAGCACACTATGCCATACACCATGACAAATCTGTAAAAAAAAACGATGCAATATGAACAAAAAGAAGAAAAGATCACAAATATAAAAATTATCTGCTATCAAAATGGTTCGCGAGTTTTAATTGCAATAGGTCATGTACACCATAAACAATGTCAAAACTTCGAACACAGACCTAAAGTATATCGTACAATATTATGCATCGGCCATGAAAATCAAGCATGACATGCATTTGTACAATAACACAGCGCAAGTTTTCTTTACACTTGTTAAGTGTACATAACACAGTCTGACTTTCTCGCTAAAATATAACTATGGAATACATAAAGTACGCATTTTTAGTAAGAACTTTATAAATTAAACAAGCGGTCACGTTGCATTTGTCTCGATAATGAAAAAACAATATCACTGACGTTATGACGTAACGCAAAATGGCGGAAAAGTTACAAATATAGAATCTAAGACTATTCATTTACTCTTAAACTGAATGTGTTGACCAACATACTCTTTTTGACACGTGTGTATATGTTATTTAATATTTAAAGCGTTGGTTGCATAATAAGCTTCAACGCGTATACCAAAATGTTCAACTGTAGCAGAAGTTGAAAAAGATATACTTTTCAAAATTGATTTTCCATGGGAGCATCCAGTTTTACCACAACTTTCCGTCATGTGAATAACTTTGTCAATTCTTGATAATCAACCGGTAACGTTTAGTCTGGCTGTAGGGAATGTCGTCATTGTATTGTTTTGGATGTAATGAAGTACATTGCAGGTATGTGTGCTTATTAGTTTGTTTTATGTGAACATCCGTTTCCATTTGTTTAATCAGTACCTTTTGAAACGAAAACATCATGGAAGGAGACGTTTTGATTTGATATAGTGCTAGTCAACTTAATTATAGGATAAACTCCGTTTAATTTGTTAATAAAGTGTTCCGTGTCCTCAAATAAGATGTCACACACAAACCAATCATCTAAAAATCGTACTCAGTTCAGATGTAATAAGATTATTTCTAAGGAGAAAAAATATTCCATACGTTTAAAATCAAAGTACTGACAGTACTGGTGTGACGATGCTTTTGAAGAGGATGGATATAAAAGCATCAATTTAAGTTCATCTACATAACCACATATGTGTAATTTTTATTGCTTGTCATTTATCCGCATTTTTAATTTAAGATTTGGCATAGCTGCAGTGTACATGGACTTAAAGACAATCCACAGTTCTTTGTAAAACTTTATTAAGAACAAGAGGCATACTTCTGCAAAGGAGCCATTCATTTTCACATATGGGTACGAAAAAAAATAATGTTGGTACGAACAAATTATGCCAAAAAAATAATTTGGGTACGAAAAAACAAATTTTTATTGGGAAAAATGGGGTACCTGTAGGTATACCGGGATACCCAAAAGTTTCATTTGAAAATCGGTGTACGGTGAAGTATACTTCAAAGTACCCGGGGTACGGGGAAGTGGTAGCCGTGGGGAACTTGACCCATTCAGCTCCACTTCCAGTTCAATGACTTCGAACAATGTTGAAAATGACACTATTCCACTATCGAACGGTGCCACATATAAGTAAAGTTCTCTTCTTTGCGCAATAGTGGCAATGGCTGGGAAAATGAGTACTGTGGCTCAAAAATCACATGTTCATGTTTTTATATATTTCATTTCAACTTTCTTTTACAAACAAAATGAAAAAAATAGTCTTCTATCATTTTTAGTTTTCGAAATATCGACCTAAACGTTATTCCACTGTTTAGTACAAAATGACTCATTTCGCAAATATGCTTAAAAACAATTAACATAAGACAAACATTAGTTAATGAACAACACACAACAATATTATGATACTTTTTTCCATGATTGCATTTTATACAAAAATTCGACACATACAAACATTTTATTTTTTGTCATTTGATACCATTTTTAAATATGGTTTTCATGGTAAAAGAAATTGAAAATTGATTTTTTTACCATTAAACAATGTTTTTTTTGTCATTATTTAATTTGCCATATGAAAATAACAATTGCATATGTACATTTTATATATTTTTTTTAAATATTCATATTTCAGGAGTAAATTCTGAAAATATTAACAGCAAAGCTTTGATATTAATGCTGCAACATGTTTTGCGTGGACAGAAATTGCGCAAACATACCATGCTAACTTAAGGTGTTTGACTTCACTTTCAACATATGTGTAATATGAGCACTATTGCCATTGCAAATTGAGTTCAACCTATTCCACATTTGTATGCATCCGCAATAAACACCATTTCAGGAAGGTTTCCAGCCGTTTGGAAAAAGTAGTCTGGTCAAATTGGGATTTTTTAAATTGATTAAATGGCACATTTTGGAAATTTTTATCGACAAAATGGACCAAATTGGGATTTTTTTTCCAACAAATATTGACACATTATGCCATTTCCTGGCCATTTTTGGAAAAAAAATCATATATATTATAGTTATATACTTTTTTTTAGATGTTTATGAAATAAAATTGAGATAAAATAATCATAAGACACTTCTTTCTAAATTANAAAAAAAAAAAAAAAAAAAAAGACATTTTTTAAATTGGGATTTTTTTTGGGTCCGTTTGCTTTGGGATAGGGTCCGTTTTATGGCATTTTTTACATAGCAGAAAAACACCTGCATTTCATATGAATATCACATACACTATATTGTTGGTTGTCAGGGAAACAAATAAATAAAAGGACCAAAAAACACAAGTTTGGTCTTTGGATGTTCATGAATTATGTCATACATTTCGTATGAATACAATACTTACATTTTAAAATTTATAATTATGCATTTGAAAATGCAATTCAAATCTTATTGATTTACATACTTTGTAGTCAATGTNATAAAAAAAAAAAAAAAAAAAAAAAAAAAGACATTTTTTTAATTGGGATTTTTTTTGGGTCCGTTTGCTTTGGGATAGGGTCCGTTTTATGGCCTTTTTTACATAGCAGAAAAACACCTGCATTTCAAATGAATATCACATACACTATATTGTTGGTTGTCAGGGAAACAAATAAATAAAAGACCATAAAACACAAGTTTGGTCTTTGGCTGTTCATGAATTATGTCATACATTTTGTATGAATACAATATTTACATTTTAAAATTTATAATTATGCATTTGAAAATGCAATTCAAATCTTATTGATTTACATACTTTGTAGTCAATATTGACCAATGAATAATATAAACATATTACACAAGGAACAAATTTCCTGAAATAAATATATGTTGCATTATCATTCAGAATATTGTACAAAATTAACGAACTCAATAACATGATAAACGCTACATCCCAATGCATTATCTGTAATGTTAAATAAAAACTGTGCTCACCATATAACATTATACAGTGATAACAATGTTTCCAAATTCTTGGTTTAAATAGTTATCCAGAACACCACATTAATACTTCAACATTTAACTTATTTACAGCTGATCATTATGTTTACATTGTGAAATATATTTTTTTGAAAGTTGATGATCAACTTGATCAGATGATCACATTTTTATAAATAATAAAGCCTATAAGATCCACTTTTGTTCAAATCATGGGTAGTGGAATTCTTTTCTAAATTGTAAGCACATTCATGCATACATGTATTTGCACGATACATGTGCTGTTATCCCCAACCTGAATATATTGCTCTATTGTATGCTTAAACAGGTCTTTCAACATCAGGCAATCGGCACGTATAATTTTTCAACACATGTCACCTGCAAACTTCCTGCATATTATCACATAAGTACCACTGTTGTTCAACTGAAAGTCCCGGTCCTAAGATTGTGAAAGGTCACTGAAGTATGTCATTGATGCTGACACCTTTTATCAATAAGTTAAACTTGGTTTCCTCTTCATGCCTTGTCATGGCATTGTCAAGTTTACTGCAAGTAACAAATCCAGGATCTTTTGAACTAAACAAAACCTTGTGGTACAAAAAGGTCCCTTCAATGGCACAAAAACACTTGCTAAAAAACAGCCGCCAGTCAGAGAATTCAAACCTCTCATACCCAATATGTGGGTAGGTGTGACCATGTTGAGTATCTTTCCACGCTGCTTGCCAACTCCTGTAATAATTGCATAAAATTAATGATTTGCATGTGTGTAACGATCCAGTCCACATATACATGTACCGTTAACAACTTCAACAATCATTTGATGGAAACTTTACCGTGAACAATGAAACAAAACAGCTTTGCAAAATATCAGACAACAGCGACATAGTTATTTAAAAGTGATCTCTAAACGAACCGATATGTTATGCATTCAGTGGACAAGGGTTTTAAAGGTATTAATGTAATATGGCGCATTTTTATTTGTTAATTACTAATTGTGTCTTTGAACTATGTATACAAACTTAAATACGAGCAACATTGTACCCAATAATTGAAAGAGGCAAAACTACCTGCAGAATTTCTACATCCATGTTTGTCAACTTGGTCTTCCAAATGCCAAAGTGCTGATCTGGAGGAAATTTTGTGTGTCCAGCTATCATCACGCTGTACTCAATTTTCATATTCGAGTTTGAAAGAATGTGAACTTTACGAAATGGAAAGGATTTTTTCCTCTGCATAAAGTTGATTCATTAAATCAAAACCATTGTTTACTCATAACAACTATTACTTTACCGGTATATAATCAAATTATTGATACACATGTAATTGGAAGGCATAGAACAAAAATGTCAAATTTAGTTTTATATGAGGGCAGCAATAAAACTTTCAATTTGTTTACACGTGGCAGCCTGCCAGGTGATTGTAGTAAATTGTTGCAGGCTTACTGTTCAATGAACTTGACCACATATACTTTTTCATGATTACATTCTAGTTTGTTGTGTGGTATTTTTTATCAATGTATTCTTTGTACTAGTCCTTCCTTGCCAAGTGAAGTAGCAATTGCTTGCAATTAGTTTTTACGGATAACATATGCGAAACAAAATGTAGCTTTACACAATTGTTTTCCTTCCATAAACTATTGTTTACTTAGTCTTTGTTGTTGTTTACAGACATAGTAAGATGAACAAGTAGAATTGCCAGTGTTGCGATGTCAGTTTGTCTGATTTTTCACCCAAAAACAAATGTTGATTGCTTAATGTAAAAACATATTGTGATGTTAATAATGTCAGTGACGTTAACAGCTTCACTGTAAGGAATTTAGTAGAGATGTTGACTGTTACATGTTTTTCAAAGAATTATTCAAGTTGTTTTTGTTAGTGGTGTCTTGAGAAGATTGCACTTTCCAGAACATTGAATGGAAGAAGTGTCAAAATGTTAAAGGAAATCTGCTGAAACTTAATTATGACCAGCATCCCGGGACCAGAATAATCCGACTCGTCGTCTACATCACATTTTTTCATAATTTTCACTACCATCTGAATATTCATGTATCTGTATGGCTTTGATTTGATAATTGGAATTGTAAGACAGGATTTTGACTATCACTGAAGCGAAGGGATTCAACCTAATGAATTACATATTTAAATTATTGTATTGAATACTTTCATAAGGAATTGTGGTGCATTGATTTTTTGTGACATATTTTTCACTTTTTTTAAATTAACAAGTAAACTACCAGTTTCACGCTGCTGATATGGATTTGAAAACAAATACATTTGACCTTAAAATGACAGAATTTCACTTCCGGGTCATGTATTTTTCTAACAAATTAAGACAAAACAAAGACGTGAAAACTGCCGTAAAATCAACACTTACCTTTCTTATGATGTTTCCTTCCATTTATCAACCGCGTGTTGAACGTTTTATTAACACAAATCCAGTTATTTTGCTCAAAAACTTCTCACATGTCAACTGCGCCATTTTGCAAAACCAACAACCTCAAAATGTTTTGAGGGCCTTTGTCGATATCGCAGTCATAGAAATTAAACATGTCTTCTGTAAAATTATTGCTTGTATATATGTTGTCTTATAATTACTAATTTTAAGTAATGAAATAGTTGTTTTCATTCGAATTTCGGCTTTTAAAAGCGTGTTATTTGCCAGATTCTATTTGACATTTTGAAATCACGTTTTTCTCAACAACGTCATTTGCACCACAGTATTGAACATCGCTGCGAACGTCACATTATTAACATTGTATTCCACTGTTATTATCGCGCTTCTTAATAATTTAAAGATTTTCTTCGGCATTTGCCAATTGTTGTTGTTGTTTCCCATATTTCAATGATAATCAGCGAGGTATGGCGATTGAGAAAATTTAGCTAACTCAATCCGACGTATGCCGATTGACAAAATTTAGCTAACTCAATCGGACTGGTTCGGTCTTTTAGGTAGGTCGCCATTGTGATTTATGTTCATGGTATTATAACTTAGACGAGCTGCTGAAGCAGCATCGTCAAAAATGAAAATACGTTGTAAGCTTTAAAGCGGGACTGTACGATTTTGTCAAATATTTATGAATATTTTTAAAATGTGTTAAAAATTAGTATACATATATTTCAATATAAATTAAAATACAAGTTAAGAAGAACATGTGTCGAAAAATGCGAAATAAGCCAGATATTTAAATATGAAAGCTTAAATGGCTGGAAGCCAAATAAGCCAGCATATATGTAATACATGTACAATGTGAATTTAAATTTAGTTTTAGTGCAGATTCGTTCATACGACACAAAGACACAATTTTGTTTCCTTACAAATACGAGTAAAAGTGTCGGCATCGGCTTTAACCAGCGCTAACTTGTCTTTGCTGCATTTTATGAAATTCGTCTTCAAAGTATAATTTTTATTGCCTATTTTGAGTCATCGTAACATAATTTAATCAATATATTAAAATTTAACACATGTAAAAATCGTACAGTCCCGCTTTAAAGATT